>VZTH01011344.1:0-142317 GCA_013397815.1 Aleadryas rufinucha | reverse complement strand
TTTTTTTCTTTTTTTCCCTTTCCAGCAGCATTGTCCTTTAGGGCCTATTGAAGGCAAAAGGCGGATAGGAAGGCTAGGGCTGCTGCTGTTTGAGGAGGCGGAGCTGGGCTGATGGGAGACTGACGGGAGCCGCATCCTATGGGCGCTGGGAGCCGGGCGCCGCTGGGGCGGGACCGCCGGCCGCGGCCTCTCGCGGGCGATGGGCGGGGTGGGGGACAAGGTTTGGCGAAGGTTACAGCTGAATGCAGAAGTGACACAAACTGACACTTCGCTCCAGCAAACTCGTTTCCATCTTCTCCTCGTGTCGTCTCGATTAAAAGTATGCACGTATTGAGCCGTATTATGAAACTTTGAGAAAAGCGAAAGTGCAGTGCTTTTTTTCTGTCTTGTCTTTGTTTTAATTACTCATTGCAGTACCTGATACTGATCTGAAGGGTGAAAATAGTATGATTTGCTTGTCCTTCCTTTCAAATAAAACGCATTCTTGTATTCTCATGTTTTCTGTGTATGAATGATTTGGGTGGTAATTTATAAGCCTGGGATCAGAGGCCGCTGTGGTACGTGTAGTTGATTTTCCTCATTCAAACCGTTTTAAATGTTTATGGTTTCTGTTGTACACCGTATATTTCTTCGTGTTCTTGGGATGAAGTGGGAATTGCCGATCGGCTTTGGTTTCTTAACTGTCAAAGGTGAACTCGTGATGATTCAGTAGGTAATTGTATAAAACAGAGTACTTCACTGCAGTGCTTAAACCCTAAGTATTGCAGGCTCTTCACAACCCATGGGAGTCTGTAATTGACATTTTTCTTTATTATTTAAGACAAAAATATGCCTTATAAAAGTAAATGATGTGGAACTTGATTGTTACTTGACATGTAACTGTACAGATTTTATTTTGTACTAATCCTCCATCTGCTGTTTCTTGTTAGTATGGATTGCTAAAATGGTAGAGTACAATCATTCTCTTCCAGTCAATAAAGCATATCATGTAGGTATCAAAATCTTCTCTTTTGATCATTGAGATATAAGGGGTTGTAGGTGATTTGAGTAAAATGAGTAGTATGGTATATGTTCATAATGTTATTTATTTTCAAAGACTTGATAATTATAGGGGAAATCCTGACGCAGTCCCTTGAAAGCATCAGCAATTTATATCCCCACCATGTTGTGCTTGACAGATATTAACACATATACAGTGATATGACTTTATCGGTCTGTTTGGGGCACCATTGGAATAAAGATCCTTTGAGTCCACAGATTCTGCAAATTTGGATTGGGTATATGACCCTCCAGCTTTTCTGCTCATGAGCAATGGACCTGGGAGGAGAGTAAGGGTCAAACAGATCTGTATATGACCCAAGAAGAAAAAATAGAGGCCTTGAACTTCTTTTACATCAATATGCTTATTTCATAGGCATATTTCAACATTCTCCACTGCTTTTGTTGTTGCTCTTTGTTATTCTTCCAAGTAAGAGAAATTCCATCAGGGTAAAATGATGTCAGCATTTTCCTTTGCTCATTTGCTGTGCATTCTAGCAGGAATAGGGACAGAGGAAGATCTAGATACTGCTCAAAACTTCATTATTTTTTCCATCTTGAGCATTGCATTTCTAGGTGAATAGGGGTAGTGAAGCAACCATGAGGTTACACAGGTGCATATTCTTGAGGGGTTTCATTGGGTTTTAGGCATAGTGTTGTAGAGTCAGAATAGACATTTTATATACTTAGCTACAATCCTAGCAAAATCATGTCTCAGTTTGCTGCTTCTTGAAGCAATAGCTAATAACTAAAAGTAACAATTTAGTACTATGATAGGATTGGCAACAATGTCTGGTAAAGCAGAATGTGGTGAAGGCGGTAAAACTTAGAATTCCTGTATAGTTGGAGAGTAGCAGGAAATATTCCAGTTATCTGCATTGTTAATGGAGCTTGGAATACAAATTATATTCTAGAACCTATTTAATATGATCTGTTTATTGGGGTATTCTGGTTTTGGGATATTCTTCTGTCTTGTGGAACAGAGATTGGAATCCTTCATTTTTGTCCAAGAAGAGTGACAGACTGATTGGATAATTTGCAAATGTAATTGTAGAAACGAGTTATTGTGTTGTCCATCCCCATAGTCCCACCCCAAGAATTTTTTCTGACTAAAGTCAATTGCATGATACAAAATAAAAATGTTCAAATGAGTATTGGCATGCTTAGTTTATTTCAATACGCAGACAAAAGGAAAATTGTCTAATTGGAAGGAAAATTACACTTTTTTATTAACTTGGAAATAATTTACCAGATTTTTCTACTCAGAAGTATCATGTAACTGCAGGACTGTCAGTGTTTTAGTAGAAGAATATCTAGATGAGCTAGTTATAGTATTTTTACTAAAAAGCATTTTTCTCTACTTTCCTGAAAGTTGATTGGGTTCATTTTTAATGGATGTTGAGAGTTTGAATATGTATTTTATTGGCCTGCAGAGGTGGTTGAGGGCCGGGGGAAGAATTGAGTAGCTTAAACATTCAGTACAAAGATTATTCTTTCACAGACATCTTACTAGCAGCTATTTCTGTAGCTTTATTGGAAGCTACTGAATTTTTAATCATCTACTTCCTTTATAATTTCTTGTGCAGGATGTTTCGGTCTACCTGCGTAATACTATACATTGTTTGTTTCTGCATCTAAATTCTGTTCATAACTTTGTTATTAAAGAGGACATACGGAACCTGTCTTTCCAAGAGATTTATTTCTGAGGCAATAGTGTGGAAATTTAAATAATGAAGTATTTAAATTCATTTTTCACTCTTGTGATATTACATATAATAGTTTAATTATATTAGTGTGGTAATTTAAATTATGAACTATTTTAATTCATTTTTTCAGTTCTGATATTGCATGTAATAGTTTAATTATATCCTGCTAAGTCTGTGCTCAGGCTTGCTACAGTGATTTTAATTTTTAATATAATTTGGGGAATGTTTAAATTTCTGGGTTTTACTGTTTTGAGGAAGAAATTTCAAATATGCAGTCCATGCTAATGTCACTTGTGTCTGTAACTTTCTAGGCCTTATTTTAGAAAGGATTGCATGTGAAAATTTATACTCTGTGCAAAAAAGTTTGTTAATAAGTAAATTATAACAGGGATGAAATCTGAATAATTTTGCGTGTTTTTTACTGCTTTTAAAAATCTTCCCTGAGTTACTACTAAATTTACCAAAGGAGCAAGGTCTGTTGGATAGAGTGCTGGGCTAGGATTGAGAAAAGAGACCTGCAGTTTTCTGTCAGCTCTGCCACTAAGTAAATTCAAGTGAAATTTCATTTTAATATGCTTGTGTTTAAGGTGTTGTATGGAAAGGAATAGCTGTTATCACTTTTGTAGGTTGTTAAATTGCGTAAGCTTGTTTTTATGGTTTGGTTAGATGGACTAGCTTGGTTGTAGAAGAATTCTGAAGGGAGACAGGATTGCATTGCAGATGAGATTTTGTATATGTAGACTGTGGAAGAAAGTACAGAGAGAGAGAGAGATAAGGCAGTAAGAGACGAGGGTAGCTGAAGGCCAGAAAAAATAAAGCAATCTGTCATAAGATGGTACAGTTTTAACATCAGAGCAGCAGAGTGGAGTTGCAAGATCGTATCCTCTGCAGGGTTATTCCAGGTAGTGTTAGCTTAGTCAGGACTTAGACTGAGATAATAATCATCAACAGTAAAGTGGGAAAACATTCTAAAACATACACAGATTGATTCAAGAAGTTATTTTGATAATTGAGCATGTGTCATATGTACTTTTTAAGAAAATAAAGTGTTTTATTAGCCTAAAGGAAAAGGTCTGGTTGAAGAATCACTAATGAAGAAATCAGTAATGCATATTGCTGCCACTGGATGAGTAATTAATTCTCACTGGATCCTTCTGCCGTTGTAATGTGTTATTATGAACTTGAAACAAATTCGAAGACTGTGGCTGAGAGAAAATGCAACTTTAAAACATAACATTGTATTTAAGACACTGGAATATCCTGAAAGAAATAGAGCCAGCTTCCAGTTATTTGTTGGGTTGATATCTTTACTTTTAAAACTACAGGAAAAACTTCTACTGTTTCATGATATTTGATTCTGCTCTCTGAAGATTTTGAGCTAATTACTGTTACTAATTAGCTAAAGACTGCTGTTCAGTGAGTTCCTCTTCTGATTCTGTCTTCTGGGGTAGAAGTTCACTCTGCTGCATATTCAACTCTTGCCTTTGACAATGAAACTGAGTTACCTTTAGTAATTTTTGTTTTATTGTTGTTTTATAGCTGTTTTGATGGAAGTCATATTGAATTGCGTGAGGTGACAGAAAAGTTTTAGAATGTCCCTGTAAGTTCAGATATTAGTTTGTCATATGTAGATGATTTTCTCACCAGCCTCTCTGAACCTAATATCTTATTGACTTCAGAGAAACCTCAGAGTTCCAGTTTTTAGTAACTTTGTTCTTGAATTGTGAAAGAAGTGCCTTGATTAACAGTACAGTAACTTCCTTGAAGAGAATTAATGTAATGCTGACCTACTGTTTTTGTAAGAGGTTCTCTGGTTGCATTGTAGTAAAATGACCTTTTCAGCTGTCACTTGAAGTATCAAGCAGCAAATGTATTATTTTAAGAGCAATATTAAACTGTCCTACCTATTCAGTTAGTAATTTTTTTTTTTAATGAGCAGTATTTTTAGGCAACATACTTAATCATAAAAGTGATATGGTAACAAATATCACCACAGTTTTTATGGAAAAAGACAGCCTGGCAGCCTTACAACATAAACTAAACAATCAATGCCTATGCAAATTCACTGAAATGTTAAAATATGAATTATTTCATGTGACTTGCTATTCTCTTCAAAATTGAAGAGTATCCTACTTCAGATCTCAATTTCATAAATAGAAGTTCATTTACTAATACTTTAGAATAAAAATTAGTGGTGGTAGAGGGGCAGGGGAAAAGTATTTGAAACAATTTCCTTTGTAGGCCTGCCGTATTTTATGTGCTGTAAAGTCAGTAACTTCTCTGCTGGTTAAGTTGTAAATATTGCAAATTCAACTTGTCAGAACTCTTTGCATGTACCGAGCCTCCTGTGGCTGGCACATCTTGTAAGTTTTTACGAGTTATTAGTGAAAATATTGTCCATATGTGGCTTCCAACTTAATTTATGGTAACCTTTATTTTATTAAAATAACTGTTGAGAAAACTATGTAGTTAGGTGAAGTTATATTTGTTTTTAAACTCTTCATGAGTCTATTTAAAGCTTTTCAAGAAGATAGTAATTAACTCCCTGAACTGCAGACCAAGTATAAAAAACATCAATAGTAAGTATTCAGGAAAGACCTTCATGCAAATTAAAGAAATTAATAAACCAGAGTAACATGTATAGTGTGGTCTTTAACTAGTTAGCTGTTTGTATACAGCTGGACTATTAACCTTGGAAGTATAAATAGCAGGACAAATATCACAGCCTTTAAATGAACACTGGTGGTTGGATTGTTGGCATTCATAATTCATTCTCCTTTTCCTTGCGCGACTGAAAGATGCAGTGTGTGCCTAAGAGTAAACTGTGTATTAATTGAAATAAATCTTGTATGGTTGCACTGCGAGAGTGGCCACTGGATTCCAGCTGATATGAAGAGCACTGAATATTTTATCAGGGTGGCCCCACTGGTGGCCTGGGGTGTGATTCCACCTGGTGGCTGCCTGTGCCTTGAAGGCATCTACAACACATGTTGGGGTACACGGGTGCCTGTGTCTACTCGCTGAGGTGTTCAGAACCAGGGTCACATCTGTTTTAATGCACACGCATGTAACTTGGTGCTTGGGCCTTCAAGCATTGGTATCCCACTTGGAAATGGAGTTCAAACACAGGCAAGTACCTGTTGGTAGCAGATAGTTTGAACTGCTCTAAAAGTTGAGTAGATAAAGGACTTGAGGAGGGACGGAAAGAAAATGATCAGATGGTCAAGAGCATATATCTGGTCTTTCCATTACTTGACTGCATCCTGTGTTGTGTTTTTAAGTCCTGCATATATTCTAGGTGATACTAAGGCTAGTAAATATAGTGAGACACAAGTAGTAGAAGGCTTACAGATTTTACGTGCCAAAAATCCTGAAGATAAATGTCTTGGTGAACTTCAAATATGTGCATCTTGTGATCGTAGTTCTATTTGGTTTCAGTGTCTACTAACTCCATTTATGTTCCTCTAAATCTGAGAAAGTGTTATTGAAGTATGATGATGGTAATCAATGATGTGTGGTCTGTTGCTTGTGTACATAGTGAAAGATACTGCTTTTGATAAATAGTGTCCCCATGAAGATTCTCGTGGGACTGAACAGAAAAGACTGTAGCTATCTCCTCCTTGAAGTTGCATCTAGAAAAGTATTTCTCCCCAGATTCTCTCAGGCCCCATAGCAGCCCATCCAGGCAATCCCTGTGTAATAGAGTTGAGGTAAACAGGGGAGAGCAAGATGCTTGTCTCTGGCATTGCTCTGGTACACTGATAAGATCTGCAAGTTTAAACTGAAAAACTTGAATCATACCACTGTCTTCAGTGGTAAAAGAAATGTAGCAGAAAGGTCTGAAAGCTGATGTCAGTGGTACTGAAATTACACTGATGGTTGGAGAGTAACGTATGAGGTGAGGCAATGCCTCAGTGTTTCTGAGGTCTACATATGCTGCCTTCTGCACTACCACACATTCTCTTGGGTTCTCCACACTTTGGTGATCTGTCCTATTCTCGATTAGTTACAGTGCAACACCTGCCTCTCTCAGCAAATCTGAAGCAACCAGTAATTTCTTTGTCATTGCCAGGCCACTGTTTGAGGCTGAATCTGCTGAATGCTACAAGTACAGGGTATGGTTGCATAGGTGCCTAGGGAATTTCTGTAAAAATATTGGAAGTAAATATCACATCTGCTGAAGTACCTGGATTGGCTTCCACACTTCTAGTTCCTAAGAATAATCGTTGTCTGAAAGACTTGAATTTGAATTAGCTAGAATGTAGTTACTGCATTCTGCCTTCCTAATGTTTTCTTGTTATTCTTAAGTGGCTCTAATAGCGCGTTGCTGCTGAAAGGGGCAATCCCACTTACTCTCTTATGCCAGATGTAGAAATTTCATGGTGAGAGAGTGAGTTGATCACAGATTTGTATTTTTTGAAGACTGGGTTACTAAAAATGAAATCTTTCCATTTTGGACAAAAACCTGATACGGTGCTTCCCTGCAACCCCGCAGTGGATGTGTTAAGTACAAGGACAAGAGGGTGGGAACATGGAGGGGAGGATGAGAGAAACAGTAGAATGTCTTGTCCTCTCTTGGTGGCAATGTGCAGTGGCAGTGCAGTTCCTGTTACACTAACTCACCTTTAAGTCATCCACACAGGCTTCTCTATCAAAATGCTGCTGCTTTTGTTCTCTTGAAAGTTAGTTACTGCTGCTATAAAAATCACTTCTGGTTTTTGCAAACTGATACTAGTGCTGGCAGCAGTAGTAATTCCTTCAAGTTTTTGTGTGACATTGTTTTAATTAATTTTTAATGTGAAAAAAATGTTTACCTAAATTCTTTGTCATTAGATGCTGATTTGTATTTTTAAACTTCTAAAAAGTTATCATACATCTATGTTATGCTATATGTGTACATTTTTCTCTTTTCAGGTAAGATTTAAAGAAAAAGTAGTCATGTTTAAACAAAGTAAAATTTGGTTCAGCACCAGTGTACACAATAACAAACTAAATTGTAAAAAAAAAGTTTCATGTCAGTTTATGTTGTTTTTTAAGGATAGGATGGAATTATTAGGACTCTATTGGTGGCTGGATAACCTTTAGGAGAAATTGTTACTTAAATAATTTAATTGTTGCCATTGTTAATGGCAGCTGGGCATTTGAAAATAGTGAAGCAGCATTTCACTTCCCTAGATTCAGACAATCTTTCCATTCCTTAAATCTGATCAATGCAGGTGTTTTTAACAGTTTCAAGCCCTTCTTAAATAGCAGAATTTTTGGAGATATAATTCTTTGGGTTGAGGTGGTTGCAGGTTACAGATGTGCTGTACTTAAACTTATCTGGTGCAATTGCATAAGCTATGGTACCAGAGATTGTTTTGTTTGTCATGTTTTATTTTGTCAGAAGTGCTCTGAGCTCCATTCTGTTTATTGAAACAGAAATGGTGTCTATGTGCTGCATAATGAAGTACTTGCTTTTGGGTTTTTTTCAATGCAGCTTTAATATTGAGTTGACCTCTTGAAACAGTTTCTTGAGTGATGCTATGAAATAAAAATACTTCCATCTTGAAGATAAAATTTGCTTCCTAAATTATCAAGACTCCCACTGAACCATGATCTGCAAAACTTGCCAACTATTACACTTATTGATGAATTTTTTTAAGTCATATTAGATATACTGAAGGACTGTTTCATAAGTTTCCACTCTGCAGAGATGATTCTTTACATCTGCTGTATGTAATGAGAACCTTTCCAAAAGAGTTGCTTATGAGGGCACATTCAAACCTTGCAATTCTATGAAATGATGAAGTTCTGGGGTGTACACAGTGTTTGCAGGTTTTGTTGTTAGGTCATACTTTTTCCCCTTTCTGTCTTGCCTTTTTTTCTTAGCTTAAACATTTTACATTTTCCAGCTTATATATATATATTTGTTCTGCAGACATGAAGAATACATAGGTGACAAGAATTTGGGGTCTTTGATATGCAACTGACCCCCTAGTGCAAGTGTCTCACCTGCTAATTCTGTGATCCATTAACAGTTGTTTCCCATAGCTCAGTTTTTGCTTCCTTACAGGATTGATGTTTTGACATCTTGTAACGAAGTTCTTGTGTGTTAATAATGTGCAGCCCTGTGAGTGGATCAGCTTATTGAACTTCTCCAGCAACTGTTTTCTGAAGTGTTATTCTTGTATGATGGTAAACATAAATGTTTTATAAGAACAGCTGTACTGGTTCAGACACAGGTTTTGACAAACCCAGTACTTGTCTGCAACATCTAAAGGAGCAGCTAGGGACAAAAAAAGAACAGGGAGAGTGTCGGGGTCCATACCGGTGTTTTGGCACCGGCAGGCTGACCCGATCACCGGCGGTATAAACGGGAAGGGCTCCCGTGTAGATTTCAGCAGACCTTTATTCCATGCCGAGAGTCTATGACGAAAGCCCTGAGCCGGGGGAAGTTCAAGCCTTTTCCCGGGACTCGGGAGTGGGGCAGAGCATTGTGGGCAGGGGGGCGGGACATAGGCGGGGCCCCGGCACACAGGGGAAAGGGGGCAGGGGTCAGCGGGCCAGCCAGGGAGGGGACTCTGTCATGGATCCCACAGGAGAGTGGTACCTCTCCTAAATACTCCCTCAGGCATACACTATTTTCAGCCTAGGGGATTTCCTGACCCTGATATGGTTTGTCTAGTTGGAAACTCTCAAGGGATCTCTCTTACTCAATTTCCATTGAAGGCTATCTAATTTTAATTTTTTTTTTTTTTGAGTCTTCAGTATCTTTTGGCAAGGAATTCTAGTAGTTGATGTGTGAAGTTTTGTATGTAGATCTTACTAACTCATTAGTACTTTCTACTAACAAAAAATAGATGTTGAACAGTCAGTCTCTATCCATAGAGAGACATGGATTAATAGCTCACAACTCATTGATTTATGCATGAATAGCATCAGGTGGTTATTGCCCCATTTCAAGTTTACCTATGCTGAATTTTGTTTGCCTTTTTATTGCCCAATCCAGTTTCATAATGTCTGTCTGCATTTTTTCAGTTACTCTGTAGTCACTATCCCTGATCACTTGCTGTCCTTTGGCAGCTTCCTAACTGTGTCACCCATCTCATCTTCCAGGCCACTTAGGAATTTATCAGGTAATGCAGCTCCCAGTGCAGAGTCCTTCAGAATTGTGCTGGTGACTTCCCCTGGTGTCATCTTGATTATATCTGTTCTTTTTCTTTGCTTACCTAAGTAACTGAGGCTTATATGGTAGCTCTTGAATCCTTTGAGTAATTCCATTAAGCTTTTATATGGGATTAGCAGCTTCAGATTTTCATTTGGATAAGTGTTATGAAAATAAGCTTGCAGATTTGCAAGGAAAAAAATCCTGCAGTAACACCCACACACTGGTTTCTGTCTCCCCTGCGGGTTCTCTGACTAGAGTTACACTAGAACCATAAGCCCAGCCTTGTTAGACATCAGTCCCCTATAAAATGTAAACCCATTACAAGTAAGACTGTATCGCACTTGCACCTCTTGGTAATGCTTCTTTAAAAAGATGGTTCTATGTATATTTAAAGTTGATTCACAGAGCTGCTTTTATGCTTCTGACCACTTGTGGTGCTTTGATTCCAGCCAGGTGTTTCTCATGGCAGGACAATATTTCTGAAATTTTGAGTCAGGAATTGTCTGAACTGAGATGGAGAGAGAGTCATAAGCATTATAACTTTTTTTTTGTTTGACAGTAGTGTTTCAGTGCCTTGGTCATGAATCAAGCCCGTGCTCTTGCCGTTTGTTGTGCAATAACATCAAACATCACCAATACATAAAAAAGCTGTTCTTGTTCTGAAGACTACACAGCCAAATTTCTTAGATTATCAAGGAATGTGGTTAAAAAATAACAACTTCTCTTACTTCTGAATTCACATGTCTTTTAAATACCATGTGAAATTTATTAAGCACACAGATTCCATTGTTTGCTAGACTTTAAATAGGCTTTGTTTTTGGGCTTTGACAGTGCCATCCCCAGTGTGTGGCTGCTCGGTTTGTGTGTTAAGGATTTGTTCCATTTTTTCATGGAAAGAAACAAATTAGGGTAAAATTGCAGATTCTTCCATAATATATAAGAAAAAATTTGAATTCTCCTGCCATTCATATAATGTGGTCATGCTTTTGACTATCAGTCTTTTAAAGGGGACTGAAATTTACTGCACTATGTATGTAATTTTAGTATGTTGTTGACCAAATATGATAAAATTTTTACTTTGTGTTATACTAATTAGGATTTCCATATTTCTTCCCTACCTGTAGTTGCCAGAGAGAGGAGAGACTGTTTGCTTTTAATAAAACCATTCTGTGAAAAAACCACTACTTTGAAAAACATTTTCCTGGTTAAAAAATGTGGACACTTCTATCCACATTTTAAAAAAATTTAAGACATATATGATCTGGGTTTTTTTCTCTGTTCTTTGAATAAATGTCATATGCTGTCAAAGTGGAGAAAAAGAACTTTTGAAATGAGAGCTGTTAATTTAAACTGTGTAATGTACTGGTGTATTTCAAAGAATGATGGAGGAAACTTTGTATAAAACAGCAGTTTCGACTTAACTATTGTGTGAGAGTGTGTTTGGTCTAATTGTTAACATGTAGCAGTAGGCAGAATGAAACACTGGAAACAGATGTTTTCCCTTTTGGGACTTGGAGGAAGGAAAAGTAGCATCTATAGCTTTATCCGAGAGATCAGGGTCTCTGTAGTAATGTATCAAAATGTGTAAAGAGTAAATTTGAGTTTTGAGAGACTCACTTGCAGATTATGCAAGTGAACAATGTATTAGTTTTTAACCTCTTTCAATGTGTAATCCAGTAACATTTTTTTTTCTACTGATGGCGTAGACCCCAGTGTAGTGAATTTAAGCCTGCAGAAAATTTGCTTCCTTTTCCAGTTATGTTTTGTAATCTCCAAAACAGTGTCTGTGGACCTTTAGCTTACCTATACCTATACAATTGTAAGGGGTATAGTTTTTACTCTCTTATTCCGATATCTTCTAGTACTTTAAAAGTTGATATTTAAGAAAACTTGAAAGCTTGTTAAATCATTGGATTTTTGGGGGGTTTTTCATTTACAAAAAATGTTGGTTTAGGACCTTGTTGTGTGGATACACAATTTTCAGAGGCCTCTTGGTGCTGATAAAATAGAGATGAGGTTACCTTAGATTAATTCAGTGGGTTTTGTGGTTTGGCTTTGGTTACTGTTTTCTGACAGTATGAAAGAGAATATGGAGGAAAAAAGCTGTTAAAGACATGGAATTGTCTTGTTTGGCATGAACTTTTAGTTAATCTTTCTGTTGATAATTCATACGTTAGCACTTTCTCGGTGTGCTTGTATCGAGTTCCATTGAAGAGTGATTTAATGATACCTTTCTTTTACTGCACTCTTTGTTAATCTCTGATTTTGTGCTGTATAGAAGCCATAAGAAGCTGTTAGTGTTGCTTTCATTATTGTAGTTCCAAGACACTTTAAAAAAAAAAAATGTTCTGTGTATTTGTTATGATGATACCCATATTCAAGTTATTGTACAGGGAAGACTACATTACTTAGTCTTCAATAAAGGTTATTTACCATTAAAGAGCAACTCTGTTTTAGGGGACAAACCTGGAGTGCTCCAGCTTCACTTTCTGTAACATTGATCTCCTTTCTGTTGCTTGCTATAGGTTATTTAAAGTTGTTGCTTTGCCGTAGCTAGATCGCAGGAGACTAAAGCTTAGTTATTTTCTTCTGCTGTGTATTGTAGATCAAAAGAGTGTTTAGTGTCTATCACACTGAATAGAATTTTGAGAAATAACATGTATTCTAAGATAGTATAAGTTGAAAAATCTGAGTGCTTACACAATATTGTGTTCTCATTCCTTTACAAGACACTTCATAAATTGGCTCTTGTGCCTCTAGTGGTTAAGCTGCTGACAGTTTATCTGGTGTGACCTTGTTAAGGTCATTGATTAGTATTGCAAAAACTGAAGGTTACTTAAAAGGAAAACATATACTAAGAAGTGGAGTAAGGAGAAATTATTTTGAAATAATTTAAAATGTATTTTTTACTTTGTAAATAAAAAGTAGTTTTCGCAAAGTATTGATACAGATGTTTAAATTTTTTCTTTTGGTAGTTCTTGTTATAAGGCATGTCCGTCTGTCATATTTTATAGCTGGAAATGGACAATTCTTTCTGACTTAGTTAAAATAACTAGGCTTCTACTAATTATTTAGGCTGTAATGTGCTCCCTCTGTTCAGATTAGCCCTGGCCTTGTGAAGATGGAAAAATTATTTTTAGCGAGACAGTGTGAAATAGATATGAGGGATAATAACTTATTTGTCAGAAGCTGTTATCTCTAAAATCAAGCTTCACATCTATCAGTAGAAATGTTTGCTCTTTGAGTGACTTGTATTAATTTGATATGAAAAGTCTCTCTAGTACTGGCATGGGAAAATACTCTGTATGAAATTTTATTAATTCTAGAACATAATGGAAATGTTTAGGACTATCTGTGAAACAAAGTACTTGAGAGTTGTAAAATGAGAACTCTTAAATAATATTTAAGAAATTCATTTAGATTTCCAGTTTTTATATCATGTAACTGAATGTTAAAAGAGATAATAGAATATGATATAAAAAAAACTGGACTGCAATACAAATTACAAAAAGCCTGTTGTCTGATTTCATCATTTCTCTTAGAATTTGTCTCTCTCTTGCTGTCTCTTTCCTCTCCTCCCCATCTAATAAAAGCAAGACACACTTTAACTGGTCAACTGAAGTCAATCAAATTTTGTTAGCCTAGATCTCAAGAACTGAATTTCTCAAATGCCTCACTTACTTAAGTGTTAAGATAGAAAAGAGTGGCCACATGATCATCTCATTCACGGAAAAGTTGAAGCATAAACTCGGTCCTTACTAAGTGCTAAGGACCTAAACAATGTGTCAGAGTTGTGATTGAAGTGACTCAGAATCCAGAAGCTTTGCCATATAGAACCAGAATGCTTTGAGTTCAAAGGAATCTTTAAAGATCGTCAATGCTCGCTTCTGTGGGTGGGAACATCTTTCATTAGATATGGTTGCTCAAAACCCTGCCCAGCCTGACCTTAAATACTTGGAATAGATCATGCACAACTTCTCTGGACAAGTTGTTCATTGTCTCACCCCTTCGATGTAAAAAATGTCTTCCTTATGTCCAATCTAAATCTACCAGTTTTTAGTTTAAAACCCTGTCACTACAGACCCTCATAAAATGTCTGTCCCCAGTTTTCTTCCACGCCCCTTCTAAGTTCCTGCAGGACCTGGGGATACATTTAATCAGGTTCCATGGACTTGTGTACCTTCAGGTTCCTTAGATGGTCTCAAATCTGACCTTGTCCTGCAGGGGGCAGTTCTTCATTCTCCCAGTCCCCACATTTGCCTCCTGTGAGTGGGGTAGTGTGTCTGGAGCACTTACTAGTGAAGACCATGATAAAAAAGTCATTAAATACCCCAGCCTTGTCCATGTCCTGGGTCTCCTTTGAGAGTGGGCCCCTTTTATCACTGATATACTATAGAAGCGTTTTCTTGTATAGAAGCTTCAATTAGCTTGATGTTCCTGGCCAGATTTAATTCTATCAGGGCTTTACCTTTTCTAACCTGATTCCTGGCTGCTTGGACAATTTCTCTGTATTCCTCCCAAGTCAACTGTTCTTGCTTCCACCCTTTGTAGGCTTCCTTTTTCTGCTTGTGTTTGTCCAGGAGCTCCTTGTTTAACCATGCAGGTGCCTGGTGTTTTGCCTGACTTCCTTTGGTAGGCACGCATCACTCTTGAGCCTGGAGGAGATGATCCTTGAATATATATACCAGTTTTCTTGGGCCCTTCTTCCCTCCAGGGATTCTACCAAGCAGATCCCTGAGAAGGTCAAACTGTGCTCTCCTAAAGTCCAGGACAGTGAGCTTCCTGTGCACCGTTGCTGCCCTAAGGATCTTGAACTCCACCATTTCATGTTCACTGAGGCCCAGGCTGCCCTTGAGCTTCACGTTCCCCAGCAGCCTCAACGTTTTGGGGAGAACAAGACCCAGCATAGCACCTCTCCTTGCTGGCTTCTCTAACTTGGGGAAGGAAGGCATCATCATCACATTCCAGGCACTTCCTGGTCCTGGATTGCTTACGCTCTGCTGCGTTGTCCCTCTGACAGATATGGGGGTGGTTGAAGTCCCGCATGAGGACCAGGGCTTGTGAGTGTGAGGCTGCTCCTGTATGTCTATAGAGGGCTTCATAGCTTGGTCTTCCTGGGTGGGGAACCTGTAGCAGACCCCCGGTCCAACATAACCTGTCCCTGCCCTTCCTTTCATCCTGACCCATAGCCTCTCAGTCGGTTGCTCTCTCATTCCCAGGCAGAGCTCGGTGCATTCCTGGCAATCACTGACACAGAGGGTAGCATCCTCTCCTCGTCTCCCATAGCTGTCCTTCCTAAATACCCTATATACTTCCATTCCAACCCTCCAATACTCCACTCGTAGGAGTCATCCCACCGTGTCTCAGTGATGCCAGTAAGATGATAGCCATGCAGGCATGTACATGTCTCTAACTTCTCTTTTTTTATTGCTTTTGCTATGTGCATTTCCATACAAGCATTTAAGCTGGGCTTCCAATGAGGCCAGCTTACTGGCTGGAGTGGCAGGAATTCCTTTGTGCTGCTCTTCAGATGCTCTCCTGCTGATCCCTTTCCAGGCTCTGACATCAAACTGGTAGCAGTGGGATAGATTGAGGCTCCTGTTCCCTCAAACCTTTAGGTAGTTCTGCACCATGTCTCAGGAAAGATAAATGAAGAGTGTCAGTTTTCCCGTATCTATGAAATACGGGATGTGGGGGCTGACAGGGACTGTGGCATTCACTTAGGGAGAGCATTCATCACATGCTGTGCTGTGGAGAGCCAACAGGACTAAACAGATCTTCTGCAATGTTGTTCTTCAACAATTAAGATAGTATGGACTCCTTAAGAGTTTGGACCAGTGGCTCTTGGATTTGGACTACCTTGGGTCACAACATTAGACTTTTCTTATACTTTCTGTTCTCTAATTATGTGATGAAGCAGTAACCTCCAGTGCCTTGCAGCATGTTTTAATCTACTGTTATTTGTGCTTACTTAAAAGATTCTGACTAATTGAAACGTTGCTGAGAAAGATTGAATAATGTTGTGTTACACCCTTTCTCGAAATGAACACTGCCACCAGAGTAGTAAGGTCACTTTAGGAGAGGGTAGGGTTTTGTGAACTCTGTAGCAACTGATCATAATGGGTTTCTTTTTGGTGATGTGGCTACTGAGTCAGTAAAATCTGGAATATACAGTTGTACCTGGGTGGCAGTGCAAAGAAAGCTCCTAAAAACTATCATGTTTTGTTGTGTTGATGTGTATCAACTCTCAGTTTTGTTTGGCCACACAACACATGCTGCCCACATGAAATGCTGCCCCCAGTATATAGTTCAGATAGTTGTGTTAGGTGTTGTCTGTTGTAGGTGTGTTGGTTGTCTTGCAGTGGGGTTGAAACAAAGCAGTAGATTTTGCTTAGTCACTTGAGTCTATTTTGTTTCCTTTCAGTGAAGGGATATTTCCTGCTTGGATTTGAGCTTTGTTTTCTGATGCTAAGGAGCTGGAGAGGAGAGAGAAGGCCTACACAAATGCCAGATTGGCATGTGGTTGATAAGTAGACCGATCCAAAAATGCCTTTTTTGGGCTGACATCCTCTGTGTTCGAGAGCAGAATGCTGACGTGTGTGGTGCTTGCACCTTCTGCCCCTTGCTTATCAAGATTGATTTGTGATTGTGGGTGGTATAAGTCTTAGGATAGTTTGTCTATTTTAGGATATGGTTTAGAGTTTAAGCTCTCAGGTAAGACAGGTGTATGCTTTGTGTAAAGAGGGTTAAATGTTATTTTTTGGCACAGATAAATTATGTTCTGCTCAAGTTTTTGAAGTTGTTCCAGGGATTTACATTTTTATAAGGACAGATTTTGGATGATAAAATGTTTTACTGTTCTGATATAAGGCAAATAATTGAAATTAAAAAAACCAACTGAAAAACCACCGCCACCAAAAAACCTGAACCTGAAGGTAGTAGTAACTCTTTAGTAGTAGGATTTATGAAACTTCTGGTCAGATGAATTTCATTAATTCCGTGTTTTATAAGCAAAATACTTTTTTTCTATTCCAGAAATGGGTATCACTGTAAAACAGTAGGGTTATATTGTCTTCTAGTGATACAAAATATGCAGTCAGTCTTTATTCAAACTAACATAGATTTTTTTTTTTAATGAAAGTGGGGTTTTTTCAGCTGATAGTGAACATAATAAAATCTCAACTTTCCCATAAAGCTAGGTCAGACTTATATTTCAACTGACAGATTAATTGCGAAGTCAGTCTCTCTTCCTGCAGTAAAAAGTACCTTTTCTAAAAGTCACCTTTAAACTTGGAATAATTCCTGTCACTCTTCAAAATGGCACTAAGTAGAGGTACTATATATTTGGAGTAAGCAGTATGTAAATAACTGCTTTCTACTTTGGATGGTTTTTTTCACTGTTTAATATTATTATTCATGTATGGATACATATTATCACAACTTATCATTTTTTCCTCTTTATAGGTCCTGCTGGGGACTTGCATCTGGCCTCAATGTGAAATTAAGGTAGAAAAACACATCTACATATGTGTTTGCTATTAGGATTTAGTTTATTCACTGGTCATGCCTGAAGAGTGATGTTCGTCTCTAGTCGGCTAACAGCCAGGAAATATAAATGATTGTCGTAGAAGTCAAGCCTCTCTCCTATTTACTGGAGTGAAAATCACCTCCAGATATCGACGGAAAATCAACTACAGAAAATGCTTCACGTTATAAGGATGCCAACCACCTAGATTCATGCGCCCTATCTGTACAGTTGTTGTGGATGGTTTGCCATCTGAAAGCTCCTCAAGCTCTTATCCAGGCCCTGTATCTGTTTCTGAAATGTCTCTGCTACATGCTTTGGGTCCAGTGCAGACCTGGCTGGGACAAGAGCTAGAGAAGTGTGGCATTGATGCCATGATTTATACTCGGTATGTCCTCAGTCTTCTGCTGCATGATAGCTATGACTACGACCTGCAGGAACAGGTATTTACATATTTTAGATGTTGTCCAGTGAAAGTGAGTTTTTGTATCAGTTATGTTTTGTGTATTATACCTGGATATGCCTCAGTTGGGGGGGTGGTTGTCTTTAAGTGTGTGGGTGGAAGGAGGGTATGAACCACCCAGGAGTCAGATCTGATGGGTGAACTGAGATTAAAGTAGTTAGGTTGCTGTACAGGCAAGTACATTAAGCAATGTTTTCACATGGCTACAATTGATACCAGAATTGTTAACACTGGAATATTCTGTATAAATGCAGACCATCACTACTTGTGATTATAAGCTTAATTTAATATTGGAACATTAGGAAACTAATGTAATTCTTGTAAACTGTGTGTCAAATTGCCCAGCTCCACAGTAGTTTGTAGACCTCCTCGCTCACTTCCCATAGATTTCATGTTGTGCTATTTTCGGTAAGGAATGAACACTCCCCCAAATATTTTTTGTTATTCAGGTATTTGGAATACATTGTTATACATACATTATTCATCTCCTCTAAAGTAATGTTAATGTTGAATGCTGATAAAAAGCATGCAAGAGAGTTGTGACCCTAGAACATACTGTTCAGTCTTGATACCTTTTTTCTTTTTTTTTTATTTTTTTTTTTTTTAAATTCCTCTGCATCATGAACCTGTATCAAAATACTTTTAATAGTGGAGTTTTATGAATTCAGGACTCAGGGAAATTACAGTGTTTTCAGAAAGGGGTGATGATGCTGTTAAACAGAGACTATGTCTTAGAACGTGGCTGTGGTGACAGTGGGAAGGAAGGAAAGCAAATACCTATTATTCGATAGCTTAATTATTAGTTCTTTTTCATTGCTGTTGTTTTGGTTATGCTTCAAACATTGATACCTAACTGCTTCAGAATTTCCATTGTCACCTAGTTTATCTTTTTAAAAATCCAGCAAGAGCAGAGCAGGTTATTGTGAGATAGATATAAATGTAACTGAACTAGAAAAAATTAATGTCAGATGCTGCTAGTTTTTGAACTTTAGCAACCTTTACTATGCATAAAAGCCTTCGTGCTTCTCTTGTGCTAACCAGAAAGCTTGTATCTGTAAAAGGTTTTTTTGTTTCTTTTTGTTCAAAAGTGTATCTGGCAGCAGTAGACAGTAGAGGTCATCAGCAACACGCCCATGATTAATAATGATAACTAAAAAAACCCAGTGTAAGCACTTTCTGAAATGTACCTTAACATGTAGGTCTTGGTCAGACATGAATACCTGTATTTTAGAAGGGGGCAGAAAAAGGTTCAAAAACCTGTTTGAAAGGAGCATGTTGGGATGAAGATATTAAAAATGAAACCAATTGAAACCAGATGAGAACTTGAGGAGCTTTAGAGACAGGCCAGTGGCGTTGGGGAAAATGAAGTCGTGTTTCTTTTCAGTCCATTTCAGACCACAATCATAACTTTGAATTTGCTACTGTGATATTTCAAATTATTGAAGTGCCAAAATTAGTTTTCTTTTTATCAGGCTTTGCAAGAAGCAGGGTAACTATATTATGAAAATCTCATTCAGTTTTATTTCTCATTTTGATACATTGACCGGATCCTTTGTGGGTTTGATAACAGAGCTTTAAGGAATGTGTCTGCTCTTTTTCCAAGTTGATTATCTGAACCTAATGAACTTCTCCAAAGGGAGAAGAATACCACATGCTGACAGGGTAGCCAAGACCTGTGTTGCTGAGTGGGTGCTGTGGTACCAATGTACAGGATGTCTTCTGAACAACATTGAGCTTTGAAACGGAAAGATTCTTTTCCACCTCCTCCAGTTTGATCCTGTTTATAACATACTTTTACTACATTTGTTTGCCCTATTTCAAGTAACCATTTTCAAAGTTTTGAGACCTAATATCAATTTAGTTTTGGGATTATATTCTGTAATAATGATTAGATGCACCTGTTACAACACATACTGCTCCCTAATTCCTTTTTCAAATAGCTTAGTCTTTAAAGCGTGCAAGTACACATTTCTTACATGGAAGAAAATTGAGGAAGTCTTTAAACACACATTCTTGTTTTGTTACTTATTTTATTATTTATTTTTAAATTTATTTTTATTTTACTTACTGCTTACTGGTTCTTTGTATCACCTGACATTTTAAATTAGTTTTGGTTTAGTGAAGTCACTCAGAAACAAGAAAATCTTTACTCTGAAACATGTATTCACATATAAACAATTTCAGTCCAATTTTGGTGATGGGTACAATGTTAAGACAAAAGGGAAAAACATATACTAGTGTTGTTTACAAACAGAAGTCAAGGAAGAGAACAGGAATTAAATACCTAAATGAGAAGTAATTTAGGAGTGAAATACTTAGAGCTGCTGAGCTTCTTTAACCCAGATTAATTCCCATTGAAGATTTGGTCCTTGGCATCTCAGGAATTTTTTCTCCCATGTGATTCCTTTAATTTTTAAGAAAGATGAGAGAATTTCCAGGGAAAGAACTCTTCTCAATAGTGTGCTTATTGCAGTGATTTCTCTCCAACTTAGAGGATGGCTACAAAAAAGACTGAAGCACTCTATTAATATGAAGAAGACAAGGGACAGTGGGTACATGTTGCGCTGGGTGCATTTTCATCTTGATACGAGAATTTTTTTCTTATTTCTTATAGTGAGAACAGTCATTCACTGGAACAACCTCCTCAGGAACAGAATCCCTGTTGCTGGAAGTTTTTGAGATGCAGTAGGGTGCTAGATAGTCTTGTCTAGGCTCCTCTTCCCTTGGAAGGGTAGACCACATGATTTTTTGAGGTCCCTTCCAGCCCGAGCTGTTCTATGATTCTATGATTCTTTGCTTTTACAACTCTCTTTTTGGAGATAGTGAGTAGCCATCCCTTTTTCCTCAAAATACAGCAGTGAGTTCTATTTTGAGCAGGTCAGAAGGAATGTGTGGTCTCACAATGGGATTATGCATAGGAACAATCCATTGCAGTTTGCTTTTTCGGGGGGTGGGAGTGAAGAGGACTAATTTAGGAAGTCTTAATTTTATGGATATTGTCATCTTCATTAGAAATGTTACAGACTGAAGTTAAGATGACCATTGAGATCTTTCCACCTCAGAATGTTGATAGCATCACTAGCACTGTTTTAGTTGCTTCAGGGAGCCTCCTTCAGTGCTTTCTTTATAGTACTCTGGTGTCATCAAGTGTCGCAGGGACATGGAACTCTGAAGTCCGAACTGAGTTTCTGTCAGGTAAGTACAAAAAGATCTAGTACCAAAAATAAGTAAACAAAACATTCCCAACCTTACTAGGCATACACAGCTATTTAAGATACCAGTGTTATCACGTTATCAGTCACTTCTGTTTACAGTTAAAATAAGAATTTCAAAAGAATATGGGAGTCTTGATTGACTATGGGAGTCTTGATTGATTAGATCTTCAGGGTTGTTTTTGAAAATAAGCAGGATGTTCCCTTCTGCTCTGTTAGTAATATTCAATATGTGGATTTTGGTCTTGATTCTGATGCAGACTTCTGTGGGTTTCTCCAGTGTTAGTCTGATGCAGATTTGTGTGGCTTTCTCCAATATTATCTGTTTCTGTACTGTGAGCTAGTTTGATGTCTGGATAGAAGATAAGATTAAGGATGGTGGGGGCGTGTTAGTTTTCCTTCCCCTTTTTATTGTATGTGTGTGAGGAGGATTTTTTTTTGTTTGTGTTTTGTTTGTGTTTGTTACTGGTGTTAATTCTATGCATTGCCCAATTAAAATCTTCTGTGTTGGGTATTGTTATATGGATTCAGGCTCAGTATCACAAAATGTTAGATTGGTAACTCATGGGTTTCCAGACAGTTCATAGCAGATTTTTGCAAGTACAGAAAACATACGTCAAAGTAAAACCCTAATACGCTGCGACCAAATTTTACTGGAATGTTTGCAGTTTCTATTCTGACTCATTGGCTTAAACTGAAATACTTATTAAAATACTGGGAAAATTTATAAGCCAGTATGTTTTACCCAGCTGTTTTTCAAAGGACTAGAGAATTTCCAAGAAAGGAATCTTGTTTATGCTAAATTGTACTGTGGTACCAGGGTCCTCAGGACTGTTATGGTTATACATATGTTGTACATACCTATCAAGAGTTACTGTAAAATCCTCTAAATATACACACTTTACATGTATGTATGTTTATTTGTTTGTTTTGTTTTTAAATACTCAAGTACTGAAGGTAACTGTTATTGTTGGCACCTAGAGCACAATTCTTATCCAAGCCATACTTGCTACTTTTGGAAATTAGTTTAAAAGCTTAAAATGTAAAAGTTCTTAAAAAGTCCTTCATTCTTACTGTGCACCCTTTTTTTTTTTTAATTTCCCTCTCCCCTTGGGTTTTTTTGGCAGCAGTGATACTGCTGGTGGGAGGGTTTAAGTGGGTAGAAGGAGGAGACTCTTTGGGACTTTTCTCCCCAGTGTTGACTGATGGAGTAGAAAATACAAAGATAGTATGAATTGGGTTTGCACATTTTCCTTGATTCCTCTGATAGAGTTCATAGAAATAGTTTTGGGGGTTTTGTGGCTAGTTGAAGTTTGTCATATCAGAAGACAAGTAAGGATTTCAGTGGTAGACTTGCCCTTTTTTTTCCTACAAACAAAGATGTTGCTTGCTTACAGTCTTTCTAGAGAACACAATTCTCAAATTGATTTACACATATATTAGATGTCTATATGGCCTAAAGATTACTAAAGAAATCTCTTGAACCGTGTTATATAAGATATTAATTATTTAGGCATGTTAAGGGGTTTTTTTGGTTTGGTTTGGTTTTTTTAAGATTTGAGGCCTATTAGTGGTCTCTTTGCAAAATGTTTGGAAACCACTGGTATTTTGTGCTGAGGTAAATGAATTTTTAGTCACTTTTGGTCCATTAAATTCATATGGATTTACAGACTGTTTAATGTAAGTAAAGTGCAGAATGTTTCTGCCAAGTATACGTGCTTTTGTCATTTGCATTTCGTTACTGAATTTACTTTGGAATAAATGATAAATTAAGCGGAAAATAATGGAATTGCTGTCAAGTTTTTGACTTTTGGGGACCCACAGAACTGCTTTTGTGGAGATCTGAACATTCTCAGACAGCCTTTTGACTTCATACTAATCAGAATACCTTGCTCTTAGTTTCCTAGTGGCAAAACAACTAGGTGCTTTTAAGATATGATTGTTGTTTAAATGCTAATTAAAAGTATATTTGTAGATGCATGTGTTCTTGAACAGTTTGTGATACAGTAAATATTGCATTAAGATAGTATAATCTGTGTGAAGCAGAAGGCATTGCCTTAAAATATACTTTGTGTGAAACATTATTTCATTGATCTTCCTTTGTACAACATTAGAATTAGTGTTCTGTGTTGTATCTTTCATACACTATTTGTAAGCCTAGCTGGTTTTGAATATAACAAATTCGTGGTTTAAAGCTGTAGACTTGTTCCTGTAGACTGTTCTCCCTTTTGAAGGGATAGAGCCTTTATTTAAAAAAACCCCAAACCTAACCCCAAGAGCTAGACTCTCTGTGAGATAAAGGCTTTGTTTGTAAGCCTTTGGTCATGCAGCAGGAAGATTGAAATGCATCTGCTATGCATACTTTCCGTATCAAGTGTCTTCTGTTGCCTTTGATCTACTTCTTTCAACTCATTTTTGGAAGTAAACAGGTTTTTTTCTGACCTGCAAGAGTAAAAATCCTTTTAATTTTTTTAAAAGATAATGTTTTCCTAACTCTCAGAATTAATTGGCTATTGCACTATAAACTACGTACTTCTGTGACCAGGATGATATTTTTGCTTTTGTTTTTTCAATTTTTAGCAGGAAGGGTTTTATGCTGGAAGACTAATTATTTGTAGACTGATTTGAAGTAGTTTCATTCAGGCAATCTTTTATATGGAGGCATAAAAGGTCTTCAGAATGATAGTTACACTTCTGCTGACTCTCGTAATAGTTTTTATTCTTGCTTTTTCATCATTTTCACTTACATATTTAAAGTCCAAAATGTAGTTTTCTTTTTTATATTAAGAGGAGAGCTGTGGAAGAGACACCTCAGCCCATGTGCAATATATTTTAGGGCTTCACCTTGTGGTTTTAACTCTATAGATGATTTTGGCCTATCCCTCTTCCCTGGGATGGGGAAATTCTTGCCAACTTGAGTCTGTGTTTGGCTTGCATGTGCTAATGGCACAGGACACTTTGGTGACTGAACTTGGGATGCACTTGCTAGGCTCCCAGATCCAGTGGAATGTGGGCTGTTTGTTCTCCTGCCATCCCATATTAACCCAGTAGAGGGACCTGATGTCTGGATTTATATTCTAGTAATAGGTATTAGTTTTTCACATGTATATTTTGGGCAGAAGAGGATGTGGGGTTTTGTATGTATGTCTCATCCATAACCTAAAGAGAGGAGGAGAAATGAGGATTTGGTCCTCTGTACTCCACTAACCCTGTGTTAAATGTTAATCTGGCTGGTATGCCTATTTGACAAAAATAACAGTGCTGCTTCTAGTGTAATTACACCTATTCTTTTATCATCCCTAGGAAATACTTTTGGGTCACTCAAACACATTTTTTCTTAACACATTACAATATGCCGAATGGGTTCAGTTACAGCAAGGAGATGCTGTGTGACTGCTGCACACAAGTGTCAGTAAATTTCAAAGTTCACCAGCAACATGTAGAAGTAAATTTCTTGAATGCAAAGCATTTTCAGTGTAGCTTATATTTGTGTTTCTGCTTATTAAGCTGTATAACAGTCCTGTAGGAACAATTTCTTAAATTTTCTGGCTGTAGGTTTTTAGTCATTGCCCCAACTAAGTGTGTAAAATTCAAGTTGTGGAAATCAGTGTATGAAGAAAAGAATAGATAGAAAGGGGGACTGTGAGACCACGACTTTTAGCTGTACTTTTTTGTATGACTAATTTGAAATCCTTAGATTACTCAAATGTGTATGTTTGCAGCATTGGGAATAACTGTTCTCTTTTTCCCATATATAAACATGTAAACTGAAGAAAGGACCAATTAATCATATTTAGGAAATTGTACTATATCTTGAAATTATTATGCCCATAAAACTTATTAATACGAAAGTTAAACTACCTTCTAAAAGCTCAGATAACTGAGTTTAAAAGTTCACAGAGGAAAACTTTGCTGTGGTCTTGCCCTCCATCCCTTTCTAGGAAGGGGGGGTGGGGGGACTGTAGCTGAGGACTGTATAATTCAAATTTAGGGAAGTAATTTTTTTGTGTGCAATATTACATTTTTTTGAGTAAAACTAGGTGGATATGGATTCCTCTTCAGTTAAGCAATGGAAGATAGTTGAAATGTGTTTACTGTAAAAGCATGTGGCTCAGGAAACTTATTTATTGATTTTTAGTTGACATTTGTCTTGTTAACTGTGCGATAACTGATCTGTATTTCTCTGTCTGGTGACTGTTAGACATAGGACAGGTTTGGCGTATCATGGATCATATGAGTTTGTATTCTCTGTTCCATTTTAGGGGTAGGAATTGTGGTGGCAGGAATTGGAACTCAGCAGTAGGCTCACAGGGGCATTGTATTTGTGCAAACTGTACAGGGTTGCGGAACCTTCAGCTTGTGTGTTAGTGAAAAGAGAAGCATTAGTTCTCAAGGACTGTGGTTATCTGAGAAACTATTTCCAAGCTGTCTGCTGTGTCTATATTGGTGTGAGTGATGATGTTGAACTGCTCAGTCCTTTTTTATTGTTAAGTTGTGACTACTAATGAATTCTCACCAAGGCTTATGTAATGCAAAGCAGAGATGGAAGCTCAAGTGCCAGGTTGGTGAGTCCTCGTAACAGTCAGGATTTATTTGCAGCCATCTTTGTGCTGATACAATTGTGCTGTTTGGAATTCTGGGGATAACTGAGATACTTCCTTTGTGTTCTTTAGGTATAGACGATTGCATGACAGTACACCTGCCACATTTCTCCAAGCATAGATGTATGCTGCCTATATTCTCTGAAATCAGATGATTACAGTGGTTTGTGGCAATTGCCACACAACTTTATTTCTAAATCCAAGAAAGCAACCATAAATGCTATGAAATAACTTCTCCAGTTATGACATGCCCCTTTCAGACACCCTGACTCTGTAGTGACAGTTTCTGTTGAGTTCCTGGCTTTCTTTTCTGCAGTGTAAGTCAGACCTGTAAGTAAAATGATGTCTTTATAGCTGTAGCTATTGTCTTGCTAAATTTTCTTCTTTTCTGCTTTTACTTTAATGGGAAAAGTCTAAAGGCAGCCTGCTCAACAAATATAAGATTTCAACAGATGCAGCATTTGCATGTTCTCTCATTCTTTGGAGTGGGTGTGACAAATTTCTTCTGCTTAGTTTTAGCCTAGAAGTAACTTCTAATTAGTGAACATCACATAAACTGCCCTTTCAAACTGGTGGGATTATAAGCAAAAGTTTATAATTGACAGAAACTCAGATTACAGGATTTTATACTTGGATTGATTAGTTTTGGGACTGATGGCAGGCAGTTTCCATGCCTGCCATCAGTCCCAAATACCCTGAGGTCCTAGCAGTGCATGTTGTAGTCTGATACTTTATCAGCTGTTTTGCTACAGGTAGGCTCCACAGGGTTGTAATGTTCTGGTTGTGGCAACTGGGAAGGAGGTGACTCTAGTGGCTAAATGGTTCCCTGGTTTTTCACTAAAAGTCTAAGATGAATTCTTTCCCTGGTAATATCTGGATTTGGAGTTATTATCTAAAATTAAAGAATGTTTTCCAGTCATCTCTATTCTGTCTTAGCAACGGTTTTTTGTCATGGAGAAAACTTATGCTGCTCTCTGAAATGTACTCTTCGTCTGCATTTCCTTTGGGGCATATTAGCTGAGTTTGAGCCAATGTTCTTGTGGTTTTTTCTGAACTGTCTCACCTCTGTATTCTCTTTATCTTTGTCTCAGTCTGAGGCAGCCTGTAAGGAATGTCTAAGCTGATTCTGGCCCATCAGACCTTTCTCAGTAATAATAATATTTTTTTTATGAAAAGGTATCCATTGCTGTGGCTTTAAGCAATCTGTGAGAGTTTCCTGAATCCCGGTTTAGTGGAAGTGTTTTTTCAGTCAAGATCACTGAAAGTCTTTATATATTGTTGAACAATCTTAAAGGTTGATGTACGCTTGTGATCTGTTGCAGTTTTCCCCAAATTCTCAATTGTGAAATCCTGCTAGAGGCAGTGAGGACCTATTCCATTTTGGATAGAATTTGTAATGGAATTATTGAATGATTTGGTTTGGAAGGAACCTTAAAGACCATCCAGTTCCTAGCCCCCTGCCATGGGCAGGGATTTCTTCCAGTAGAGCGGGTTGCTCAGAGCCCCATGTAGCCTGGCCTTGAACACTTCCAGGGAAGGGGCAGCCACAGCTTCTCTGGGCAACCTTTCAAGTGTCTTAAAACCTTCAGAGTAAAGAATTTCTTTCTAATATCTGACCTAAACCTACCCTCCTTCAGTTTAAAGACATTCTCCCTTGTGCTGTCACTCCATGCTCTTGTCAAAAGTCCCTTCTGAGCTCTTCTGTAGGCCCTTCAGGTGCTGGAGGGTGCTGTAAGGTCTTCCTGGAGCCTCCTCTTCTCTAGGCTGAACAACCTCAACTCTCTCAGCCTGTCTTCATAGCAGAGGTGCTCCAGCCCTCTTGTGGCCCTTCGCTGGACTCACTTCTACAGGTCCAAGTCCCTCTCATGTTGGGAACAGACCTCAGATGCAGTACTGTGGTTGGGGTCTCATGAGAGTGGACAGAGGGCTGGAATCACCTTCTTTGGCGTACTGGCCACGCTGCTTTGGATGCAGCCCAGGACATAGTTGTCCTTCTGGGCTGTGAGTGCACGTTGCCAGCTCATGTTCAACTTCTCATTGACCAATAGCCCTAAGTCCTTTCCCCTGGGGCTTCTCTTGATCCTTTCTCTGCCCAAACTGGATTTGTTTGGATTTGCCCCAACTTGGGTGGAGTACTTTTCGCTTGACCTTATTGATCTTCATGAGGTTTACACCTCTCAAGCCTGTCAAGGTCCCTCTGGATGGCATCCCTTCCTTCCAGTGTGTCAACCACACCACACAGTTTAGTGTCATTGGCAAACTTGCTGAGGGAGCACTTGATCCCACTGTCCATGTCGCTGACAAAGGTGTTAAACAACATCAGTACCAATACGGACCCAGAGAAACACTTGTCACTGGTCGTCACTTGGACATCAAGCCGTTGACCACAAGTCTTTGAGTGCAACCATCCCAACCAATTCCTTATCCAGTGAGTGGTCCATCTGTCAAATCCTTGTCTTTCCAGAGGCAAGGACAGTGTCACAAGCTTTGCACAGGTCCAGGTAGTTGACATCATTTACTCTTCCCTTACCCACCAAAGCTGTTACCCTGTTGTAGAAGGCCACCAAATTTGTCAGGCATGATCTGCCCCCAGTGAAGCCATGTTGGCTGTCGCCAATCACTTCCTTATTTTCCATGTGTTTCAGTACATTTTCCAGGAGGAGCTGTGCCATGATCTTGCTAGGCACAGAAGTGACACTGACTGGCCTGTAGTTCCCCAAGTCTTCCTTTTTTTCCTTTTTTAAAAACAGGTTATGTTTCCCTTTCTAATGTTGCCATTTATGTGGACTATGAGCTTCATCATGTTTTTATTTCAGTCTTATCACAAGGTGTCACATTTGTTTTCTTACGGATAGTAGATATTTCTCTCTGCAGCAAATGAAAGGAGAATCACTACCAAACTAGCTTTTTTTTTTTCTTCTCCAATTTCTTGGCAATTGAGAGGGAAGTGGTGGAATTGCTGCTTTTGCATAGTTGAATAGAATAAACCATTTCGAAATCTTTCTGAAATTCGTGCCTATATCTTAATTTAAAATTGAATTAAGCACTCAAAATACTGGATTTCTTGAGGCATCATTAGTGTGAAGAATACAGATGCCTAATCGATGTTTTTTTAGCCAATTTGTAGTTACTAAGTTATTCTTGTCATGAAACTTTACTCTTTCAGTGTCTTCATGATTGAAAATCTCTAATGAAATTATCTAGTTATGTAGCAGGTAGGGGATAGTAGGACTCTGTAGATGTTTAAATAGCAGTTCAGATATACAAACTTGAGGTTTTTTCAGTATCTGGAGGGCATTGGCTTTCTCTTGATATCTCTTTAATATTGGATGGTCATCTCTTAAAAATTTAGGCAGTGGTAGTCTGGTTTAAGTATTAGAATTCTGCAAACCAAATTTTAGTTTTTCTTCTGTTTGTATCCACACTTTTAAAATCTGTAAGTTTGGAGTAGCATTGATTTTGTGAAATGTTCAGTGACCAGTGTAGAGCTCTTGCGTTAAAATGAGCATTATCTTATGATCTCTAGTTCGGTTAAGAAACAAGGCATCTAGTAGGGGAAGAGATTAGAAGTCCTTGGTTATTCTTCCCCTTCTTTCCACGTGGAAGGAAGTAGTTTACTTGTCTTCATGCATACAGAATGTTTTGCCAAGCTGCTTTCTTTCCTATTTGTTAAGGACTTATACTTTTCAGTCTAAGGAGTAAACCTACTGATGGGCTCCTGACCACTGAAGACAGAAAAAGAGAGGGGAAAAAAAAATTGAGAGACTAATTTAAGTAATTTCAACCATTTGGAACTACTGGGTTGTCTTTATTTTTATTTTTTTTTTTTTTTAATTTTAATTTTTTTGTCAATTTAGTCATCATAAAAGAAGAAGATCCCTCTGTTCGTGTTTCTCTGTTCTACAAATTCACTCTCTAGGATGTATTACATTTTCTGTTTTTTCAGGCATTTTACTGTAATGTTGGGGTTTTAAAATTTTTTTTGTATTTTATCCAGAATGGTTTTGATACACAGGAATTATGCCTAAGGATTTTTTTTTCTTCACTGTTCTGTAGTGTTTAATGGGTGTGGTGTTTGATTTGTGTACAGAAGGTGCAAGATTCTCAGTAACTTAGGCTATATCATACATATATAGTGCTGATAAATACTGTAGCTTAGATGAGGATTTTAAACTGCAAAATTTTGCATGGAATAGCTGTAATCCATGATGTTTTCTAGTCTGTAAAATTTGAGGCTATAAAATTTATGAGTTTGTCCAGGAAAAAAAATCCAAAACAAAGTTTTAAACTTGGTAGCCAGGTGTGACTGAAAGCCATGTGTCCAGAAAATTTTTTGTGTGTGTATTGTATAAAGAGGTAGAAAGAAAATGAGGATTCTATCAGAGCTTTGTCCTCAATCACTGCATCGTGAGAGACAAGCCATGTTGTTCCCAGAGTGCACAAACAACTCACTCTGGAAGGAGGGATGAGACCATGATACCACAGCTCTGGGGTGGGAGCCTGAGAGAGAACTCCGTTTAAAACTCCCTTCCCCCTTTAATAAAATTGGTTATCTCTTAAAAGAGATTTTTCAGTTTTTAAAGGTTGAAAACTTCCAAAGTTTGTAGACAAGTGTCACATATCTTTCAAATTACATGTGTGAAGAACTGAATGAAATACTTTATAGATTTCTGTGAGCATGAAGGTTCCTGCTGCTCTGCTGACAGACAGTTGGTAAAGCTGTGATGTACCAGTACAAAGCAAAGCTTTGTCAGCATAGAGAAAAACAGTAATACATAGCATTTTGGGAGTGTTTTCCTACTGTAGATGTTGCCTTAATGAACTCCCACTTAAAAACAGAATAAATGAAGTTAACCCAGTGCAAATTTTCTGGTGTACCTGAATTTTCACCCACACAAATGGATCTGTATTTTTTCATCTGCAGTTGTGCCCATGTGAATAAGTTGGATGGGTTTTGGGTGCTGGTGGGGAGTAGGTGGTTCTCATTGGTTTGTTTTTTTTCACATGAATATTGGGAAGAGTTAGAGTGCTCTACAGACTCATGGTATAAAAAAATATATAAACTGCAATTTTGGAAAATACTTAAAATTTTATTTTTAAAAAATTAATTGTAGATATGCACAGTCTAGTAAATCTATTTTCTGATAATTTTTTCTTACTTTTTTCTATTATTTCTTTCTGTTAGTCTTTCTAATAACAGTACAGTAACCTATTCAAATTTTTTGTTTTACATAAATCACTGGCACCTTGCACAAGTACTAGGAAAAATAGAGTGACTGGTAGCTTTTTGTTCTTTCAGCACTAAATACAATTCTCCAGTTTTGGTACTGAAATAAGACTTCAAACAGTAAATCCAGAAAATTGCTCTGCTCCTTCATGAAGGACTCTGTCATGGGAAGTCACAAATAGCAGCCCTTTGGTGGCTGCTTCTGAAGATGATTGGTCTCTCTTGGCCCCCCTTTTTTTTCCCCCATCTTGTTCTTTAACTGCACAGGGACAATATTTTCACTGACAACTTGTTTTTACTTTGTTTTGAAACCATGGGGAATTAGGAGTTCTTTTAAATGAGGGTAGGCCTTAGCCTGGTTTTCTTTGGAAGCAGGAATAGATATGTTAGGTAGGCTGAGAAGCATCAGGTGTTTGTGGATCTCTCTGAAGAAGATGACTTTAGACAAGCATACATTGTAAGATGTTAAAGACTGTTTTACTGATAGCCAAAATATTTATTTCATGAGATGAATATGGGAAGTCATGTATATATGTGTGAACAGACACTGAAGAACAAGCAATTCTGGTAGTAAATTTTGAAAAGCCATATAAAAGGGATGCTACATATCTTCAGGTGATTGCATATAATACAATAGCATTCTACTTTGATTTTATTGTTCTTCATCGTTCTTACATGTATGAGAAGCCAACCCCACCTACTCACCCTCATTTCTCAGTTATCTGAATTTTCTTCTGAAATAGTTCAGGTTTATTTTATGATAGGTACTTCTATCTCTAGCTGTAATCATGTTCATTGTAACACTGAGTTGAAGGCTTCAGGATCTAACATTGCATTTTCTTCTTTTGACTTGCTTAACTTTCTCTTAAGTTTGATATTAACTCAGAACTACTTGCTTTTCATTCTTAGTATTTCTGAGATCAGTGAAACTCTCTAACATATTCTGTGTAAATTCCAGTAATACATTCAACCATAAGTTGGCCATAAAATTGCCTTTGTGGATATGCTTTGCAATTGGAAAATATTGCAGTGAAGTGTGAGTTGCCTCCATGTCCTGTGAAAAATGCATGTGCTTTTCTGAATAGTAAGTGCAAGTTTTATGTAATCAAACTAATTTTTTATTTGGCAAAAAGTAGTTTTTAGCAGATAGAAAGGGGTTGATTTTATTTTGAACAGTATGTTATATGTAGTCCTGTTCTGCTATAGTACTGAGATATTACTGTATTTTAAATAATGTAATTTCTTTATTTTGATTTTAGGAGAATGACATCTTCCTGGGCTGGGAAAAGGGAGCTTACAAGAAATGGGGAAAGAGTAAGAAAAAGTGCTCTGATCTAACACTAGAGGAAATGAAAAAGCAGGCTGCTGTCCAGTGTCTTCGCTCTGCTTCTGATGAAGTAAGTTTGGACTATTTAATATTTAAGAATTTAATAGATTCTTAAGGCTTCGTGTCCTTCTTTGTGCTAGATATATTTAGCTTGTGATGCTTATCTTTTAATTTGTGGCTTCTTAAAATGCTAGTTCGCCAAGATTTCTCCAAGAATTCTGTATTTTTCTCTAGGAAATTATGAAATCTGTGTATGGTAGAATGATTTCACAAGAGATTCTGTATTATGTGGTGTCATGCTTTCCTTTCTGTAAACCCTCACCTGTTCTTGTCAGGGGCAATTGCAATGCACCAGTTTGAGTTAAAATTACCATAAAGCTTTGCATAAAAGTAATTCTAAAAATTCTAAATTGACTTTGTGTTCTGTGTAAATAGAAAGGACTGGAATATTTGGGCAGAAAGCCATCTTGCTCTGTGCATGCTACATGTGCGATCCAGAATTCCTAAATAAAGAGCCCTGTATAGTAGCAAATGTTCACTTTCCAGATTATACGAAGTGGAAGTGGAGTTGAAGTGCACTGACTGGAGAAGGTGAGGAGAGGTGAAAGCAGCAGTTGAAGGAAGATAGCAGAGGCAGCAGGTGTCATGTAGTTGAGCAGAAAAGTGGACAAAGGGAGAGGCAAATGAAGGAAATGTTTAAAAAGAAAAAATTATCTGTAGCACAAGTCAAAGGAAGCTCTCCAAGGAGATTTTTCAGATAGCAAAAATGAGAAACTGTTTTTTAGTTTACGGAACTTTAAATACTCTGATCTGTCACTGCTGTAAAAAGAAACTACCCCACCTGTGCAGCCTGGTTGTGTTACTGCTCTCCACACCTTCCTAGTCATAGCTTGTGCTTGCACAAGCATTTGGGTGGTTATGTGGAGAACTGGTTTGGAAAAGTGAATCAGTTTCCTGACATTAACATGGTTGGGGCAGAGGAAATGTTAACCCAGAGAGGTTTCCTGGTCAGATTTGTGGCACAGACACTTGTGCCAGCAAAGCTGTGGGAGAATAATCAAGGAGGTGGGGATGATTTGGTGGTTAATCCCACCACCTTCAGCAGCATTACCATCATGTTCTGGCTCGCTGTTTGTGAAGCTACTTGAGTATTCATTCAGTTACTAAATTGCTAACTGACTAACTGGGAGATTTCTGAACTCCCATTTTCCCATTACTTATTATCCTAACAAAGTGATGCAAAGTACAATTTTGTTGGTAATTTGCTCTGCTCTCATAGTTACAGAATATTGAGGTCAGCACTCTAACTACCATAGAAGTTAATTTAAATATGAAACAAATATGGAGAAATAATTGCAAGAAGTAATGTCTTTCTTGAGGATATGTTTGTATACTCATTTTAGTAACAATAAAATGTAGGTCTCATACGTAGACCACAGGAATACTGATGTTTGATTCTTAACTTTAGAAATTACTCTCTTGATGCATCTCCACACACCTGAAAATCAAGGATCATCGCTTAGAGCTAAATTTATATTATATAGAGAAATTTAGTTGCAGAGCAAAAGGAAGGAGGTGAATTTATTAATAACCTATAACAGAGAAGGGAAGAAACTAGTCAACTACAGTTTTGAAAGAATAAAAATACATGGGGTCTGAAAGGCTAAAAAATAACTTCACCTTTGACCCCTGTCACCTTGTCAAATTTTTAGTGTTCAACATTAACCTATAATCTGCAGCCTGTAGACGTGAGTTATTTCAGAGCTATTTTGACTTCTGTTGCCTGCTCAGACAATTAAGCTTGCACAGCTTGCACATTTGTTGTCATTAATGAAATTGCAGGTCATAATTTTTATAAAGTATTTTCAAACACAGAATTGAACCTTTAAACCTTTAAAAAAACTTGTTACTTAAAGCTGCTTTGTAGGTAGTTTAGCTCATGCTTTGCATGAAAGAAATACAGAATTCTTTTATTTTTTCCTCTAGAGTTAAAGGGAAGGGTGATCATGCCTAAATGCCAGTAATGCTTTAAAGTAATTTGTAAGATATCTTTTATTTCTGCTTTTTCAAAAACATTTCTCATGTTGTTGGGTTTTTGTATTTAAGTTTGTGTGCTGATCTGATGGGAATAATCAGTAGATTTTGGACTGTGAAAGATTGTGTTAAAATACTATTTCTGCTGAGGCATCCAAGCTGCTCCAAACAGTGTTCACGGTTTTGTCTTTACAAAAAGATAAAAATACTCTGTGAACTGTAGTTGAAATTTTAGATCAGTTCTGTGTAAGAAGTATTTATAAAAATTGTTGAAATACAAATAATACTTTTTTTTTGGTGCCACTTGAATTTTTTTAAATAGTTTTCTGAATCATCTGAAAGATGTTTACCTGTGATTTTTTTTTTTGTTGTCAGATGAAGTAGATGTGTTCATTAGGATGTTCTCTTTTTGCAAGTGGCCTGATAAATAGTCCATAAAGGCAGTTATGGAGCTTTTTTATAGTTTTGCTGTCCTTCTGTGATCCCTTTTTCAAAGCAGGTGGATACAGAAATGCCAGTCTGCTTACATGGATATGGAACTCTTGCTCTTCCAGCCTAACCTCTTCTTTCAGCCTTAGTATTGGAGCAAAGCAAGCAAGTTTGAGCCCCTTTATTGGGAGTAACTGGAAAAAAGTGTATTTCAACTTAAATTAAATATATTAAAATTTTATTTAAGTGAAGTGATTATAGTGTTTACCCTGTGTGTATGTCTGTGGACAGAGTATATGTACACATGTGTACAGGCACGTACAAACAAACACACACAAAAGAGCTGAAACGGGGACAATTCAGTGAAAACTTTAGGATTTTGCAGCCTGATCTGTTTTAGAGAGAAAAGTGTGCAGAGGATGAAGAGGTAATGAGGATCAGTAGTAGCTTTTTTAACTCTCATAGGAAATTACAGAGATCCGGGTATTTTGAATTTTGCATTTCATTATTTAAAACAATAATGTGTTGAGAAATGGCAGTCAGTCTGCCTCCTCCTCCTAACAGTAATCAAAAGCCTTAAAATTGGGTGATCACTTCAAAAAGGTGCTTGATGGAGAGAGGAAGTCATAAAATAGATTATATTAAAATTGGCTTGATAGCAGTAAGAACTGTTTTTTCAGACTTTCATTTAGTGGTTGAAACAAATATTTCAAAACAACCTCTTGTGGATTTTCATTTCCACAGTATTCATTCTTAGGGTTCATTTGGTAGCTTAGTTTTGCTTGAATTCAGTTTTTCCTCTTATTAAAAAGAGTAATGCTGTGAAACACTAATCTGAGACAGAAATCCAAGGTTCTAGTTTTAATTTCATGATGCTGAAAACAAACATTTGACTTCCAGAAGCCTACAATTTGGTGTTTATTTCTAAAACATTTCCTACATTATGGAGAATGACGAGTCAGAGAAGCTGCTCTGCCTCACTGTATCTTTGCCGTGGCAGAACCTGTTATGGACTAAGTGTGTTTGTGAGAGGAGGCCTAATTTTGACACATACCATCTGGTATATGCAAGAATGCAAATTGTTAATGTATGCACGTTTTGAGGACAGTATATTTTGTGTGACAAGCATTTTGGTGTCTCAAATTGTCTATATTCATATGAATGAGTCTTTGGCTGCAGATGCTCTTGATGCAGTCAGAAGCAGAGGAAATGTAAGTACGTTGCAACTTGCCAGAAAATGGAGACAGAATGATGGTGAGAAGAACTTTTAAGCCAAGTACTTTAATGTAGCAATCAATTGCTATTCTTACTGTAGTTTTAAGGTTTATTTTTTCTGAAACATTTGAATAAATAGCAGTTTATAGACATACTGAAGAATTGCTCAAATTTTAAAAAGCTTGTTAATATTGACCTTGAGTAGAGATTTTATCTTAATTTTTATCCTGCCGAAGTCTGGAAGAAATTTTAAAATGTTGACTTGCAATTAACTGGTCTTGTAGGGATATCCATTCTAATGAAATGTTGGGTAAAAAACCCTAATGTTTAGCACTGAAGAATGGTTACATAAAAGTCCTCTGATGAAAATAAGAAATTTTATTCTTAAATTACTGCCTCAAATTTTAAGTAAAAACAGCTGATCTGTCAACGTTAAATAACTTGATGGTTAATTTTGTTGTTGTTGTTTGTAATTCCTATCTGAAACACAGATCAGTTTGTTCATGTGCAATTTGAGATTTTTTTTCTTTTTTTAAACCCCCTAATTCTGAAAGTCTAAATTATTTTGTATATGAATAATGAAACTTGTCATTACTTGTCCTTTTACTGTCAGTAAAAAGACAGAAAGCAGTATCTTTGAGACTACAAATGTATTAAATAAGAGTTTAGAAGTTCATGTGTGTTACTTTTTACAAGGTGGATACTGTGAGCAAGGTTGGAATTGGAAAGGTTGGAATTACTTATGGAGACTGATACATGTAAGACTTTTCAATAGGTATATTTCCCAGTAATAATATTGAAATTGCTTATGTGCCTGTCCATTGGTCATAAATCCAAGCTTAATTAGCTTTTACCTGACTACTTTTCTGCTAAAATTTGCATTGCTCAATAGAGCGAGGAGGTCTCCAGCTGTGCTATTGTGGTTCCTATGGAGTGCAGTTAATTCACTGAACACTTGCAGTGTGACACATGAAGCTGCACCCCAAGATGGTGCCAGAGTTTCAGTTAAAGCAGTCGCTGTGTCCTTCTGCTGAAATGTGTGAGGGCTTTTTAAGAATGAGGAAAGGAGACAGCTTCCTGTGGATCTTACTTTTGGCACTGATGAAACCAGTGTTCAAAGAGTCTTTCCTTCTCCCATTGTAGGTGGCTTTACCTAAGCTGTTTCACAGCACATCCTGAGACATTCCTAGGCCATTTTAATGCTGCTGATCTCCCAGGGCCTGTCATAATGGGGTTCAAGGCAGCGTGGTTCGTTCTGAACTAACCAAGCTCTCAAAGTCTGCTAACTGCCACATGAAACCGTGTGCAACATGTTAAAGCAAGAGCTAGTCTTGGTTGATAGAATCCGTGATGAATTTTGAAAGAGAATTGTTCTAATGTATTTGACAAGAACACACAGTGCTTTCCATCCCACTGTTCTAAGAAATTACTGCTTGGGGGTAACATGGAAACATAATTGGTGAAACTTCATAACAGTAATTTCTTTTAAATGTAGTCAGGTGTGGGCATGCTAACAGCATAGAGCACTGCTTACTTTGCTTACTTTGAGTTGCGAAGGGGGAATATAACTCTTCTGATACTTGTGTTATCATATGGGAGCACATAGAGGAACAAGTGTGGCTCTAGTGAACAGTTTTGCTTAAAATTTTAAATGGTAATTTTATTCTCAAATGTGCCTTGCTTTCAGCACAAACTTGAGATGTGTCTAAAATAAGATTTTGTTGAAATTTTCTTAGCATTTGTCATCTTTCTTACTCAAAATGCAGAACTGTCAAACTTACATAGAATTATAGAATCATAAAATCCTAGAATGGTTTGGGTTAGAAGGAACCTTAAAGATGACCTCGTTCAAATCTCCTGCCATGGGCAGGGACACCTCCCGCTAGACCAGTTTCCTCACAGCCCCATCCAACCTGGCCTTGAACATCAGCAGGGGTGCAGCATCCATGCAGTTACCACAGTTCTGCACATAAACCTTATTTGTAGAAATAATCTCCTAATCAGGCCAAATGAATCAATTGGTTATGATTGCACATCTGAGCATATTTTTATTGATGGGTTACTCTGGCCAGCTGTTGCTGTCTCCAGAGATTATGGTATCTGTGTGCCAGTTAGACCAAGGCATCATCACATAATCTGCCTTGCACTTTGCAATAGCGATAGGCAAGGACTGAGGGAAAAGGACTTCTGGAGTTTATAGCAAGGGAACTGTCTTTCTTCTTTAGTAGAGTGGCACCTTAACTAGATGATTTAAAATTCATTTTAATCACTGATTTATTCCTGCTGCTCCCTGCTTCTCTAACGTAAGCCAATATTAATTAGGTAATACGAACTGACAACTACACTGGGATACCAAGGAATCAGGTTGTAAACATTAGGTGGTTTCTTAAGCGATTTAAATTACACATCTTCATCTAACTAGAAGTGACATGAACAATAGTGTTAATGTAAAGATACAGGACAGCACAAGAATAAATCAAGTTGTGTAAAAGCTATCTTAACAAATCAGAAAGGTGAAGTGCATGTTGAAAAGTTTTAATTTATTAAAGTAAAAAAATGAAGTTAAGGTTCCAAAACAACCTTAATAATTCTTGAAGCATGTATCCTGACTAGCTCAGTAGTAAGCATTTCTGTGTGTCTGAGGATGATTGTTCAGAGTCTTTTACCAGAAAATGCCAAAACACTTCACAAATTCAATGAATGTTATCTTTCTTTTGGGTTGTATCCAGTTGTCCTTATGGAAAGGGATATACTAGCTGTTTCCAGAACACACACCATTATTTAGGAAAGAATTTTAAAAATAACTTCAGATACCATATAGGAAATGAAAGTTTGTCTTGCCAAGGTAACCATCATAGAATAAATTATTTACAATAAATCAATTCCTTTTTCTTTATGACTTTGTCATTAAACAGATATTCATAGTACCACATATCTGAAGTAACATTAATTGAAGTTGACAAAAGTTTTAATTATTCCAATTTTTGTATGTGTTTTCTTAATATAGAAAAGGTACATATTGAACTGGAGAAATTCTTTGTGGGAGCTTAGTCTACACAAAAGTTGCTTTATAGCATTAAATATTTCCCATAGTAGAGATGACTGTCTTGGAGGCTGAAAGTAGGTGTTCACTGTGATTGAAAGTTATTTCACCTTGTATGTACTACCAATGAAAATGGGAGCAAACTGGGGCAAGGCAGATCTGTCCTTGCAGCAGCTTCTCTGATGAGCCTGGGACAGAAGGGAAGTTGGCATATGCATTTCTTGGAGGGAGGAGCAGCACAGTCTTTCAGGCACACAGGTGTGGCCAGGAAAATGCCAGAGGAGCTGGTTACAGAGCTCTCCTGAATAATGCCTTGTGTTCCATCACAGAGCAGTGTTATTAGATTATAATTTTCCTAGTAGAACAATAATTTTCACCAAAATTTTGAGTTGGGGGTCCATTATGAATTCTTATCATACACACAAGTAAACTTGAATGAATCTGGCAGAGCACCTGCTGAGGAAAATTCAGGTATCCTTTCTGCACTTCACTTGGTGCAGAAAAGAGCTTTTGCATAACTGGTGGGAACTCACTCTAAAAGTCTCTCCCATTTCATTGATAATACAGATAAGAACATTTTAGCATGGGCAAGCTGAAGTACTGTGATTAAGTGAAATCTCACAGCAGCACTGCTTACAAGGATAACAAGTCTGTTGTGGCTTTGAAGTCAGCATGTTTGTTTATAAGTGATGAATAATAATCAGGAAGAATAGTTTCTAGTGAGGAATTATCCTTTCTTGGGGGGATAACTTCTATTTCAGTGTAGCCTGCTACGGGAGGGAGCTAAAAGAATTAAGTTTTAAATAACAGAAGTCAGATTAGCTGCTCTAGTAACCTACATTTAGGGATAGCATCTTCAATTGAAGTTAATTTGAGCTGGCAGATGATCTCTTTTATCTAGAATTAGTAAATAACATGTGCTATTTATTATCTCTCTCTCTCTCAGAAGGTGTTGTGTGAAGTGGCAAATTACAGCTCTGAAATCTGAGCCTGATCCTAGCTATGTATGTAATTTACCTTTCCTAATGTTGTTTTAATATCAAAGACAGGATTAAGAGAGTTGCAAGGAAGTATTTTTATTTCCTTCTTGGAGAGCTATTGCTCTCATATTTCTTAAAATGGCTTGGATTTATGTGATATTAAGTCAGTTTGCTTGGAAATTGATATTCTGAGGTCACATATATTGAAGATTACTTTGGATCAAGTATTCATAAGCCCCAAAAAGAGAAGTTAATAAATAGAATCTGTTTTTCTGACTGGTCCAGTATCTTTGTTATAAATCATTGCGTATTCAAGTGAACAGATAGAGATTTAATTGTGTTCTTACTTCTAAAGGGTCAAAAAAGTTGTACAAGTACATACTCTTAAATGTTTCTTAGTGTCATCCACCTTTCTATGATGGAGGAAAATTCCAAAATGCAAGCTGGAACCTTATTTTAATCCTTTGAACTCACCTGGATTGAACACCGCAGGAAAGCTGCTGTTTTAATTGATTGATGCATTTATTCATTTATTCACATAGTACTGATCTTGGGCCAAGATTTTTTTTTAGTCTGTTTTGAGCACCTCTTGTGAGAGTACTTGTAATCAGAAGAATTATACTGTGTCAGAATGTTAAAAAATGAAAACCTAGACTTTTAACTTTCTCTCATCATCCTACAAAATATAGAAATAGATGTGTGGTTGCAGTGAATCACATTTTGTGCCTTACTCAGTTCACGTGGCTTAACAGCTGATTCATATAGAAAAGCTATCTAATCCTGCACTTGGTGACAGGAGACATGCCAAGAAAACAGTCCTGGTACAGTCAGAATACCATCTTCTCTGGAGAGCCCGATGGCCTGTAAAATCAGTGATTTGAAACTATGAATATATTGATTTACTTTAATTTCTAGATTGTTCGAACTTGTATTTTATGAAAGGAGTGTCAATATTCTCTAGTTTATCCTGTTTCTGCAGGGGTTTGGACTAGATGATCTCCAGAGGTACTTTCCAACCTAAACTATTCTGTATGTTTGGGAAAGGGAAATGAGGATTTGTTTTGAAAGTGTAAGCTAGAAAGCTCTCAAAACCCTAATAGCAAATGAGTGATTATTTTAATTGTTCAAGTAAAAGAAAGTGTAATGCTTTTGCTTTTCAAAAAGGTTGAAGAGGAGCAAGGACCTTTCCCCATACCTTACAGGCCTGAAGTAACAAGCTGTATTTAGTAAATATTTACACTGCACAGTTCAAAGCTTCTGGAGGAAGCTTTTAACTTATGTTAGACTAGAAGCAAAAAACCTGAACCTGCCAAAAACCTAAACCCAAACAACATCTCCCCAAAACAACACTTCTCTTTGAGTTGTACTCTCCCCAGAGTACAATCTGACAGAATTTTTCAGTTTCTGTGTATATATTCATGGTCTGTCAGATGTGGAAATCTCATTCTAAGTACTGGCTATCAGAATTTTATTTTCCTTTGTTTTGTCCAGAAGGCTTGGCTATTGCATATGTGCAGATCTGCAGGACAAAGTATATGTTTGCATGGCATTTTTTTTGTCAGAAATATGAGACCCATAACCAGATATCATTACTGGGTGACGGGTAGAGGTGAAAGCTCAGTGAAAATGAAAAATTTTGCTGAACAATCCTCTTCTCAGTTCCACAGTATAACTATGTGAAATAATAACGGTGCTGTTTGTGATGAAATTCAGGAAAAACTTCTTAAATTTTCTGGATGGTGACTGTGTTGTGCTTGTTTGCAACATTCAGAAGTAACCTGCTAACAGAGATGAATATCAGTTAAGAATTCAAGTGATTTGTCAAGAATATGAGAGGAGCTAATGTTTCACAGTTTCTTACTCAAAACTGTAAAAACATAGAAGCCAGTGCCCACTATTAACATAGGCAACAGTTTTTAGTGAATTTTTAGTGAATATTATGTTTGTTACACATAATATTGGGGTTTTCCATGGTTCACAATTTAACTGAATATTTTAAATGTATAAAAACATTTCAGAAGTGACTACACTTACAGTTTTAGTATCTTCTGGGAACATTTTCTGCAGCTATACAGAGGTGTGGATGTACATATGAAAGCAATTGGATTGCTTCAGGCTAATGAGTTACCACTTGTCATCTCTGACTGCTCTACTTCCAAAGCAGAGTGTGTTCAAAAGGTCTTTGATTTAAGATTTGACATTAGATATATGTATGAGCTTGTGTGTTTAGGGAGAAAAAAAATCCAGCTTCAAAAAGAAAATCAAAACTAGCTAACATATTTACAAATATATATAAAAATGTGTGTGAGCTTTGCTGTTTTGTTTTTTTTTTTAAAATTGGTCTCATTCTTCATTATGCAGAACTGCATTAATTAGGCTCTGAATAGGGTCATGGTGGTCAGTAAGGAAGACAGTGGCTATTGGAGTCCTGTAACTCCAGCAGTCAGATTGACTGTTCTTGTTCATGCTGGGTGAGTTCAGAAGCTTAATTTATCTGTTAGCACCATCACTCCTGTGCCAGTAACATAACACCTATGCTTTATGTAATCCTTCCCTTGCTGCAGCCAGCTGATAAAAAGCCAAAAGAACAACTTTTGGTGAAACTGGATGTACGTTGAAGCAGGGGAAGGAAAGAGAAATACGTTAAAAACAGTAGAACAGAATAAAATGTGTTTAGTGTGCAGGAAATATTGTTATGCAAAATGAAAAATATTAATTAAAAAATTATGTGCTGCCCTTTGTAATTTGAACGAGAGAAACAGGTTAGTAAAAATCTGGGACAGACAATTTTGAGTTTTAAGCCTTTCATGATGGAATTGCAAAAGCAATCATAATTGGGCACTAAAACTTCCATATTTCAAAATGTTTATAAAGTGCTCCAATATTTGTATTGTATGGGGTCTGTCTTTAAATTTGAACATGAGCAAAGTGCTTCAAGCAGATCACCTAGTTTTGTTAGCTAATTGTGTCCTGTTGAACCAAGCCAGTGCCTGGAACGTGTCACTTTCAGGCCGTGGGGCTGTTACAGCTACAAGGCATTAAGGTAAACAATAAAAACAGTAACTAAATCTCATATTCCGAGAACACCGGTGTCATATATGAAATAACTGCCATGGCATTTGTTACATTAAGTCTGCAGCACGTTTTCATGTGCTGCAGTAAGAAGTTGAGCAGGGGATCTCCAGAGACCTGGCGTTCTGCACCGTGTGTCCCACCCCCCTTGTTTTAAAGTGAGCGCTGTCTCCTTCAGCGCCGTGCAGGACAGCGGGTGGCGCGTCAGCTGACTCAAGTATTAGTTTCATGGTACAGGAGGAAATGAAGTGTTTGATTCCAAAAGTTTTCACTTCTTCGGTGCAATGGTAAGCATATTGTTGCTGGTTTGGGGCATTTTTTTAGCATGATGTTGTAATTAAATTAAGGAAGTGAATCTGTATTCCTTGGAGTGTTTGCTGCAGGTGTCTGTTCGATTAGACAGTTTGGGGGGTTAGGGAAAACCGAGGCCAGCTCCTCCTCTGTTGACCTTTTGGGGGGAGGAGGGGGGGAGCCAAGAGTGATACAGGCATAAAGTGGCAAATTATTACAACTACATAGCTTCATCCATATTACTGTCCTGCTTGGTTCTTGTTAAATGATTTAATTTATGCTGGTAGATTTACTGATACAGAAGATGCCTTCTGAAGTTTGATATTGCTAAGTCATCCTCAGTTAAGTATGTGGCATAAAGGTTTATATTTAGCACTTCAGTGTAGCAATACAGTTAGGAATAGAAAATTGCTTTCTTTCTCACTTGGCTGCAAATAATTAAAGTTTAGAGTTAGCATATAAATCATTGCTTCAGTGTATGATTTTTCAAGTGTGTTTTTGTGACAGTGAATTAAACAAGCTAGTCTGACTGTATAAATTAGTATTCTCTTTTTCATAATATTTTCTTGTGCTTTAGCAACATATATTCACATTTCTCAGCAATTTCTGGACAGTAATCAGGAGAGATGAGAAACTCTTAGATCTTGGAAAAATGGAATCTTTATACCACCATGGTGACACAGCAAATTAAACTCTTTCCTATGCATTTCTGTAACTTGATATTTGATCGGCGTTACCTTTGGAGAAAAAACATGTCCCATAACTATGTGCATAATAAGATCATGTTAAATTCAGAAGATGAGATCATTTTCTTGGAGGTCTGTGTAAGTTTCTCCAAGTGTAATTGGAACTAGATTTCCACCAATGCTGGAGTTGATATTGAGGAAGCTGTGCACAGGATACAATAAGCTGCATGGTCCTCCCTCATTACCACTCCCAGCTTTACGGTGATGTGCAGGGGACCTCTTGTATCCTCCTCACTAGTTCCAGATTGCTGTGTTTAGCTGTGATTCCAGCTCTGTTTGCCGTTATGGAAAGTGTGAAGTGCAATCCCCGAGCACAATTCCCGACCATCAAATTAACGAGAACACAAATATCCATACAGTACCCACCTCATGTAGTTTTCCTTCCAACAGGAATGGTCATTTCTGGCTGTAGGTTGGTATTTAGTATTTCGCTGACTGGAATTCAACTTTTATTCCATTGGAATAGCATGGGATTTTCCTCTATGGGTAATATATTGGGCTGTTCTGTGTGTATTTTTATTTTCAGTATTTCAGTATTTATTTAGAGGAATAAAGGAGGAAAATAGAGGCTCATAGGGAATATGAAGAAGGTGTTTATTTTTTCCTCTGCTTTCCTGTGTTGTTGAGCTAATAACATAATGTTTAAAAAGAAAAAATTACCTGGTTATTTTAAGTTGGCAAGACTATGGGGTGGGTTTTTCATATAGATACTGTGGAAGCATTTTCCTTTCCCTCTCTGCCATGTATGTGTGTATGCCTTCCTACTGTTCTCCTTTCCACCTTCATGCCTGATTTTCTGTATCCTTTTAACAGTCCCTTTCCCACAGGTATAAATTGTGCAGCCAAAAGGATCAGGCTTAGCTTTCTGAAATGCATCTTAGTAATCAGTGCGTGATTGAAGTTCTATCCTGAGACTCCTGGCTAAATCTGCAGCAATACCATGCAGTAAATGTGACATGCAATGTTTGCAAAGCCTTGGATATCCTGTAATGCAACAATGTGACTTGTAGTTTGAAACCTCTGCTTGAATGTACCTTCATGTTTCATGGAATCATTTTGACCTCTAATTATGTATTTATAGGATTGGATTTATACCTATAAATAATTTTTGTTGATTTTTCATATGTCGTTACTGTGCAAAAAGAACAATATGTCTGCTGAGATATGTTTACTGTATTGATATATTTCTATGAAATTAAAATTCTTTTTAGTAAGTTATGTTTTCTGTTTTTTTTCCTTTTTCTTCCCATGTGGTTTTGTTGTCATGCAGAGCTCTGGGATTGAAACATTAGTGGAGGAGCTTTGCTCCAAACTGAAAGACCTTCAGAGTAAGCAAGGTGAGGAAAAAAATGTTAAAACTTCTGAGGCCATGTATTGTATTTATAAACTGTGCAACATTCTGAGACAGGGGTGGGTGTACGGGAGTAGGCTGTTATTTCAGTAGCTTTTAGTACAGGCCATGCAATTTTAAAGTATGTTTGAATAACTTCATTCAAACAATTTAAGCGATTTTGCGCTGGTATGCTTTGTTTACCTAAGAAACAGCCACTCAAATGGAGTTTTCCTCATGAAAAACTATTACTGTTCATAGCCAGCTATGCCTGCTTTTTAGTAAATATTCCAGATTCAGCATCCCCCTCCCTACCAAAAGTAATGAAAATAAAGTAGGCTTGATTCTGTTCCTTTTGTGTATTGATGCTTGCAAAGAGTAGATTTGCCTCAAAATAATTATGTGGAAACTATTCCTGTGAAAAGCATCCAAAATAGCCATCATTACTTAAAATTTCTGGGCTTTATATTAATGGTCACTTTATGATGTTAAGCTTAGGGGAAGGAACATAAAGTTGTGTTGTCTCCAGTGAAAGTTCATCACACATAAATGTTTGTTCAGGCAGCAGCCTTGGACACTTAAAGTAAAATTAATATGCTTATTGTGTAGTATAAGTAGCTGTAAATAGGAGATAAACATTTATTTGCTTAAAGCATGATTTTAGCTGTTTCTATTCCCTTTTTTTTGTTTTTAAACTGTAATCATTAGTCAGCTTTTAGTATTTCATAATGCTGTGAACTTCTTCCTGAGCCAAGGTGATGCTGAGCATTTATTTTGAAAAAAAATAAATTAAAAAAATAGTATGTCTCACTTTTTTTACATTTTAAAGGTTTTAATATAAAGAATTAGAAAATTTTCAGAGTCACCTCTCACACAGGAAATATGCCTTTGCATCGACTCAAAGCTCAGCAACTACTGCAGGGGTATTTCCTTTTAGTGAAACACATGAGAAGTTAGATGTGGCCAATGATAAAAACAGTTAAATAGTTGATTTTTTAAGAAATATTTTTTGTGTCTGTAGCAGTGCAAGAACGAGATAAGGATTTGGATATGAAACAATTAAACATTCAGCAGGAATTCTTCTAGTGGGGCATTGCTACCCATGTGGTTGCTTGGAGCTGCTGGCCAGTCATGTTTGGTCAGATTTGCAGGACTGGACAACTATGAAAAACTTGAATCTTGGGTGTTAATTTGTAATTTCTTTGTTATTTACAGTGTTTTATGGAAATTTTACTACTATTACAGTTATACATCCTGGTGGTTTTTGTTAAATACTGTTATAAAGTACACTGGCTTTTTTGAATTTTTCTGTTAAGCGTTCGGAATTTTCTTCCAAAACAGAGGAGAAGATTCACAAAAAGTTAGAAGGCTCTTTGACTCCTGAGACTGATTTATCTCCCACAGCAAAGGATCAAGTAGAAATGTATGCATTTTTTTTCTTATTATTATCTGAGACGCTTTTCTCTTTTTGCTCTGATATTTTAACACAGTGAAGTTAACTTAGTGGGGAATCTGGAGTTTTGTGGATATTAAGAAATACATTTCTTTTCCTGCCATCTTCTTTTGTTAATCTTGCATATTTAAATATAAGCACTTGGTACCATGGGCTAGTTTAATTTCTGTCGAAGTCCTGACTGCTTTCATTTGACTATATACAGAACTCAAACCATACTTTATTTTAGTTTCCTGAAGACTTAATTCAACCAGACAAAAACCTTTAAAACAGCATTAATTGACATGTAGGTTTGCAGGGAGGGAATCAGCTGTTTCCGGGATTCAGAACTCACTGCCTTCTATTGCAGAAATGGCAAACAAACGCTCTTCTAACCTTTAAACTCTTGCTAACCAAAGTGATCGCCTAGTTACCATGTACCTGAGTCCAGTGTTACTGAACTACCCAGGAGTTTTATCACTGACCTCTCTTGGAGATACAACTGCTTCTGTATCTCTTAATAGCAGCAACAGCCTAGTAGAATTTTTACTAGCTAGATGATCCATCTTCAGGGACCTAATTGTGCTAATGTGCATTTAACTTAATTGACTTCTAAAAATTTTTAATAGGTTTTCATTGAAATATATGCGATTCAGTATAAATCTCTCTACCACCAAACACATGCTGCTTTAAATGTTGCAGAAAACCATATTTTAATCTTGTACCTCTTGCATAAAGCTGTTAAGCATCTTAAACTACTCAAAACCTAATCTTTTTTTAATAGCTTTTTCTTAATAACTGGTTGATCAAACTATGCAGAACTTAACAGATAGTGTCTCATTTCACAAAGGAGAATTTTAAAAACTGAAATTCAGGACTGAACTAACTGAAATTCAGGACTTCCTCATTTATAATCTAAATCAAACATTTAAGAAGACTGTAGTGAATTGCCACGTTATCTAATAAACCTGGAACCACTGTTGTAAGCATCCACAATTTCTCTCTACAGTGATGTTTAGCAGTCTCTGAAAAGGGAATTGTTTTACTTGTACACAGAATATTGCTAAACATATATTACTATAAGCACTTTTAAAACTCATTTTCATTTTCCCTTTGATATCATTCAAATAGTGCAATGACTGGCATGCGCATATGTAGTGCAAACTAGATTTTTAGCAATTAGGTAGTGTTTTGCTGTGTTTTTAGTAATACTTTCTAATCTTAATGCTTATCTGAAGCTCTACGATCCCAATGTCCCTTTTGTTTTGCTTTCAGGTACTATGAAGCATTTCCTCCTCTTTCTGAAAAACCAGTTTGCCTGCAGGAAATTATGACTGTATGGAATAAATCCAAAGTATGCTCTTACTCTAGCTCCTCATCTTCTTCCACTGTTCCACCAACTAGCACAGATACATCTTCTCCAAAGGACTGCAATAGTGAAAGTGAAGTAACTAAAGACAGAAGTAATAAAGCATCTGCCACTGTACCGGAAAGAACCCAGCAAAAGAAGAGTAAAAACGAGAAAGAAAACAAGTTTAGTAACAACACTGTTGAAGAGAAGCCTGTTTTGTACAAAAAGCAAGTCCGACATAAGTCTGAGGGAAAGATGCGTCCCCGCTCCTGGTCGTCCGGATCCAGTGAGGCTGGCTCAAGTTCTAGTGGTAATCAAGGTGAATACAAGGCATCAGTGAAATGTATTAAAGTAAGACACAAAACAAGAGAGGTTCGGAATAAAAAAGGGCGTAATGGGCAGAGCAGGCTGTCGGTGAAATCTGGTGAAAAGGCTGATAGAAAAGTCCACAGTGGAAGCAGCAGCAGCAGCAGCAGCGGGTCCATCAAACAAATGTGCAAAAGAGGTAAAAGGCCATTAAAAGAAATTGGAAGAAAAGAAGCTGGCGGTAGTGATGGAAAAGATTTGTATTTGGACAGTAGAAATGAAAAGGAATATAAAGAAGAGCCCTTGTGGTATACTGAGCCGATTACGGAGTACTTTGTTCCTCTTAGCAGAAAAAGTAAGCTGGAGACTACGTACCGCAACAGAGAAGATATATGTGGAGTAACATCAGAGGCTGTAGAAGAGTTGTCTGAGTCAGTGCATGGTCTTTGTATTAGCAACAATAATATTCATAAAACATACCTCGCAGCAGGTACTTTCATCGATGGTCACTTTGTAGAAATGCCTGCAGTTCTAAATGAGGATATTGACCTCGCTGGGACCTCAATATGTTCTCAACCAGAGGACGACAAATATTTAGATGATGTTCATCTGTCAGAACTAACGCACTTCTATGAAGTGGATATTGATCAATCCATGTTGGATCCTGGTGCCTCAGATACGATGCAAGGGGAGAGTCGGATTTTAAATATGATTCGACAGAAGAGTAAAGAAAAAACTGATTTTGAGGCAGAATGTTGCATAGTGTTAGATGGAATGGAGTTGCAAGGGGAAAGTGCAATATGGACTGATTCGACCAGCTCTGTTGGTGCTGAAGGGTGGTTCTTGCAAGATCTTAGTAATTTAGCTCAATTTTGGGAGTGCTGTTCATCTTCTAGTTCTGGTGATGCAGATGGGGAAAGTTTTGGAGGAGATTCTCCGATCAGATTCTCCCCCATCCTAGACAGCACAATGCTTAATTCACACATGCTTGCTGGCAATCAAGAGCTCTTTTCAGATATTAATGAAGGGTCTGGTATAAACTCTTGTTTTTCAGTGTTTGAAGTGCAATGCAGTAACTCTGTTTTACCATTTTCTTTTGAAACACTCAACTTGGGAAATGAAAATGCAGATTCTAGTAGCACTGCTAATATTCTTGGGAAAACACAGTCTAGATTGCTAATATGGACCAAAAATAGTGCCTTTGATGAAAACGAACACTGTTCTAATCTTTCAACAAGAACCTGTAGTCCATGGTCACACTCGGAAGAAACACGTTCAGACAATGAGACTATAAATATTCCATATGAAGAATCCACGCAATTTAATGCAGAAGATATTAATTATGTAGTTCCTAGAGTGTCTTCGAATTATGTAGATGAAGAAATTCTAGATTTTCTGCCAGAAGAAACCTGCCAGCAACAAGCTAGAAGTTTAGGAGAAATGCCCACTTTGATTTTCAAAAAGAAATCTAAGCTAGAATCTGTCTGTGGTATTCAGCTAGAACAAAAAGCAGAAAGTAAAGACTATGAAACTACACAAGGGTGTAGGGAAAGCAGTCCACATGGAGATGGCTACAGCTCAGGGGTTATTAAAGATATTTGGACAAATATGACAGACAGAAATTCTGCAGCGATGGTAGAAATAGAAGGAATAGAAGATGAATTGTTTTCAACTGATGTAAATAACTATTGCTGCTGTTTGGATACAGAAGCAAAAGTTGAAACCCTCCAGGAACCCAATAAAGCAGTGCAAAGATCAGAGTATCACCTTTGGGAAGGTCAAAAGGAGAATGTAGAGAAGAGAGCCTTTGTCTCAAATGATTTATCAAAAGTAGATGGTGGTGACTATACCACACCATCAAAACCCTGGGATGTTAACCAGGATAAAGAAAACTCATTTATTCTTGGTGGTGTGTATGGGGAGCTCAAAACATTTAACAGTGATGGAGAATGGGCAGTGGTGCCACCTGGTCACTCAAAGGGGAGCTTACTGCAATGTGCAGCTTCTGATGTGGTGACAATAGCTGGTACAGATGTTTTTATGACTCCAGGTAATAGCTTTGCTCCTGGCCACAGGCAATTATGGAGGCCATTTGTATCATTTGAACAGAATGAGCAATCAAAGAGTGGAGATAACGGATTAAATAAGGGTTTTTCTTTTATCTTCCATGAAGACTTACTGGGAGCTTGTGGTAACTTTCAAGTCGAAGAACCAGGGCTTGAATACTCATTCTCTTCCTTTGACCTGAACAATCCATTTTCACAAGTTCTTCATGTAGAGTGTTCATTTGAGCCAGAAGGAATCGCATCTTTCAGCCCTAGTTTTAAACCTAAGTCGATTCTGTGCTCTGATTCAGACAGTGAGGTTTTACACCCCAGGATATGCGGTGTTGATAGAACGCAGTACAGGGCTATACGGATTTCTCCGAGGACTCACTTTCGCCCAATTTCTGCATCTGAACTTTCTCCAGGTGGTGGAAGCGAGTCAGAATTTGAGTCAGAAAAAGATGAGGGAGGTATTGCTGTCCCTCCTCAAGTAGATGTATTTGAGGATCCACAAGCAGATCTCAAACCTCTGGAAGAAGATGCAGAAAAAGAAGGGCATTATTATGGAAAATCAGAGCTTGAATCTGGAAAATTCCTTCCCAGATTAAAAAAGTCTGGAATGGAGAAGAGTGCACAGACATCACTGGATTCCCAAGAAGAGTCGGCCGGGATGTTGCCAGTAGGAAACCAAGATCCCTGTTTGGAATGCAGTATGAAAGAATCTCTAGAAGGGAGAGCGGTGGAGAGCTCTAAAGTAAACTGCAGAATAGTGGAGCCACGTGAGGAGACTGGCAGGTTTTGCAGTTGTAAAGCAGGGTGTCATTTCCCCACGTACGAGGATAATCCTGTTTCTTCAGGAGAGCATGAAGAGGTATGTGGATATATAAAATTACAGAATTTGCAGCTGGCAGCTGATAACCAGCAGTTTGTCATGTGACAGTTCAATTTAAATGTTTGTGATTGTATAGATCTCTAGAAAATACAGTTTTGTAGAGAAACTGGAGGTTCCATCTGAACATAAGAATAAACTTGCGTATTGTAAGGGTGACCGAGTGCTGGCGCTGGTTGCTCAGGAAGGTTGTAGAGTCTCCATCCTTGGAGATTTCAAAAGACATCTGGACAAGGTCCTGGGCAGCCTGCTCTACTGGGCCCAGCTTGAGCAGGGGGAGTTGGACATGATGACCTCCAGAGTTCCGTTTGAACCTCAGTCGTTCTGTGATTCTGTGAAAAATAAACCATCTTCAGGTATTTTGGTGTCATCTTGCATACCTTTAGAAATGTCTGCATGTGTACACTCATGTGGCTTTAAAATCTGTTTACCTTAGGTTTTTAGGTTATCTGATTTACATATAAAATGTTAAAATGTGCATAAATTTTGAGTAATGAAATATTACTGATTTTGATTCAAACATATTTTAAAATTCTGAAGAAAAAGATCCGAAGCCAGTCTTTTCAATATAGTTACTTCCAAGTAGAAGAATTTGGAGTTGAACTACTGGATGTAAACTTCAGCAGAGAAAAGCTTGTAAAAAGGCTTAATTGTCTGGAAATTAAAGCATCCTCTTGTCAGCATAGAGCCAAAAAGAAATAAAACGTGGATGCAAAATACCCATCACTACCACAGTACTATAAGAAAGACTCAGCATAACTATGGGTTAAGCTCAGAGTTTTCTTTCCGGTAGTTTTAGCCATAAGTAATAATCAAGGCAAAAAATTCTTTCTAGCCAAAAATGCCCTGAGTTTTTCTTGCTGTGAGCTCCCTCTGCTCTTGAGTAGAAACATGTAACTATCAAAATAAATTAGTTGGGTGGCCAGCCCAGATATTGTCTGGATAGGTATAAGTTACATCTTACATTTTCTTTTGCTTATGTCTTGCATTTTCTTTTCCTCTTCAGTCTGCTCTTGCACATACCCAGCAGTTGTAGTATTTACATTTGGAGGAAGTTTTTCCATTTTCAACTGAAGAGTTGCACGCAGCTTGTGTTGTGCAATTGCATATTTCTCAATTATAAGTTTGAAACGCTAACTCACATATAGGCAAGCTAACCTTTCTCTTGCTAAAACTGAAGCTCACCTTTTTGTTGAACAAAATCAGACTTTGTTATTTTCCTTCTTCCTTATTTGCTTCTTCTCTCATCCTCCTTTAAATTAATTGCTTCTTTTCCCAGCATCAGTAAGTTGATATCTGCTGCTTGCACAAGAGAATCAAGTTTGTGACTTTTCAAGACCCTTTCTAGACATCTTGGTTCCTGCTGCTCTGTTAAGTTAACAGAGATGACATGGCTTCAAAAATCTTTACTAGAGTCTGGGAAGTTTCTGTGTTTGTGCCAGGCTTTGCAGAAAGAGTAACCAAAAAAATTAATAAACTTAGACTGTAAGTCAGAACAGATTCTGGAAATGCCTTTTAGCAGGAGTAGGTGAAATCTAACTTCATCATGCAGTAGGGCATAATGAACAAACAAATGATTATACAGTTATTTGTGACAGCAAGAGCCTGAAGTTCCTTCCAGCCCTTTTCAGATCTTCTTTCTGGATGTGCAGTGCTCTGTGAGGCTGCTTATTCTCATCTTCACTTTAACCACTTATCCATGGAAACTAGTAAATGGCTGGTATAAGTTTACACTGGGTACCGTAGGTTATGGTAGCTCTGGGGCTTGTAAAAGGTCTTTTGGTAGTGAACAGTGCTCAGAAATCTCTGGTATTTTATTTTATTTAAGTTCCTTAGTGCAAGAGGAAAACCTACTGCTTCCCTTGCTCAGTTCACATGATTTTGTAGGTATTTTCATAGCTTCAAAGTGATAAACCACTGAGAAGTACAAAGGGCCAACAGCTCTCTCAGCAGTCTGGACTCCAGTTTGGTTTGCAATTAAGCTCTTCCTGGGGGGCTTGGGGAGCTTGATTACCCCCTGAGCTCAGACAGCCTGGGTTAACTTGTCTCCCTGTATCTACTGTGCTTCAAGAAGGTGTGAGCACACTCTGGGCTTTTCTACGCCCCAGTAGTTGGAGTCTGAAGGTAATTGGCTTTTTGGCTTATTAAAAGTGTCTGTAAAAGATGTACATGAGCTTTTTTCTTTTTAAGAGTGGTATGACTTATTTTCATGAGCATTAAGCAAAATCAATATAAAATACCTAGAATTAGGACAGTCTAGGAGAAACTTTTTCTGTGGACACCCCACACATACATGCATGGGGGAAAAGCAGAAACTATGGTCTGGACTGATTAGTATAGATCAATAGTTGTAAAGATTTTTTTTTTTTAATGAAACTTTCTGTGTTTCTATGCTTGACTTAGGACAGAAATTAAAGTCACTGTTTAACTCAGTCATCTAATGTAAAGTTTGAGTTGTGTTCTGAGGTACCTCCAATATTTTTGCATAAATAATGGATGTGAAAATACTAGTACAAACCACAGTGTAATAGTAACACATTCTGTTTTGCATCACTTAAACTTGAGTTATATATGTGCTGTGCAAACACACATCTCTGAATACCTCCTATTTATAAACAAGACTGTAGGAGAATCTGGTTCAGTTTCCTCCCTCTTACCTTCTATATTAGAGCACTTCTTTTAGAATTATAGTGTATTTTGCAGCAGGAATTTGCAAATAGCTCCTGCAGAATTTTTTCAAACATTAATGATATTTATATACCTAGCCATAAGATTAAAAAAAACTAAAATCAAACCAACAACAAAATGAAACCAACAAAATAGTAATTTAAAAAAAGTCCAAACCAAACAACCTCAACAAAAAACCACCAGCACTTGCCACTGAAACAACTACATAAAACCCCACAAACATAGCTCCCTTGCCCCCGCAAAGGACAGTCCTTTTTCTTCCAAGTAAATGCTCCTACTGTTTAGCTGTGGAGTGGTGGGTAAATACACAATCTGGACCAGTTAATGGCCTGTGAATAATATACCAACACTGCATCTCCTGTCAACAAATTTTATATGGGCTCCAATCCAGCAGGTGTGCTCTAAGAATGCTCATACTGTAGGGTCCTTGAGACAGATAAAAGGACCTGTGGGGTTTTAAGGTCGGAACACACCTAAGGTTCTGGGGATGAGGAAATTTTACTGACAAAAACTGTTTGTGGATCTCCTGACTGAATTGGCCATGAGATTTGGTGAGGTTCTGTGCTGGACTGAAGTAATGCAATGTAAGTGCATAACCCCTTTAGAAAGGGCTGTCAAGAGAGGAAGGGAGGCGGGGTGCTTTATAAATATTGGTTCTGGGGTCAGCCGTTTGGAAGATAAGCTGCCATAGATCTAGGTAGTGATAAGAGGGAGACAGAATTCAGAGAGGTCTGCTGTGTGCCTTAAATCAGGGGAATCAAGTGGAAAAAGACCATGTAGAGTCATCCATATACAAAACAAAGAGACTGTAAAAGAGTGAGTAATTTGGGGGCTACCTAGGACAGGGCTGGTCCAGACAGTTCTTGGTAAGTGCTGGCAGGTGATGAAAACACAAAGACTCTTAAGCTCTAACCTTCTAATTAAGAAAACATTATTTTGCAGAGATACTGAAGGGCTTGTATGAAAGGACTTAAAAAAGATAGGGTTCACAATAACAGTTTAAAAAATCACAAGGAAAAAAACCCCAAGGTTTAAACAAAGGCAATAAAAAAGATTTGGTACACCTGAAAGTTCTAGAAGTAAATCAGAAACAGAAAGATGTCAGAAACATATTTGAGAAACAGACCTAACAAGCTTGGAAAGCTATGATAATGTGATATCCAGAGTACTGATTAGTGCATCTATTGTCATTGTTAATGAAAAGACAGATATTACAGTTTCAGCTAGTCATAGCAATATTTACCTGAATATCATGAAAAGCAGCAACTAATTTGAGAAAAGACTACTAGAATACTTGTTTGAGAACACATGGAAGATAGTAAATATATAAAAAGCATATCATGTTTTTAAAGAGGAAAATGGAACTCAGGGAAAATGGAGCCAATGACCCTCTTAAATTCCGTAAAGAAATACTCTAAATTGTAAATGGCCCGAATGCATGGGTAACAGAGAAGGTTTCCAAGTATTAGTTTAGGAGAAAGATTGCACTCTCAGAATAACAGTCAGTGGCTTACTGGAGGACAACAGAGATGATTATTTTTTCTAGTGTGTGGCATATTTATGAAAATCCCTGATGATAACAAACTGGGAAAGTCTGCAGTTACACTGGAAGACAGGATTAGAATCAAAAGGTTGTTAAAGTGCAGCAGTGTCTGAAATATAAAATGTAATTCTGCAGGGGCAACTAAAATTTCTACAGAAAATAATAACCCTGTTTACAAACACAGAGGGAGGAGTGACAGGTGAGACAGTGATGTGAAACAGAAAAGCATCTTCAAATACATCATAGTTGAGTGTAAATCAGGAATGACACACTGCAAAAGACAGCAAGATTGAGATCCGTGATCTTACTCCTGTAAGAGGGGAGTTGCTCTGCTGGAGTGCTGGATTCTGTGTATCAGGGAAGATGTCTTGAGGAGAGAACACAAAGGTCACTAGTTACGAAAACAGAGTGAAGTAACTGTGGGGGTATTTTATCTCAAATAAGAGAGACTCAGAGCAGAGGCAGCAGTTTTGCAGAAGCCATGTTCATAGTTAGAGGAGATAAGGGAAAAGCTGTGTTGTTCTGTAGGCTTTGGTAAACACAAAGGAACTGGATGGGATGACCTTAAATCACAGTAAGGGAAATTGAAGAATAAGAATTCTGACCAGACAATGAGCATACTGTAAGGCGCAATTACTTTTTAGGGAAGCAGTGGAAATTCTGCCTTGACGAGACTGAATGTAGGAATGATGCATTGTAGTTGATTCCAGCTTTGTGCCAAGAGTAGAGGCTAGATTATCACAGAGTCCCTTGCACATATATTTTCAGTGAAATTCAACAATGAGGTTACTGCCAAATAGGTTTTAAGGATATGAAGTCTGGACTCAGCTCCCTTTGTTCATTTGTGAGTGGCTTCTTGAGCCAAGTGTATCTTTACTGGGTGGCTGATGAGCTAAAATTAGGACCTGATCTTTTGGCATGGGACTCAATGGGTTCATTGCTGCTTTGACTTCTGAATTATTCATGTGTTGTATTCTTCCTGATAGTAAGGAGTTGCAGAGCAGGTTCAAAGAAATCTGTGCTTACTGATTAATGTGATTTTTTCTGTCAGTTGCAACACTTCTGATGATATTCATTCAGACCATACTGAGGCTTTAGTGCTTATTGTTTACATTCTGCAAGCCTCTTGTCACCCTTATCAGCCGTGACCCTTGTCAGCAAGCATTCTGAAGCAGTACAACTAGTCAGTGATGGTGTTTCCAAATTAGTATCTAATAGTGTAGGAGAAGCCTCATTACCCTATGCCTAGCTGTAAAACCACAAAGGAAACCCAGCAGTCTTCTCTCTGATCAGCAGCAAAACTGGGAGTGAAACAGCATTGCAGCTGGTTTTACCCTGCTGTCTATGAGTTCAACTTAAGAATAAAGTAAAATAAATATTAATAGTTTCAGAAAGGAGAGACTTCCAGTCACAATATTTAGTACCAGAACCATTCTAAATAATAGCTATTTAGATGGTTAGCTGGACAATTTAATAAAACTTTTCCTTAAACCCTGGAAGTGTATATGTGTATGTGTGAGAGAGGAGGAGAAGGAGACATAAATTGAAAATTCTGTTTTAAAAGGGAAAGGTTGCCAACAAAGGAAGGTAGACTCATGGGCCTTTCTGGAGTTGGTATTTTGTATTTATTGATTGGGAGTGTCTCTTTAATTCACAAAAAATTTCACAGTGTGAGACTCTGCATTTCGAGGAAACACTTAACTGTAGGAAAAAACTCTTCCACAAATGTATAAAATGGACATCAAAAGTGCACTCTATCCCCTCCCAAACAAAAACTACACTCAGCTGGGAGCTCTTTGACCTGCTCCAGTTCTCCAGGTATCGGGGCTGTGACAGAAGCATAGAGGGGCTGAAGTAGCCAGTGTCAGTTCAGTCACGGAGCCATCCCAGAGCGGGTGCTGGGCTCTGCCAGTGCCTCAGCCCGGGAAGCAAGGCTGCTTGTTATGCCCTGCCAGACTCAAGCTGGCTTTGCTTGTAACCTGCTGGGGTTCATCCAGATTATCTCGTGTGCGGGTGTGACAGCAGCAGTGGGAGAGACTTTGAACTTAATAAAACATTGTGCCTGTGGAGTTAGATACCTCTCCCTATAAGCAGCACAGAGTGAGGCTTCCAGGATTGAATGGATTTGTAAATGCACATATTTCTTACTAAGTCCTGCTTATATTCTTGAGCTGCTGTACTTCTTTTTTTTTTCTTTTTTTTTTTTTTTAATGTTAAAAAAGACACCAAACAATGGTTTAAGTTTCTAAGAACTCCCTTTTCTGGAATTAAGGGTTTGAATTTTTGGAGAGTGGTTCCGAAAAGACTGTTCCTCAGTCTTATTGCAGGAAACTAGCATGGATAAGTTCAAATAAGTTGAATCTAGGACATGTTTCTAAATACAGCATTCTTGAGTGACTCCTTTGGTTTGAGAGGGGCTTCTCTTTATTAAGGATTAAGTGTTTGTAAGTTTAGGTTCTATGGGCGTGTAGTTCTACAGTATAAGGAGGAACAAAAGGATGCTCATTAATTTTCCATGTTTAAACATTCTCAAGTTTACAGAGGAGGAGGCTGGCTAGAAAGTCAGTGTTGAAGCTCATTTGTTAATGTTTGTTGTAGACAGTTGCACTCTAGTTTGTTTTTTGAATCATTCTAGTATTTATAGAGGATGTTACAAGGTGGCATCATCTTTTGAAGGCTAATGGGGTTACCCTCAGGTGCAGCCATGGAAGTGGGGACATGTCTGTTGTGACAAGCCCTTGGTATTTTAGCCATGTCCATCAAGGTCATAAGGAAAGGCCTCTGGTAAAGTCAAACTAGCATTAAAATATGGGGGAAGGGAGAGTATTTTGGCAGTCTTAGTGAATAGATTACTTCTAGCATAAATACAAATCATTGATCATCCTCAGAACCACTTCTTCCTCATGTTGACACATAATTCTCTAACTTTGTGTTTTTCCATTGGGTAATGGTACTGCTAATTCATCCTTCCAAACTTTAAACATGAAATTTTGCCACTTTTTGTTTTCTTTCTTTTCTGTTTTGTTTTACACTGAACTATTTGTCATGATGGCTAACATTTCACTATACTTCCATCTCTCGGGTAGCTCTCTCTGGATTATAAAGTGTAGGCCTGGAATTAATTTTTTTTTTCTGGATTTGTATAACTCTGTATGGGCAGAGTCTGAGCCCCAGCATGGAGTTCATATAATCTGTAAGAGTTCAGAGAATGGATGTTCACTGGAGTTTGACAGTAATTTCCCATTAGTGTTACAAATTGAGCAGCGTGACCTGTAAGACTTAGGAAAATTCATTGTGATAGCAGAGTTTCCTCCTTTACATGTAAGTATATTATTTATGGCATAATGAAGTGTGATTATTGTCTAAACACTTTCCTATATTGAATACTAATCTGCAGAGAATGAGTGGCAGCCAGGAAAAGCAATGCTGGTGGGAAAAGGCGCTCTATTCTCCCCTTTTTCCTGCATCACAGTGTGAAGGTAAGCACCTCTGCCTGTTAGAACTAACTTGCTGTTGCACCCATGTTAGAATGAAATGCTCCTTGTTACAGACTGGAATTGCCACAGATGAATTGGATTTACTGTCTATATTTAAAAAAACCCACACCAGTAAGCTTCCACAAAAAATTCTCTAATCTGAGAGAGAACTGGGATGCTTCAGTTGCACTTGTAGTAGACCTCCAGCATGATTCTAAATTGGTTTTCAAAGAAAGTGGTTTTAAAATAGTCTTAACATTTATGGAAATTTACTTAATTCCAAAGCCTGCAATTAAGTAAACAGAAAATCTCTGATTCTGAAAACACTTTATTACATTTTTTAATGTCTCATCCTGAAAAATACTTATTAGGTAGGTAAGTCTACAAGAATGTGAAAACACGATGATTACCTTTTATGGGTGTGCATAAATAACATGCCAGTTATTCAGTGAATGTATGGAATCTCTCTGAGACTGGGAAGGAGAGGGATTTGTCACTTGGCCACTCCTTTCATACTGACAGTCAAGAATTTTTCTGTCCTGCACAGAGAGCAAGTCCAGTCTTAGTAGGCAGGCTGCTCGTGACCAGAAGCAGGTGTGCTTCCAGCACTCTCAGGAATCTGTAGCATCTGACAACTGACTCAAGCCCAGGTTTTCAGTGGGCTGGCAAGAATCCAGGCAGCTTTTTTAGCCTGCGTACCAATTCACCTTTTCTGGGGAGAAGGCAAAGAAGCTAAATAAGAACATTCTCTATCCTGAATTGACAAGATCTCTGGTGCTTTCTGTTGGTACAGGCTCAGGGTCAGAAAGTTTTGATCAGAGACCTGGTTCCTTAATAATCTGAAAGTAGATTAGCCAGTTACTATTTCTGGAGTGCACCTTTAAGTGCAACCAACTAAACTGTGTTTTTGGTTCCAAACCAGCCTTACTTTGGTGTTTAGGACAGTTTGGGTGACTTTCAAGAACATCTTAATTTTTCCTTCGCTCCCAACTATAGAAATGTGCCCAGTGCAAGAGCAGATGGGCGCTCAGAACCTGCCATGTCAGAGAAAGCCGTCAGTCTTCCTTCCCAAAGCAGGGCTATTCGGTGTTCCTCGGCACAGCCGCGGGGCTGTGCCCGGTGACGGTGCCCGGTGACAGTGGCCGGTGACAGTGGCCGGTGCTGTCCCCTGGCGGCGAGCGCGCGTCACTGCGGCAGCGCTTCCCCGGCGCGCGAGGGAACGCGGCCAAACCCAGGAGCTGCTGATGCAGAGCCAGCGTGTCTGTCAGGGACAACAGGGCCAAGGTTTGCTCTTTGGAACTCAGTTTTTAAACAAGACCGGGACTTTATCCTCAGAGCTGATGTTACTCTTCCACAAATCTTTTTTCTGTATCCAGTTTTCAGTATGGGTACTTTTTATATATGGGTGTTAATGCATGTGACCCGTATGTATCTGTCTACATGATAGATGTTGGTATTATATATATAAGTTTACTCTGGTAAGTAGAAATCACAGCCATTCACATCAACTGGGGTTTTTGAGTTTCAGTGAGGATCAGGTTGCTGTTTCAGTCTATACTGTATGGGTATAGAAATAGGAGTGATATGGAACACAGTGCAGTATCAGAATTGAGAAATGCACTGAACCATTTATCATAAAAAAGTAATTCTTGCTCTTTGCATGTTAGTATTTTAGGTGTTTTCATTATCTAAGTAGCTTCTTCTTTTACTGTTTGGTTATCCAGATAGGATTTGATTGAGCTTCTGTGAGGTATTATGCTTATTTCTTTAAGGGTGTCAGACCATAAAATCCCCCACAAGCATAGAGTTTACATGGCATAGAGTGTGAATTCCAAGAATACTTCTCTGGATGATTTAATTTATGGTAAATGTAAATAACAGTGTTCCTCAATTCTGTTTTTTCTTCCTTTGCCTCTGAAACACCCCCACAAACACAATGTAAGAGTGCTATACAAATGCCAAGGGAGAGAATGGTGTAGGAGAACTTGCAGATGTAAAGGAAGTATCCAATGATGATGAACATCTTTTAGATTTTAATATGGTAAGTTTGTCAATGGTTTTGGGGAGGAAGTGTTTTACTTATTTTATAAGGGTGGGCTACTGCATCTTTCTTTTCATCACAGTTCTCAAGTCTACTCTCAAATTCCTGCAAAAACTTTCAAAAGCTTCTCTTCTCTTACTTTGTTTTTTAACCTCTGCATCTTGAGCATCGTTCTGAAAGTTCCTCAAGGTGTTGTACTTTGAGTAGTACAATCCTTTGTAGAAACAGCTGTACTTCTAGTAGATAAGCAAAGCCAGTTTCCTTTGGGAACATTTGGCATTTGCTTGTCATGAGTGTTAAACATGAGTCTTCTTTTCCTTCTACTTCTAATTTCAGTAAGTGTAGAGTGAGCTGAAGTGCACTATGAGGGCAGAAAGGACCGGTAACTAAAGGCATAAAGATAATATATGCTGAATACTGTCCTCATTACAAGCAAAAAAACCCTGATTTTTTTTCTCTAGGGAAAAAATTTCATGTACACATGTATTTACTGATATACCTTTAAACTTCATAGTGATGATAGCACTTAGTTTAACATTGTGGCATGCTTGCTATAGCTTTACTCATCCAGATGGAAATATATTTAAAATACTTTTGCTTGAAGTTTAGTCAGATCTTTGCTGTGTTTTCTTATTACTTAATACTTACTACCAAGTTTTGGAGATAACTTTTACAGTAATTTTTCTAACATGAACTGTCATAAAGATACATCCTGAGTTCACTTTTGATTCTCTTGCTGTTTTGTGCAAATCCTAAAATTAAGGAATAGGAAAAAATAATAAAAGCTCCACCTTTTTTTCCTGCTGTTCTGCAGTCCTTTCTACATAGTGGACTAAGACAGGAAAGAGGAGGACTTGCCCTGTAATCATGGCATCTCTCTTGGACAACTACAAAACCATATAAGCTCCTAGCCCAGAGAAAAGCAAGCATGTTCTTTATTGTTCCCCATCAACACTGTCAGTTTAAATCCTTAGGTTTCTTCTGTTTATGAAGCAAGATGTGCAGATGATATAAATGCTGAGGCAAAACCAAATGGCTTCAGGAAGAAGATCTACTCCAGTGATAGCTCCAGCTCTGAAGACACAGCTTCAGAAGGTGGAAGCGAATGGGCTGATCCGTGTGAGGAGGAGCTTTTTTCTCGAACTCAACTGTAAAAACTGCAGAGTAGAACAGATGGTTGAAAAGTAACATGAGATGGAAAACCATCCTTCTTGAGGGTCTGTAGCTCTAAAACAACAACTTGAGTTTCCTCTTCAGTTAATGGATTCAGATATGTATTTATCTTTCTCTTCTTGCTTATTTTATAGATGAGGACACAACTGTCCTGTTGAAGATTTTTTTTCCCCAAAAATACTGTTAAATTCTTGGCTATTTGAACTAGACTAGATTGTGTTGTCAAATCAAGAATGGATGTGCATGTGCTTGTCTTAGTAGTACCACTGCTTTTTTGCATCTTAATTGCAGTTATTTTAATTCGTAACTGTAGCCCTACCACTATTACGATCTTCTTAGCATCGCAGTGTCTACAACTACTTCTGCTATTCAGAGACTTCAGCTTTCTGCACATTAGGCTTTGTTCTTTAAGAACTGGGAGATAAATACTTAACACTGTAATCTATCAGTGCCTTTCTGAATGCAGGAGAAAAGCATGAATGACTTGTCCAGTCTTCATTCAGTAAATCTCATAACTTTGAAGTAGGAACAACAGGGTTGTGCTTTAGAGACTTACAGAAACTGTGTTTTCTATCCTATGATTCCCCCACTCCCACAAACCAACACTGAGGATACCATGGTTTGTATTTTTGCTAACTGGAGAAGCCAAGGATTTTTTGTAGGTATGGAGGCAATTTGGGTTTTTTTTCCTTTTTTTCTTTTTTTTTTGTCCTTTTTAGCAACTTGCCGATGGGGGGCAGAAGTTCAAAAAGTAACACCAAAAATAATAAACCACTGGGGTGATGTGTGGATTGTTGTGAATTTTGTTAATGAGTAATGAGAATGTTGTCTTGTTGCAGATGAAGGCATTCATGTAACCTGCAAAAGCATCCTGTAACTGAAATTGAGCCTGAATGACTGAAACTCTCTAAAATGCTCAGAGTGTTCAATGTTTTAAATGCAAAGGGTCAGTGCTTCACTTGAAAGAAATCCTGTGGCTGCTGCAGTTAGCTGCTGTTGTGGCTGTAATTTAGTAAATCTCGTAGTTCATTTTGTGTTTCTGAGAGAATGTGTGGGGCAAGTTATGTGTGTGGTGGGTGGGGGTAGGGAAGGTGATGATTACAACATACATGTGTGATTGCAGTAGTGATTGTTGCTTTATGTGACTTGCTTTTAAATTTTATTTTGTTAACTTAGAAAGTCAATACATTGTCAAGTTGCATCTGTACAAGACTATCAACTCCTTGTGCTTTTAACACATTATGCAAAATGTATAAGCCAGGAGGAGCAATATTTGCAAAACTAAACATCCTAAGTTTTTACCAACTCCTAGTTTAAAAAATGACAACTAACTAGTCTACATGATTGCAGCATGTCTATAACACCAGGAAGTGCAGAAAGTCCAATACTGACTTGAAAAGCTTCACCATTATTTTTGACAGGCAATAAACCTCACAAGAAACGTAGCTGTTTGAAATGTGAGCTGAACTGCCTTTGAAATATGTTCTGCGCTAGAAATGCTTTCTGAGTAACTGGGTTTTGTTGCCTTTATTCAATTGACAGTGTAAGAATTTAAATACGTGGTTGGGAAACCATGCCGGTCTTTGTGCGATGCTTTTGGTGAGATACTTAATAAAACTGGCTTGGTTGCCCTTACCAAGGACTTTCTTTTGGTCCTCCTCTTAAGACTATGTTTTAGGGTTTGTATTCATACAACAAATCTTTTGACACTTTACAGTTTCTTTTCTTAATTTATTTGCAGACTTTGAATAGATTTTTATATATTTTACTTTCTTCTGGAGCTTCCTTGAGAGGTTGTTTAGCACCTGCACTGAAACTAGTTAACTGTAACATGAAAGTAAAAAAGAACTTCACACACAAATTCTTCAAATCACTACAGTGAAGAATGGAATAGAACTTCATTTGAGAACAGGAAGTGACCAAATGGACATATTTCAAACACGAACTTCAGCTCAGTTATTCTGGCTAGAGCTGCTTAGTTGGTAAGAAAGGGCTCAAAAGTAACAAAGGTGTTGCTCATAATTACATTGTGGTATGTAATGACTCCAGCACCTTTGGGGGAAATAAAATCCTATATTGAGCTTGGGCAATAACAAATTGTCTTTACTTGTTTTCATAGTTTAATGGCTAAAGCTCTAAGGCTTTCAGTGAGAGTTGAAGTGTGGTTTTTAGTTTTTCTATATGGATAGAAACACACACCAACAACAATAACAACAACAACAACAACAAGAGCATTAAAAGTTGGCATACGCTGAACCGCACTGTGGGATGAAGCGCATTGCATATCCATAGCACTGAAGAATCAGTTTTCCATTCCTGGGCTGAAATTTGTTTCTACTTTTGCTTCAAGTGGTTGTATTGTTCTGATTTCACGTACACCAGAGTAACTGATTTTGTTTTCTTGTGGAGTTACTTAACACCGAATAAAAATATAAAAGGACAATTGGATGGTGTGTGTGTGTCTTCACTTTCTTTTCTAACATGTATAAGTTAGATACAACATGCAGTTAAGCATTAAACATCTAGTTTGGGAGTCCTTTTCATTGCTGTAATTTTTTAAACTGTTTTTAGGATGTGGGAAATTAAATACGTTGCATATGTTCTTTAAAAAAAAAAGACAAAATGAGCTTTGTCCCCACTTTATTTCTGTAAAAGTTAATTTATAATGACAAATTCATGTTTAGAAAACATGAAACCTTTCAAAAAAAAAAAAGAAATTAAACCCAAGCAAACCCAGACCCTCTCTCACGTAACAGATTCAGAACTTGTATGTAATATGGGATCTAACCCAGCAGACATCTGTTTCTGCTTTCAACTTGTGTTCAGCCATCAAGTAATCAGTATCTCACTTACAGAAAAACTGCATCTGTTACAACAAAGTGCATTTTCCTAATTCTATGGCCACACCTCCTTTCATAGAAAGGAAAAAAGTCCCAACAGCTCACATTCCACTTGGTAGAGCCTTGTGCACTTAGGTGCTGTAAGTCTGCAGCCAAAGTGACCTGGGATTCTGTGCAGAATGATTTTGACTCTGCTGAATTAGAAGTCCAGTGAAAACAACACAGAAACACACTTGGAAATAATAGAAGAGTTGCTCTGTAAGGTCCTTGGGTGAGTACTTTTGTTCAAACTTCATAGCTGAAACTTTTAAAGGCATACATTATTTTCAATTATTTCTTAAATACAGCAGAAGGAACGTATTTTCATAGTGTTTATAGAAGATGCTTGATTAAAGAACTACATTTCATCAGCCAGGCTTTTCAATTCCTGTATCTGAATTAATATCAAATACACATATTGTAAAGAATTAGTTTGCAGTCTAAACAATGCTTCTGTCATGCAAAAACGACTGTATAGTCCTAGGCAGCAAGTGCATCTGTAGGACAGGCTGTAAATGCATGTCACACTGTGACTTCATGGGAGTGTCTGATGTGAAAATACATGGGAAGGTAGTAAACCTTCTGGAAAGCCAGGATTCCTTCACAGTAACTCATTCTTTCCCTGCCAGGACCAGCATAGTTAAGTATCATCCCCAATGAATTAGTCATTACCTTTCACATACAGCATCTCACATAATTTTCTTTTATTACCTGTGAAACTAGTAGCAACAAGACTCCAGAGGTTTGGGACAAAGGAGACTTTGCTGATACATTTTAGCTTCCTACTGTAAGACTTCTGTTCCATTGTTCAAGTTCCTCTCAAAATGTAGTATTACATGCAAGCGCTTACAAATTTTATGATCTACCTCTATGCTCCAATGGAATGATAATGGAATGAACAGGAAAAAACAGCTGACAGAGCTGGCATGGGCCAACATGCTGCTGAGAAAAAACCAGTGAGTGACAAAACACTGGTGTCCCTGCTGTACTTCATCTGTGTGTAGCAACTTCACCTCTAAAGAGCAAGGACAGAGGCTGAGCTGAGAGGCTGCCATGGGCACTGCCTTCTGCCTGACAGCCTTCCTGTAGGGCAAATGCTTCTGGAAGGCTACAAAAGCCCTAAGTCTCGGTGTCCCTCGGTAAAAATGCAGGGTCCCTTCTATTAACAGCAGTAACAGCCATTTAATAGTGTTACAGCTACTTGTCATATAAAGATTTCAGGAATTGTTAATGGTTAACTGCCCATCATTTCTGCACAGGCCTTATTTTACTCACTACAAGCAGAGACACAGGAGAAGCAGCAACTCTCCTTGTCTCATAAAACTGAGAATTCTCAAATTCTTGAATTTCTTCTCAAACCACTCTAAGCAATCATGCCTGTTAAAAATACTGTTAAAAAGTATAAATGAATACATTTTCAGATTCATCTCTGCTTTTCTGTTCGTAGCCATGGAACTGCTCAAAGAGCAGTACAGTATAGTAGCAGTACTGAAAGCAAATACATCAGCTCCGCCTAAAAAAAGTGTGCCATGTCCACCACTGGAGTTTTTTAGGAACATACTAGACAAATGTGTCAGAAATGATGTAACAACCCACACAAACTTGTGTAGTTTTTTCCATTATTGATCCCCAACTTACATTTGAAAAAAAGTACAACTTGTGTGTTGTTTAAGCCCATTGTCTGAGGAGTGATTTGCCTCATTAACGTCTACCTGCTATGATGGGCCAGCCTGATCCCTTACAGATACAGGACAGAAATTGGTACTGAAATTTTCATTTTTGCAGTTACTTGATTTGTGCAATAATGAATATTAAGAACATCCTTTAAGTTTCCAATACCCTTTTACCAGGATTTTGCCTTTTCCCTTTTTTTCTTACATTTCATAACTTCTAATTTTGCATTGATATTTGGCTTCTAAATGTCCTCACTTTGCAATGGAGTTCTAGCCCTCAATCATTTGACTCTGGAGCCCTCATCTACTTGACAACAAAGTCTTCAGGAAGTCTAAGTTATCATTCATGTGTTTTAAATATTTTTCCACCATTTTTCCTGTAATTGTATTCAATACAAAAATACTGAGTTCTTTGAAGCACTGCAGATCCATGGAGGCATAATAATGGGATCTGTTCCCTGCCCAAACTGAATTTCACTTAGTTTCATTCATCCTTACTAGGTACAGATGACAATTGATTTTTAGTCCAGTACTTCTTTTTTTCTTTGTAGTGAGTTCCAGTGGAAAGTTGCCATGTTGGCAACTGCTACAGAATATATGTTTGCTTTTGGAAATGTAATTTAAATTGTGCTTGCTTAAGAGAATAAATCTGTTATAGAACTCCAACTTTTCATTATGCAGCTGTGCATAATAACAACCGTGTTTCCTTCTCTGGCATGATTTAGTGATGAGTGAAGATCTGTAACAGAGGTACCATGAAGGCTTTGTTAGAATTATTTATGGGCACTTAGGATTCTGCATTTCTGAGATACTATACAAGGAGCAATATTTTTAGTTGATACAGTTTTACTCCTTCACACCTCATTACTTATTTTGTCTTTCCTATACAGCTTGTAGACAGCAATAGAAACAAACCTGTCATGCATCCTGTTTCAGTAATATGAGTTCAAACGTGCTGGAAAATCTCACACACTCTTCCCCTGCCTTTCCTGCTCTTCATTTTCTTGCCGTCTCATGGAGGGTAACCATCTCAGTCTATTCTTACGCAGTGGTAACAGAAGGGTTAACAGTGATGGTAGCTATAGACCAGGTCCAAGTTCCTATAGGAAGAGGCAGCCTTTTGGGATAACCAAATGGCACATTCTCCATCTGTTCCTGATTCATCCCAAACCTATTAAAATGGCCTGGTGTGCAGATACTTCACTGCTAGTAGGAATGCCCATGCGAATGGTGGCCGTGCTGGAAATGGACTGCAATCAAATACAGACAGGCAGAAATAGTTTTGTGAGAACAAAATTAATTTCTGATGAATCTGAAGTAGAAGAGCATAATACTCATTTCTCAAAAGCATCACCATTTGCTTCCAAGGTATTGATATTTTTCACAGAATTACTACTCTTTTCATTGCTATGAGTCAGTAGAAACCTGAATTTATTCATTGTTCCCTTTTCTTGTGCCATATAACATGCACGAGTTACTTCCCTGTGCCTACAGGTAATTCTGTAAAGCAAAGAGGAAAAGGAGCAAAGTCTCATCTCTGTGCTAACATTTGCTTTCAAGAGAGAACTTCTCTGACTCGTGGCTTGATGGATGGTAACTCAGAGTATCCAGCACTGCCATACTTGGTACGCTTGCACTCTGGCTTGGGTGAGCTAAAACTGCCTTAAATCACAGTGATGGCAAGTGGAGGCAGCAGCTGTTGGTCAGCTCACATTCAGTGATGCACAACTGTTGTACCTTCACAATATACAAATCTTCTGTTAACTAGAGAAAAAAATATATTAAAATGTCCTCTAGCTTATGACAGAGAATTACTGACTTCCAAGAGCTGCACAGCAGATTCAAATGAAGCTCAGTTTGGCTGGCTCTGAAAGCTGCTTGCATCATACTTGGCTTGTTATGAATGAAAATTCAATCTAAATGTTCTCATCTAGCTCTTAAAAAGATAAATTTGAAGTTGTATCAATTACAAAATTGCTGAAGCTTCAAAACAGAACTGAAAGCCTAAGCAGAGAATGCTTTCTCAGATCTACAGGCATGGAAGCATGACAGAAACTTGTACTTCTGTTCCTCGGCTCTAATGAAATAGAGGAAGGACTGGTATTTGGTGTACTTCTACCATATGTAGTATATTTTGGAGAAATCACTGAGACTGAACAGAGCACAAACTCTTCATACTTTCTTGCAGAATAACCACAAAACTGGCATATCGAGCTCTGCTGGCATGAGTCTATATGACAGTGCTTTTGAACTGAATATTTAAAAAAAAAAAATTCTCTAGCACCAGTCTATTATTAGACATGTAGAAGCTTTTTGCCCACCGGGTGAACATCAGTTGCCAGTTTGAGGCTGCTCTATGCAGTGTTTCATTTCTACAAAACAGCTGCAGGCAAGACACTCTTAAAACAAGATTTTATCCCAAGAATTTTTATAAAATTAAGTGTTCTACAGGTTTACTTGACCCTGAATCAGTGGCAGAACACTGATAATCACCATGCTGATTAAGTGCTGCAACTAACTTCTTATCATGCTCCTGAGGATTTATTTACAACCCATGTATTTAAACAGGAAGACTTGATTTCTGTGTGCCCTCCTGTGTGGACTTTAAATTTTGTGCAGCTGCTGCAAAAGAAAGGTGCTAAAGGTCCCCTTTGCACTGAGTTATGCTTTTATACTTTCTGTACCTAGCAGTACCTGTTCTGTTTCCTTTTAGTAATTAGCACATGCCACACTTCATCAGACCTAGTGGTGTGACACTGTATTTAGTCACAATGTGAGCCCTTCAGCTTTTCCCCATACACAGGAGTAATAATACACAACATTTGCAGACACAAACTACCTTATCTGGGACAGAGGGGGCATGAACGGAACTGATGCTAACTGTTAATGCAAAACACTGTTTGGTAATAGCTCATGACAACCAGAAATGCTACTTCCCCTTTCCAGTGAGTTATACAGCCGTTCACGTGCAATAGAGGGTTTTTTTTTCTATTGACTAGGCTGTAATTTTCTGTGACTTTCTGTATGCTCTGGTACTGCTGAAAGATTTTCTGCAGGAGGTTTTTCTAATAGTTTCTTCAGCCTAAATTATATTATGAAGCTGGGAGTTTCATTATTTCCTGTGCAGGCACTCTGCAGACTTAAGAGAATTCCTGACTGTGTGTTTCCATTATGTTATTTACCGTGAGAGCCAAACAACTGACCCAGGTACAGTGACACACCATGATGACAATACTCTCTTCTGGTTGCTCCAACAGAAGAACTGATTCCTGCTCTCAAAAACAGAAGAAAAAACTACCAATACTGAAAAAGGAATTAGTGACAGTATATGTTCCAAAAATCTTTTGCATATGATCAAGTTTATAGTGCCTCAAAATTGGTTTGCTTTTATTTATTTACATTTAATATGGAAGCTATCTTACAGAGATAGTGATTTTCAAAAGAAGATATGGAGAAATTAGTGCAAATCTTAAATCATTTTATGTTGATATCCATCTTAGAAATACAGCAGACTAAGGACTGATCCAGTCACAGAAACAAACTATCTGCAGAGGTATAATTTTTTGACTTGTGGTAGATTTTCAGAGCAGTTTCATAATGACCTAATTCTTATCTTTATAGTATGGAATTGGTGTCAACAGGGTCATGGTGGCAAGTACTTCTTCTGTACAGGTTTACCTCAGCCTCTCACAATTCATTCACGTGTAACCTGCCTGTATCAAAGCTTGAATAATCAGGGGTTTGCACTGCTTGATATCGAACTAGTTACATCAACACAAGTTCAGATATTTCCGCGTTTGCTACCCTCACTTCCAGCTTCAGTGTACACGAGAGGTGTGAGGTGACGAGAGTACTTATATCCTCGGTTCAGATGGGGGACAGCTTTATCTTACCACGGTTCTAGAAACATAATCACCCAGTCTAGGTGCGAAACACATGACCTCTACAGGAAAAAAAAAAAAAAAAAAAAGGCAGTGCCGAGTTTCACAGATGATAAGGAAACACGACAGCTCTGCTCCTGTCAGGTGCTGACGGCTCGGAATTTCAGTGCAGGGGTAGAGCAGTCCACGTGAACGCCAAAAGGGTGCACTTTGAGACAGAAGGTGAAGAGAATGGAAAGATAAACATACAAAAATCTCAATTACCACCCTAGAGCCTCCAACTTTAGCATCACAGAGCGTAATGCCAAAGTTCCGCAGAGCTAAGGACACACCTGCACTTGATGTCTCCACACCTTCCGCAGCCCACATTTTTAAGCCCACTGAATTTTGTTTTCCTCCTAAACGCAGGCGGCACCAGGAGTGCAGCCCGCCCACCCACCTGCTTCCCCGGGGGGCGGCCAGGGCCGCCCGCCAGCCCTGCAGTACCGCGGGACGGGCTGCAGCGCCCGGCAGCCAAAGAGCGGCTCCCGCCGAGCGCGGGGCTCCTCGGAACGAGCTCCCTCAGCCGCAGCCCCGCTTCCCTCCGTTCCGCGGGCTCCTCGGAACCAGCAGCCACAGCCCCGCTCCCGGGGCGCCTCCGCTGCGGGGCAAGGCGGGCACCATCACCCCCCCACCTCGGGCACCGAGGCGATTCAAAATGGCGCCCAGCGGCCGCCCCTCACCCCCCTCCGTGCAGGCGTTCCCTTCCCCGGCGGGCGGTGCTTCCCCCGCCGCGCCGGGTAGGGGCAGTGACGCGGGAGGAGCCCGAGCCGCGGGGGCTGGAGTGTCGCCGGAGGAGCCCAGCACCTGTCCCGCAGCCAGGTGTGCGCTGCCGGCGCCATGGGAGGCCCCGCGCCGCGCCAAGGGGGCGCCCGGCGAGAGGTGGCTGCTCCGCCTCAGCCGCGCTGAGCCCGGCGCTGCTCCGCGGGGACGGGAGAGCAGCGATATGGACCGCCCGCCGCAGCCGCCGGCCGCCTCCTAGTCCCGCAGCAGCGGCTGTGGGGCGGGTCGGGCATGGCCCAGCGTGACGAGAGCGACGGAGGGCAGCGCTACTCCGGTGAGGTGTCCGGGCTCCTCGGGGCTCTTCCTCTCTTCCTGCTCGGGCGACGGTGCAGCCGTGCTGGGGTGGGGGTGTTGGTGATACCTGTTGGTGTGAGGGCAGAGCCCGGGAGCGAGCGGGGCAGGCGGGAGCAGCCTCAGCACCGAGGGGCTCGCCGGGGCCGCGCTGGCTGCGGCTGCTGACTTGCCCGGCTGTGGCCACCTTAGAAAGTTAAAAGGAGCAGGTGGGCTGAGCCGTCGGAGTGTTCATCGAGTGGGTTAAAGACCGCAGAGAAGAGTGAGCGCTGCTTCCTCAAGACTTTGGTCGTGGCTTTTTTTTTTTTGCTTTGTTTTGTTTCAGTTTCTTTGGGTTGTTTTGTAAGCGAAGGCCGCCAGGTCGGAAACCTTCGCAGAGCGAGTCGGGCTCAGCCCGTGAGAAGGAAGAAACTTTCATCTCGCTGCCTCTCTTCTAGTCGAAGTCTCCCAGGCAATTCCCAAAGACCAAACAAAACTACATCTCACAATAGCTGAAGTTCTCCTGGCGCTGCTGCTAATTTAATGTGGTTCACAGAGTTTTCAGTAATAATTGTGTAGAGAGAGAAAAAGCCCTGTAAACCGCTTCTGGAGCAGAGGCTTTAGCAGAGCACTGTAACTTGTTTGTGTTGCCTGCCTGACGGAGCAAAAACGGTCGAAAAGCAGTGAATGGCTTACTTATGATTGCTCTCCGAGTACTCCATTCAGAAGCCAGATTTGTAAAGCTCTAAAGAGTCTTTCTAAAAGGTCACCAGCTGAGAGTTAGATAACAGTCATCTTAATTAAAAAAAACCAAAACAACCCACTAGTTTCTTTTGGTTTTGCCGGTAAAGTTTCGGCTGTACTTACATAGGTAGCCTTAATTGCCGGATCTCATGTTTTTTTTTTTTTAAAGGCAGACTTTTTGTAGCTTCAGGAGTTTTTCACTGTTGGCAGTGTTGTGGCTGTTAGAACGTGCACATAAACAAACTGAACCAAGAAATCTTTAATAAGCAAAACTGAGTTTGATGCTCTTGTGCACCAAGGTCACCCAAAGCTGCACTTGATAACAGCAATGTGTTTCTTGGTGCATACAACAAAACAAAAAATATTGTTAAACCCATGCAGAATATAAGCTGTTAATTTAAAAAAAATTTCCTTTAGGAAGAAAAAAAAATAGTTGTAACTTTGTAATTTAAGAAATTCCTTGTTCTTAAAAACTTAAGAAAAAATGCTGGCAGAAGTAAGTGTTGAAGAGATAAAGTGTGTGATATAAATTGTGATATTAACTGTTTGAGAACTGTGCAGTATATGTAATCATTCCTCTTCTCATTCCTGTGAGGCAAGAAAATATAAAGCCTGTTTTGAAAATTGTTGTCTTACTCTTGTTGCTTGCCTAAATTGTATCATAACTCATAGTGAACTTGGAATAATGGGCCTTGAGTTGGCATCTTTCTGGTTTTGTTTTACTCTAATGGTTTGGCATTGCTGTTATCTTTCTTTAACTTTTATATCAAAATGGGTTAAAAAGCCATTTTATTGTAAATCTTAGAAATTACAATCAAATATAACTTGTTCCCTCTGTGTGGTTGAGTGATATGCAAAGCCAAAATCGGTTTCAAAGCCTCTTGTTATTGTCAGAACATGCCTTCTTACATGCTGTGATCAGAATTTGCGGAATGTGAGGCTGTATGGACAGCCCGACTGAGACAGATCAAAACTCCACCTGTCAGAGAAAAAATTACCCAGGAGAGGGCCTGAAAGCAGAACTAATGTATGTTGATGTTTTAATGAAGTTCTGACACTTGCGGTTTAGAGACTTTCTGAGTCTCTTTTTGTTTAGGAATCATCAGTGGATTTTTATCCCCAAGCTTTCATGTAAATTTCTGGCATCCGTGGTATTCTGTGGCAAGGAGTTGCACAGTTTAGCTGCCCTTTGTGTGAATAGTTGTGTCCTGATGTTAATTTTGAACCTGGCTACAAAACTGTCTTTATCAGGTGCTCCTTAGCACTTAAGTTGGAAGTATTAATGAGTAAATAATATCTACCTGCTCTCTAATTGCCACTTGTGACCTTGGCTGTATTTTCCTAACTCCCTTCCCCTTGTTATCTCTTGTGGGATGTTCACTCTTATGAGATCATGTTATCTATAAGACATATATGTTAACACTTTACAAATATCGATTTTATTTAGATCATAATATATTTAAATAAATAGTGGAGATTATGAATGTTGTGCAGACAAAATTGCATACTATTTCTCAGTAGATTATTATACTCAGATGATAATGTTTGAACACTTATGTTAATAAATGCTTTCTAGAAAGAAGCTAGCATTGGAGTACATGACAGAATATTTGACATCAATTGTCAGATTTTGCACTTCCCAGTGAGGCAGCTAAAACAGAGTATAAATACCACTTCATCCTTAAAAAACAATCCTACAACAACCTAACGCAAAATGAATCGAGTTCTCGTGTGTTCTTGACAGCTGATTGCATCTCAGGTTTTCATTTAAAGCCCTTGATGGGCACACTTCAAAGCCTCCCACAGTTTCGCTGAACTGCGTAAAGCCTTTGTAGCTTGCTGTTGTGTAATTTGCTCCAGCAAGCTGTAGTGTTGTGTACTTCTGCATTTGCTGGTTGCCCGTTTAAAGGATCTCTTCCTGTTAAATTTATTGCTTGAAAAAATACCAAGCCAAATTTAAATAACTTCGGAACCCAGCATGGAATTTTATTTTCACCTTTTTTTAAACTGTTTTGTTTACAGTATTTGGCCTCTTGAGCTGATGTGGTTACTGCCTCTGCCAAGGTCACTTGAATGCTTACCACTTGTAAGCTTGGTTGAGAAGAGCAGTGCAATTAAACTAAGGACTGGCTTCTACTTGGGAAAATCATTGAGCAGAAGCGAAGGCAGTCATGGGAGGAATTCATTATGGGAACATGCTTGTACTGTTTACCCAAACATCATCAAAGCTGTTCCTGACAGATTACATTTCTGTTTTGTTTTCTGGACTGCACTTTCTAGATGCATTTATAAGTTTGAATTCTTGTAAGTCAAACACCTCGGTTATACTGTTCTGAAGTGTGTATGTATGCTTTAGAGTAACACTGGGTCTGGGTGGGCTGTGGATTTGAAGAGCAGTATAATGTATATGAAGGAATAAAGGTGAATACAGGGAGAAGAAAGCAGTCAGACTTACATTAGAAAAAATTCAAAAGTGAATTCAAGCAAGAAGGCCTGAGAATAGGAGATCCCAGTATATACAACAGTAATTATATCTAATGCTCCCCGTTATGTCTTATTTGTACACTTCAACTATCACTGTTGACTTCTTGAGTATAGTTTGTTGCCTGTATTCAGGGATTGCTATTTAGGGTTGTTTTTCTGCTGGCCCTGCAATTTTGATTTAGTGAATAGAGAATGCATAATGTACATGGTTGGTGTGCCAGCTATTTCAAGACATCACTTTAATTGCAGGGGATGTAAACTTTTCAAACCATGGTAATATGAAAAAAAGTTGCTATAGCAACTCTTTAAGAAAAGTGTACATCTTTACAAGCTTTTTAGTCAAAACAATACACTTGAAACCTTGCTTATGCAGAAGATTAGGCAATTGGTGCATTGATTGATTTGGATGGGTAGCATATAGTTGGCTGTTAAAAAGTTCTGAAGAAGTCTAAAAGATGAAATATCCAGGGTTGTTTCTCCTTTTGTCTGTGCTTAGAAGTGGATTGAACTGGAGTGTCACATCTGCTAGCGAATACCATTTGAGTAGTAAGTTAAAGATTTAGTATAGCATACAAAGTACGGTTGGATTCCTGAACTTTCCATATGACTGAAAACTTGTGGAAAAAACCTTCTGTTTGGACCAGTGAGATAGATTCGAAATGAGTTTTCTCTCACTTGCTGCCTGTTGGTATCACAATGCCAAAGTGTACTGATGTCCTCAGATCTAAGAACAGACTGTGTGTCAAACCCTGGTGTTTGGCAGGGCTTAGGTGACATTAACCAGGGGTTTAGAACTGCTCTGAGATAGCAGTTTTCACTGATGTTTGAAATTTAGAAGTTTGGGTTTTCTTTTGGGGTATGTGTGTATTTGTTTTTTAGAAATAGAATGTGGGGAGGACCTTCTAGAGAACAACTGGCACCTTTAATTAAGTGCTACACTTGAGAGAGAATAGGAGACCAGAAGCAGGAGACTAGGTTTCAGGAACTGAAGAAAAATCTGTCTAGAAAGCAGTCTGTTTGCAAGATGGAAGGAATGTTCTTCACTCGTTCACACTTATCCCAGAGTGTTTCAGAGAGAAGAAATGGAAGCAATATGTGCATATTTGTTCTGCCAACTGCTGCAGAGTAATTGCATTGCAAACTTCAGAAGAGCTGCAGACAATTTAACTACTCATATGGAAAGAGAAGATCTGTGTAAGGTCATATTAATAATCATGTAATGTTTAAAGGGTCAGTAGCAGTTCTGGAAGCCAGGGCAGTATTCCTGATGGTGTTCTAGGTGTATGAAAGTTGCCAACGAGTTTGGTGCATCCAACCTGTAGCTCCTATTTGACAGCCCTTGCTTTGCAGGCCATTCATATTCTGACTGGAAATAGGGCACTGACAGGATTAACTGACCTGCTGGCAGCCCCTGGGGAGACAGCATGGATGGATATTGCAAAGATGAAGGATCACAGTCCCTGAGTGCAGTAAATACAGCGTATTTGGAAATGTCATTGTTACTGTATGTGCACTGATGAAGTGCATCACATGTATTGTCAAAACATTGACTACATGGATAGTTTTATAGCTGCTCAGATTTTGCATCTTTTGCTTAATGCAACAATGATACATTATGCATTCTCTTTTGTGGCGAATTTGTTATCAGTTTTATGCTGAGAAATTCTGTTTAAACGAACACTTCGAATCTGGTCTAAGTGTATGGAAACAAGTTTTGTAGCCTTCTGACATCAGCAAATATGAATTTATGACTGTATAAAAATAAATTTCATATATTTGTCTCAATATTGACAGAGAACATTAAAATACTGCACGTTTTATAGTATGTAATTTCACTCTTAGGAGATGTGTAAGAAGCAAACATGGGCACACAAACTGCTTATGAAAAGCTTTTCATGCTTGGCATTTTCTAGAAGCCTAATTTAAGTTGCCATTGTCCTGGATGTTCAAGCTGGGGGAAGGGATAGTAATCATGCGCAAGAGAAGACAAATAATTTTTAATTAAAAGCCTAAATTAGGGCAGGACTGAGTGTATTAAAAAAAACAAACCAAGAAACAACCATGAAAAAAAAACAACCCTACCAAACAAACAGTCGAGAACAAACCACAACCTTCTAGAAAACTCATAATTTTTTCTTTCTTTCTAACCAGTTGCCAGCTGGGCCAAGACAACCGATGCAAATTTATCCAACTCTTTAAATGGTTTGACCTTCGTGGGAATTCTGGATGCAAGAGTGGGCAGCAGTATTCAGGGCCTTCAAAGCTTGAACTCTGGGACCCTCAGAGATCTCTCATTGCCTGAGTATGGACCTGGCCAGCCGTCCAGTGCTTTAGAAGATTGTCATAGCCTTAAATCAGTGGATTCTGGTATTCCAACTCTAGAAATAGGAAATCCAGAGCCCGTTCACTGCAGTGTGTTGAATGTGAAGAGAAAGCAATCAGAACCTGAACTCGTGCCTGACAGGGCTTTTCAGAGCGCGTGCACGCTGCCGCCGTATGTGCCTCCACATTCGCTGACTGCTGAGCATGACCACGCTGTGCGGAAATCCTCGACTTTCCCTAGAACTGGGTATGACACTGTCAAACTTTATAGTCCAACCTCAAAAACTCTAAATCGAAGTGATGATATCTCTGTTTGTAGTGTGTCTAGTCTTAGCACAGAACTGTCAACAACTTTATCAGTTAGCAATGAAGACATTTTGGACTTTGTGGTCACAAGCAGTTCAAGTGCAATTGTAGATCTCGAGACTGACGAGGCGCACTTCTCAGATGTTATCCTGAATTCCACTAAAGAGAGCAATGACCAGAGCCAGCAGCAGTATTGTCATGAGACAGACGTGGACAGTAAACGGAAAATACTGGGACCTTTTACAAATTTCTTTGCCAGGTAACGTTTCCATAAAATTATATTTTAACAGATTATGTAATATTTTAGGAGAAAGGTCTTGTTTGATTTTGTACATTGAAAGATGTAATAGCTTGCTGTTTTAATTTAGGTTGGTATTAACATTTTTTTCTGTTATGAGTAAATAGGCAAATATTGCTGGGGACTAAGGCTCTGCGTCCTACTCTATATTATGTTTATGGTGTATGGAAGCATCTTAAATCTTGGAAGATTCCTTCTACATTGTAGTAAAAGGATTTCTGAACAAGGTCTTTTTTCTTCTGAACAGTGGCTTCTCCAGTGATACCTTTTGTGGTTTTGGCTAAGGTCCTTAATCTTGTGTCACATAAATAGATAAATATAGGTAGGATCCATACATGTTTTAAAGAGCTTTGACAGCTGGGGATCATAAATAGTTTGGTAGTCATGGAATATTTTATTGATCATTCTAAGGGTATGAAGCTTAAAATACAAATACTTTACAAACACTTGGTGTGACTGCCCTTATGTTTCCAAATCTCACTTACTGTTTTTTTAATTGCCTTTTCCTTAATTTTTGTATGGAGTGAAAACATCTGACATCGTGTCACCCACTTGTTGAAATGATAGCATTGTCCACCTAAAGCAGTTTCTAAATGTTGCCCTTGTATGAACGATAAGGTTCTAAATGCAGATACCCCGGGGAAGTGGGGAGTGAGGAAAAGGACTGAACTGCATTTGGGGGCTTGAGTTGTTTGCTGGTGGGTTGGTTTTTTTTTAAGTTATGTAGGGCCTTCATAATGTCTCTTACTTTTAAGTTATGATATTTGAAGTGTGATATATTTTAGAGAAATTGTTCTAGAAAGAAATTTTAGCCATCCAGTAGAGTTGGCTGTATGTAACCTGTTTTGCGCATGGCTTCAGCTAATCTATTTTTCCTCATGCAATTTTTTTTTTTGCGTGAGACAAGTAGGCTAATAAAATACATCAAGAACTGGCAAACGTCATTCCTTGAAAGGCTGCCTTATTTTCAAAGCTTAAGAGAATCAGTTTGTTTAGACCTACTAAACTGGCTGAAGCCTTTGTTGATTTTTATTCTTAGGTTAAAGTACTGTGCAGCAGAGCTCCAGTTATCAGTCATGTTTGAGGTGCTGATGCTTTTGTGGACCCTTGTCTGTTTGTTGCCATGGAACCAGACTTAATTCTGAAGCAGGAGGCTTCTCAGCACTTCAAAGCGTGAACTTTTGTTACCCATTCTGGTAGCACAACTGCTAACTCAAACAAATGCTGTCCTTCAGCCTGGAGGGAGCACAGTGGAACAGGCACATTTAGACCCTGCTCAGAGTAGGATGTTTAACCACTTCTCAACTTTTCTTATTCAACAAAGCAAAGCCATCTGTCCAAATTCTGTTCTAGTGTAGTCTGTGGAGGTTTTACCAGTGTTGCAGAAACTCTAGTACTCACTAGACTGAGCTTTTCAACCTGAATCTTTGCAGATACATTGAATGCTAGGAAATAAAGGCTGTCATTATTGCCTTTTAAATGGGGAGCAGATAATCTTGGTCACTAGGTGATGTCATTGTAAGAATATGAGGATTAAGTTCAAACTAGGTGATCGGCTTTGGAGTTCCAGGTGCTCGGTCTGTAACCTGACCTTGAATATCCTTCTCTTCAGCATCCACTTCCTGCTCTGTTTTGGAAACAAGAGTTGCCCACTTTTTGTCTGTACTTGCACACCACACCCCCATATTTTATGCATCTGTCTCATGTCATGAGACCTGGTGGTGAGTTTCACAGGTATTGAACAAGCAGGGAGCCTTGGAGGTTGTTCTGTGCCACAGGGAGTACTATCTATATGCTGTCAGCACTGTTAAGGTTCAAAACATGCTGTTGCTAGTTTTTGTTGGTATTTGTAATCTGCCATCCATGAAGTTGAAAACTCCCTGTTCCCTGGAGTTCCTGTGGGCTCCTTGGATTCCCAGGGCTTAAACCAGTACTGAAGTAAATGAACCTGGGCCTTGCAGTGTATTGTTTGAAAGTAGCTGCTTTCTAGAGGCCTTCCTTCCCAGCTCACCCTGTGCTCTGTACTGGGGTTTGTGTGCAGTGTGAGATGAAGAGGAGGTGTTTTGATTAGTGTTGTTAAAGACCAGCTTGCTGAGAGGGAGCTTCCTAAAGCAGTTTGTTACAAGTGCTGCAGTGGTGGGTATAAACTAAGTCCCAGAAAGGAGTGTGTTCTTAGCATGGCACTCTGTGCTGAAAGGAGTTTCAGTTGAGATTCAGTCTCGCAGGTTAAGTGCATGAACTTCACTTTAGAGAACCAAGGGTGAGTCATGGCAGGAGAAAGTCAAATTGCCTTGGCTTTGGTCAGTGGCTGGCACACTTGTGTACAGCATGGAAGAATGAGCCCTGAGTGCTTTGTACGCAGCCTTCCAGCAGCCCAGTGGCCATGGGGTAAGGCTGCAGTGCAGGGACTCAGCCTTAATCTGCAGGTTTAGCTCTTTGAGGGCTTCTCTGGGTAATAGGATACAGGTTTGAACCCCTGAGAGCGAAGATGAGTCAGCTTAATTTTTGGCACGTTATTGATACCTGGTGAAAGGGAGACACCTTGCTTCTTGAAATGGCACCTGTGCTTGTATTGAACCCCATCTGGCCTCTGAGGATGTGTTAGTTTCTCTGATCTTATCGAGAGTAAATTTGGCCTTGACATGTCAGTTAAGATTTATGGCTGCCTGTAGAGATAATACTGACAATAATTAGATGCCTCCAGTGCTTGGTCACATGTGCTTAAGCTACTTACATATCAGTTAGGGGTAAATCTTCTGCAGTATCAAGAAAATGCTTAGAGAAGTACTTGCTTTAGAATATAAAGTTATTTTTTGGCACTCTGTACATTTATTTTTCCTTTTGAGACTATATGCATGTGTGCATGTGTACTGTGCACAAGGTTGCATGTCAGTTCTGTGGTATGTTATGAAGTGTTGGTTTGAGAATGCATTTACAAAACGATTTGTAGAAGATATCAAAGAAAAGGGAACACTGTTGGCTCATTTCCTTCAGTCCTGGCACCTTCAAGATCACTTGAGAATGGAGTGCTCCTGCCCTGCCTTCTTGAACACTATGGTGGAGGCAGTTTCTCTGGCTCAGTTTGTTTCTTCAGCAGTTTGAGTATCCAAAAGGTCTGGTTGTTTCCTCAGGCTATTGGATGCATCTTTGGGTGTGGGCAGGAAGATCCAAAGTGAGAAAGAGGCCACTTTCTTGCTTACGCACAGCTTTCCTTGAAAGAGCTTGAGGCACCACAGGTACAGTGCTCTCATTAGGCTTCAGGTTGGTGTATGAAAATTGATTATTGCTTCTGAAAGCAGCTGTAATGCTGACTGTTGACAAAAAAACCTGACGTGTTGGTTGTTTTCAAGTGTCACTTGTACTTGTATCAGCTTTAAAAGCCCGGAGGTCTTTCGCATAAACATGAGTTGGAATTAATTTCCTTCATTTGAATATATATGCAGGAACTTGGTTTGAAAACTAGTGTGAGCAAATAACTGGGTGGGAGACTAAAGAGTTGGTGGCTTGTCTGCTCCTTTGCCTTATTGACCCAGAGTGGGTTAATGACTTTTACCTTTGGACTTTACTTCTGTACAGTACTGCTGAAACTTTTAAAATGTGTGGGTCTTACAACAGTTTTGCTGAATCAGGACTGCTGTGATCTTACTGCATTTTCCATTTATCATTTTCAGTTATCATTTTGGAGACTGAGAATGAGGTTTTTTAGGGTTACACAGAGAGTGACCATAAAGGGATTAGGGCTATGTACAGTTAAAAATAAGCCATGCAGTCTGTTTCATTTTAATGGATTACAAGCAGTGTAAGTCTTTACTTAGTCCACTGCATGGATATTGTCTGTTTTCCCAGGAATCTGGATCTTCTTTCTTTTCAGGCTACTCCTAGAAGTTTCTGATCCAAGTGTTCTAAGTATTTGGATCTCAGGAAACCTCTCAGGAGCATAGGGCCTACACTTGAAATAAAGGGTTTTAAGAAGAACATTACATTGTACTATTTGCAAAGAATCTCTGCATTTCTGGGAGAAAGTTTCTGGAGCAGGATTGGCATCCTATACCATACATAGAAGCACATACCTAGTCCAGACTGTGACCTTACTTGTAATCTGGTAAGAAAAAGGTCTTTAATTTTAGAATAATAGCTACTGGTTTCAGTGTTAAGTCTGAAATCATGTGAATTTAATGTGTTTTTATCACATTACTGGTCACGCATAATTTGTAGTTCTGAACTTAGGAATTAGGTCCATCGATGGAGTAGATCAGTCATCTGTGTTAATGAATAGGACCCTTTCATAATGCTGTTTGTTGCTTTTAATGAGAGGACAGCTTATTTTACATATCTAATTTTGGTGCTAAAAGGAAGGTAGAATGACAAGGAGCATTGTAGTGTTGATTTCCTGCTTTCATGTCTCCAAAAATGGGAATTCATTGACCACAGGAAGGAAGAAAAATTATGAAAATAATTGCAATTGACTAATCTGAGATAATAGATATGATGTTGTCTCCTCTTCCATGCAATTTTCTGTTCAATGAAGCCTCTTCTAGTATTGGCTGTTCAGGAGGAGACAGGCTGAGAGCAGGACTGAAGTGTGTAGGAGGATGAACAGAAAGAGCTGGATGTGCTGTGTAGGCAGATATAAGTTCACTGCTTCTAACCACAAATGAACATAACCAAACTGAGCTGCAGGTGGAGTTGTCCAAAAGCTGATGGGAAGGACTCCAGAAACCAGGCCTCTTATGGAGGGAACCTGCATGGCCACCCAGCCCAGGGTGCTTCCCTGCCCTGTCATGGGCTGGGCTCCCAAGTGCTGTAGTTGCCTGGCCCCACAGGATTCACTGCCCTGTCAGAGGGAAGAGAATAATTTGGTGGCAGTTTTGTCCTTTCCTTTTGTCCCTTCCTCTCTTGCCTGCTACTTTATCTGGGTGCATTTCTAGCAAATTGTTGTCAATAACAGGCAGCTAAAAGGGCAGGGAGGAGAAGAGGGCAAACAAGCTCGTGCTTTGGTGGTGTGGGAAGCAGCATAGGCACTGAGGATGTGCTTAACAGAGGCATCGATGCTGGCACTATTGCAGCAGCCCATGAGGCACTCAGGTATGCTCATCTGAAGGGTGCTTCAGTCTGCACAATGTGGTTTTGGATAGTTCATATTTGAAAGCCACTCTGTCTACTTGAACTGACACACTAAAGGTCCTCTCCCCACCTGTATTTACTACCACAGCTGTGTAAAGCAAAAGAAAAGCTGCAGGATTTTCTGAAATAAACATTCTCTCTCAAAGCAAATCTTCCACAGGTGAGAAGTTGGAATTCTACAAAGATAACAGCCTTTGCTTTTGATAAAGCTTGAAAATTGTATGATAGAGTTTTCAGAATTCCTGTCTTCGTATTCAGAGTATGAAGTTTTGAACTTTGTCATGTGGCCTGTTCTCCACTAGGTGTTGAACTGAAACTGTCTAAATTAATTGCAATCCTTATTTTCCCTTTATGTGTGGGATAATGTAATTCTTTACAATTACAATTCTTTTTGTTCTGCCTTAAACTTTTCACTAAATTTTGAGATTTGGCTCTTGAGAATAAAGGGAAGTTGCTTTTGTAGATTAAAATCTTAGTTTTGCTGTTGAGTAACTGGAAACAGTTTTGCACATACAAGACTTTAAACAAAGAGGCTTGTTGAAGTTATTTGTTCATTATGGAAACTAAATGAAAATCTGCTCAGTGATACTTTGAGTTTTGGAGGTTTTTTAGTAACAGTACAAAACTGTGCAGTAAGTGAGGACTTAATGTGGTCTAGTTATTACTTAAAAGCAGGTAAAATGTGTATGATTCTTTTCTAGTGGCTGGTGGGAAGCATTACAGAAGTCTGATACTGGCTGATGAATGAGATCTGTAGCGTAGATGGGTGTTGTATGTTGCTTGCAGCATTGAGCTATAATGTTCCCTCCATCCTCCCTTCCCCTGTGGGATCACAAGTTCTGCCAGCAAACCTGCTCCAGCATGGGCTCCTCATTCCAAGGGGCCACAGGTGCTGCCAGGAGCCTATTCCTGTTCTCACAGGGTCACATCTGCTCTGCTGTGGGGTCCTCTGTGGGCTGCAGGTGGGTGTCTGCTCCATCCTGGACCTTCATGGGCTGCAGGGGCACAACTGCCTCACCATGAGCTGCACCAGGGGCTGCGGGGGAATCTCTGCTCGGGCCCTGGGAGCACCTTCTGCCCCTCTTTCTGCACTGACCTTGGTGTGTGCAGGGCTGTTGCTCTCACACAGTCCCACTCCTCTCTTTTGACTGCTGCTGCTATTGTGCAGCAAATTTTTTCCTTTCTTAACTGTTATTCCAGAGGAGCTACCACTGTCTCCATTGGACTCAGCCTTGGCCAGCGGCAGGTCTGTCCTGGAGCCAGCTGGCATTGGCTCTGTTGTACATGGGGGAAGCCTCTGAGAGCTTCTCATGGCAGCCCCCCTGTAGCCTCCCACTACTGAAACCTTGCTATGCAAACCCAATACAGCACTGCACACACTTTCTTTCAAATAGAAAGAGTGAGAACTGCAAATGTTTCTCACAGATGTATATGAGACTTTAGGAGCTAATTCAAATTAATGAAATTAAGGTCTGTTTTCATTCTGATTCATTGTCTATATGAAGGTTTAGTGAATGGGTGGGTTAGATGGTCTTTGTATCTTCATTTAATTTGCAAGAGCTTTCCTGACATTTTCCTTTGTTGAAAGGAGCTGTGAGAAGTAGATGACATGGGGAATGGAGAGTATCAGCACAATAACTGCTGAGTGATGCTCTGTCTCTCTCTCCATCTGATCAAAGTACTGTTTAATGTTCAACTGACGTCTTTTTTCCTGAAAAATGCAGCGAGCAAGGTGAAATTCGGTGGAATAAATATAATTTTTTCTCCTTGATGTTTTTATTTATACTGTCTCCCTTCCTGTGTTACATAATCAGTGGAGAAGTTGGAGTCAATATTAACTTCGACTTCAAACAAATTTAAAAAGGCTCAAACAAGAGGTGGTCTGTTGAAGAAGTTTTCATTCTTACGTAGAATTTTATTAACAGAAATGCTATATGGAAACCATGAATTTTCTGAATCCATTCCTTATTTGTGTTAAGCCTCTCTTTTTAGTCATTAAATGCCTCCAAAGTTCTCCAGTCATACCATAAGAATAATAAAGAAAACAACCCTACAGTAAATATTAAGGTCATTCACACCTTGGAGCTGATAGAATAAACACAAGAACTTGGCAACAACTGGAGGTAGAACAAGGTGCTTGGTGCTTCCACGAGTATGGAATCACAGAGCAGTTCAGGTCAGGAGGGATTTCTGTGGTCAGGAGCGCTGTGTGTAAGCCCCTGCTTGGTGCAGGGCTGGCTTCCGAGTGTGAAGGGAACACTAGAGGGGCCCTGTTTAGTTGTTGTGAGTACATCCAAGCTTGGAACTAACCTCTCTAGACTGCGCAATTCAGGATTTATCTTCTACCACTGTGTTGTTTATTTTTCCTCCCCTTTTATCTATTTGAAACTTGCCTTGCAGCAGCTTGCTGCTTTGCCTCTTGGGTTTTATTCCTCATTGCATCTCTGAGGATGGTCATCCGGGCTAAATGGAAACACCTTTTTCAGCATGCCTGCTTGTGTGTTGTAGGCCTCAGCACCCAGCCATCATAGTGGTCACTCATTGGACTTGGTCCAGTTTTTGATCTCTTTGTTGTAGTCCATGGGCCCCACACTAGATACAGATATAGTCTTGTAGGTACCAGGCAGAGCTTTTATTCACTTTTTCCTTTTGATGTTAATGCAAACAGGTTCATATTTAATCTCTGTTGCTGCAAGGTCTTACACTTTACTCGGGTTCAGCTTTTTGCTTTAGTATGACATTTCATATATTCTATTTTTTTGTGTGGCAATAGTGCTTCAAATCAATTAAGAAATCTACTTTCAGATTTTTAGGAATGGAATTTTCAATTATTCTGATAACATGAGGAGAACTGGGAATCTGGCCAGCTAGAAAAGGATCGTTAATTATAGCTGGTCGATGCTAACATGTTAGTTTGAAGTTGGACCCAAGTGTTAATTTTGTATGACAGTCCTAACTTGCTGAAACTGCAGTTTCTGAGAATTCTTCAGTATTTGCATGGTAGACCAGCACTGTGCATTATTTATGTGTAAAATAGTTCTTGGCTTGCTGCAACCAGTCCTAGCAGCTAAACTCACAGGGTACTGCCCAATTTATCTTTGCACGTCTTGGACACTTCAGTGCAGTCAGTACTTCTTTGTTCCCCTGTAAAATGAGGGGAACCTGTAAGAAAAAAGGTAAGTGCAGAATATTGTAGTTTTGATAAATAGTTTATTAAACTCTACTTTTTTCCCCAGAAATATAGAGAAATTTCCAAGTTACCCTATTTCAAGCTATCAGGTGTCCTGTACTGCTAACTTGTATTGTATTACTGTTTCTCTCTACTGTGAAAGTCTTTTTTTTTTCCAGACCTGCAGATATCTGTTACACTGTAAAGTGTTATTGTTCTTGATTCTTACTGAACATACTGGAATGTCAGTGGTTGGAAAACTTTGTTTATAAAATGTGGTAGGAATGTATAAAACATAGTTCTGCGATTAGTTACCTCTTTCATAGGTAGGTAAACTTGCAGCCTATCTGGCTCTATTTCTGTTGATTTGTTTATCCATAAACCAAGCACTGTTATTCCTTTAGTCTGAACTTTTGCAATCTCCCAGAGATAAAATTCTGCAAGCCCTACTTTTGTGTCTAATTTTGGAATCTTATTCAAAGCATAACTTTGGACATGTTTATGGAGGTTCTTCACTGTAGCTAAAGTACTTGAACTTTTTTGATGGTATTCTGTCTGTTGGTTGTTTTGTTGTATAGGTTGACTGAGAGGTGATTTGGGTTTGAGAGGAGGGAACGTAAGAACTGGCAGTCACTACTATCTAGTGAATTATTTCTAGAAACCAGTGTTACTGGGTCATAGCTACCAATTGTTGGCTTTTACCTTTGGAGAATGTAGATTTAGGGCATTTCAGGAGACTTTGGTGGGTCTCCTGACAAGAATGCCTTCTCAAGTCCATCAGTTCTTCAGTCATCATGATTTATGTGTCAGTCTTGTCCCTCCACTAATCAGGTAACAAAAATTCCTCTGATAGAATATGTTGCTGGTTTTTCAGGATTTGTTTTCTCAGTCTCTGGAAATTATTTAAGTGAGCAAATTGGGAATATCTAGAGGTGAGAATCTTTCTTCTGTTTACTGATAAGTTGCAAAAGTTATGATTAGTACAGAATAGAAGAGGTCAGTGGAGGATGAGAAGAAAACAAATGTTGTTGTACCTTTTGACTAAATTCCATAGTAGAATGTTTCCTAGATAGTGTTAATTGAATTAATACCACATCAGATCAGGTGGCTGGACACTTTTGATGACAATGCAGCAAATACTTAATAAAACTTATCTTAATATATTTTTTGCTTAATAGGTGCTATATGTTATTTAAAATGTCTTGTTTCAATGTCGTTTTCTGGATGCCTTGTGGAATAATGTCTATGGAGATATCTCTTACAGTGCTTATGTGTTTACTGTGGGTTTACCTGGTTCTTATGATTAATATCTGCTTACTTATCTAAAGTCTATACATGTACTTAGCCTTGGATAGGCCAAGGGACTCAAGACCTTGGTGCTCTCTCCTTGTGTAGTTTAGAGTTAACAGGGAAATTTCAGTGTCTTCCTTCAGAAGCAGCTGAAATGAACTTTGACTTTGTTTCTTTCTTGCTTCTTAAGAACACATGCGAGTCTGATACTCATTTGAAAAATTGTCTTTCAAGATAAAATTGTTCTACAAACTGAACCTTTTGAACTTTCTCCACTGTCCTTGTTTTTCATCTGTTCTGCTCATGAGACTGGTAAGTCCTTCCAGTAGTTAATTTGCATGACTATTCCACTTGTTTTGTCTTCTGAAAATAACCTTGATTGAAAAACTAATTAAAATTTGGAGCATGCATCTTGAGAGCAAGAGATGTTGTGTGTATTTTTAAAACATAACAAAAATTTACTTGCGTTTGCAAATTAGTGTTCGTTAAATGCAGATAAGAAATTGCATCAGTTTGCATGAGCTGGGTCAGTTTCTAGACAATTTTCATACATGTTTCTGTATACCAACTGTCTTTCTGAGAGCAAGGAACCCATTTACTTGCAAATGTAATCTCTATGCTGCGTCAGTGTTAGTCTACCACAGAGCAGCATATACAATCTCACTTTTCTATTGCTTGCAGTTGTCATTCTGTGCTGCGTGCCAGTAGTTCAAGTACTGTAGAACTTCATCTAAGGAGCCCTGGCAAAATAGTCACAGCAGTACAGTTAAAATTGAGATTTTCTGAAGAACCCAAATACTCTAGTTGTAAAAACTCCTAAATCCTAAGCTCCTCTACCCTTTGTTTCAGGAAGCTGGTATATCTTGGGCATTCTGGTAAAAAAATACTGCGTGTTGCCTGGAAGTCCGAGGATGTGTGTGTGCACCAACAGGTGTCAGTGGGTGTGTATGTGCCTGCCTTGCTCAGCTCCACCTTCTGACAGCTCCTGTGTGAGCCCGTCCTTTTCTCTTGTTGTTTCAGTGACATGTGCCAGAGAAAAAGTTCCTTGACTCTGGTGGTACCAAACTTCAGAGGTATCTGAATGGGCTCGGTATTGAGCCTGCCTGGATAGAGAAGACTTTGAGACTTTTCAGGAAGGAGCTTTACTGCTGATTTCAAGACTTGGAGTAAATTGGCAACAGAAACCATGGCAGCACTGTCTCTGCTGCTTTAGTGGATAGGTTTGCATGCTGAACAGGGGGAGATGTGGTGGAAAGGGATGACCTCTTGAGAGGTGACTTGACATAAGTGACTAACCTTGTTTGGAACAAAGCACAGCTGAAATGTGGAAAAATGAATAGTTAAATGCTTGTGGAGCTGCTGCTCTCAATTCCTCACTGGGCAGTAATTGTTGGCAATTGTGTTGCAGACCTCCTGTCTTTTTGGAAAGATAATTGGACAGAACTAGATAAACTTTCTGCTTCAGTGGTGATGCCAGTCTTCTTTTAAAAGCAAAAACTTGAAAGCGCTCTAACAGGTGCTATATGGATAGGTTTGACTTGATTACTTGTTATCGATATGGTTCTAATATCTTTAGAACTACAGTTTTAAAAGTTGATTGAGGCTTCAGCCTGATCATGACAGCACACAAGGCTACATAAATAGTGGCAATATATACGTGTGCTGTACGTATATATGGCAACTATTTTGTATGATTATTTTAGCAATGCTTAGAGAACCAAAATGGAATTGTTTCTACAGTTTTATTAAAAAATAAGGTTTTCCTGACACTGCTAAACTTGCCTCTTAGTATTAACTTCCTGTTTTCCCCACAGAAAAGGCAACTGGGCAGATCAGTATAGAGTGATGATGCAACGTCTGTATGTTCAAGCAAAAAGATTGTTCCAGCTCTGTCCTGTACCACAGGATGTTCATTGTATGTAAAAATTAAATGTGGAGTTAGAGTTAAATTCTCTTCAGGTAGATAATCCCACTCCACAGCTCAATTAAAATAACAAGGTTAAGGTGTTTGGTGCCAAATGCTGGTTTTAAGGGACTGTGCAAAAGCAGTTTTCTAATTGAAATTTGATCTCAATTTAACTTCTGTGCTTGGCTCTTCTAAAATAAGCAGCTGCAGACACTTAGTGTAAAATAGTTAGCATGTACAACAGGAATACAGATGTAACCCATGACACTTTAATGACTCCACACTAATGAGACTTCAGGCATCATATATTATGTCAGATGTTCTTGTTAATATCCCTATTGTAAATCATCATGATGCGCTCTGATAGTTGTGAAGAGGACAGTGAGACTGAGATAATTATGAGCATGTGATCTTTTCTTTCAAGGCATGTCAGCCCTTTTTTACATTCAATATCTCAAATTAATTTTTGTTATCTTAAAACACTTGTAATGAAACCTTGACATCTTTTGCACTAGAATTTCTGAGCTCATCTTTGGAGTAAAGATCTGTTTGTTTAGGGTTTTGTTTTGTTTTGTTTTTTTCAAATAAGGAAGTTTTGCTTCTTGTTAACCTGTATTTTCTGTTAGTAAGATCTCCTTAAGTTACCTTTAGCATGGAATTTTCTTAATGAATTTGCTCAAAGTGAAACTGCTTAGTACTTTCCTTGAAAATCCGAGGGAGCTGTGTAAGAATGGGAGGAAAGTAATTCCTTTTTGTGCTGTAGCAGCAGAAAAATGAAAGGTTTTGCTATGAGTTACTTGCTCTGACATATATATGGCAGAAACTTCCTTCTAAGGCAGTTGCATATTTTAAGGGTTTACTTTTAGTTCAGGAATCTCAAGTAGTGGCTTTATCAGGACCTTGTGGTGTTGTCCTGATTTATTGCAAAGCTCTGCAGAAATTGAACCAGAGAACATTCCATAGTTGTTTTTTGTTTGGTTGGGTTTTTTTCCCTCTTAAGTTTTCTCAGAATAGGTGCAAATTAGGTGGCATCTCTTCTGCTCCTTCCATGCCATCCTGTCATATATTACCTTTGGTGTGTCTGGGGCAGATCAGGGTTTAATGCTGTGTGTCCTCAGTCAAAGCAAGAACAGGCTGTAGTTTGCTATTCTACATCTGATTGTGCTGATTTGTGGCTGCTGATAATGTTAAGCCTTTGAGGGGTTTTGAGACTTTTTGGAGTTTGTAAAGAGTGTGGATGCCAACCAAACACGAGGACTTAGGTCCAGACAGAGGGTGGAGGAAAAGGAGAGCACAGAATTAAATTTGTATATTGACCATGCCTGCTGCTTTCAGTTCAATATATGTATTTTAAATTAAAAGTGAACTGTAAATCCCTGACATAGTACAAAGGGAGGAAGAGATGCCTGGTGCCCTAGAATGTAGGGATAGAGAAGAGTGAGCTGAACAAGTGCTGTGCCATCTGCTAGATAAGCTGTAGAACAGATTATTTATCATGATGCTTTCTCTAAAGGGAAAGTAGATAGTTAGGATTGTGGAATTGAATTGAGAGGAAGTGTGTGAGATTGACTTTTCAGATTTAGTTCATCTTACACAGGCACTTGCAGCAGAGAGCTGTTAGACTTTTATCATTTCAATTCATCTTTATTTTGCTATGGGGGTAAAGACCTACTGCTGTTCTTAAAATTCCTCAGAGGCAACTGAGGGAATTGTTGCTTGTATATACACTTGTGCTAGCAACATCTAATGTGGATAGAGAGAAAATTGCCTTTAATTTTTGTGTTATTGCAGTGCTAATGAAGTGTGGTGAAAGCCTTTTACTTGCAAAAGGATTTGAATGTGCACAGAGCTGTCACAGAGGTGTGCCTCCTTATGGCGCTGTTCCGGTGTCCCTGATGCTAGAAGTTCTTGTTTTCTCTCTTGTTTTCTCTGAAGATGGTTTGTAGTCTGGAATTTGCTTGCTTCTGAAGTAGTAGCAACCTGAAAAAAACCCTTTTGCAAGAAGAGCCAATCTGCCTTACGTTGTGTATCCTATCTACATGCAGTAGATTTTATGATGTTATTTCTGTCATGCTTTCCTTTTTATTCTTGGGTATATTTTAGAACTTGCTTGATAGTTCTCCATTTTAAATGGACTAAATGTATACATAAAAATTAATCTCTTGTCTGTTTGTCTTTATATTTTATTTCCCAGGTAGCTGTCTCAAATGATGATACAAATCCATCATCTTGGGCTTTAGTTACCTTGTAATCTCTGCATAGCTGAGAGGGGTTGGAGAAGTACAGTTACTGTTTAGCTTTGACATTAGTTGTAATTGACTTGGCGTGGTTTCTGTACATAAGCACTTTGTTCTTATCTTTTAATATGATAATCTGTTCTCGATTTGAATTTCAAGGTAACTGTACCCTTGTGATGCAGAAGCATGTGATAATTTGTATAAATATATGCATATTTAAGGATGGTGGTGCATACTATTAGCTTTATAATATATTTCAGCACACTCTGATGTTATGACCTCAATTGTTTTCCACATATTAAACACAACTCTTGTGTTCCAGCAATGTTATCTCGGTCAGTATAGCTATGATATTGTTCATGTCATCTGATACAAAGTGACCAGGAAGAACAACTTTTTAGTGCCTAGGTTATTCCTATTGCAGACATAAGACATGTGGTCAACTCTTTTAGAATGTGAAGCTCAATGTAGTTTTATTTCCCAAACTATCACACTTTGTATGTAAGAAACAATCTGTACTTGATGGGCCAACACACAGGGCATTAAGGGGGTAACTGTAAGGAAAAGCAGTAATGTCAGAATGGAAGCATCTGTGATTGGAAGGTGCTGGAGCTGCCTGCTAAGTGCAGTAGCAAAATTGCTTTTGTCTCAGTGGATTCTTTTTTTTCCTTTAAATGAGGGAGCAAAAACTTAATAGTCAGTTTCCAGATAAACGTACCTTGAGCTGAGTAAATAACGGAACTAACCTGGACATATTTGAATACATGCTAAACTAGACAGTAGGACAAAAGAAAATTTGTTACTTTAATAATGCAGGCATGCTGTGGGGGTAAAATATCTGTGTTCTTGGAGGAGCTGAGTGCTGTCAAAAGCATGAAGACTGGTCTGTACTGCATGTTCAGTTTTAGAAAAAAGTAGTTGTGGTGCGAAGTTGCAAGTCTGCCAAATCGCTTTATGATTAAAAACTAGCAATGTCAATAGGAATGTCAATAAAACTAATCTAATTTTCAGTGGATTTATGTCTAGCTTTATGACTGTTCCTACAGTGTTTAAGCTAGTAAATATTAGACATTTCAGAGAGATGTCAGAATTAATGTGTTTTGATGGCTGCTTTTAGGCTTATTTAGGAAAAATAATCTTTTATGAAAGCAGATCAAATACTAAAAGGCTACTATGTCTCCAAGGTTTTTGTGATTTTTGGTAGTAATGTGTTGTAACAGGTGGGTAGAGAATGTTTGTGCAGCAAGAGGTTTAGTGTCTGAGTCTTTTTTTAAAAGAGTGAGGCTGAATGATCTGCAGGAAGGCTAAAAAAGGATGTCCACTTTTAGAAAGTTGGAAAATGACCTTTTTTTTATCTACTGGAAGTTATCGTTTAACAAGGTCCATTGCCTGGTATGGTGATAATACTGCATGATATACCTTTTGAAGCTGGGAAACAGTGTCTGTCAGCACAACCACAAGAGGAATTGGAATATATGATTAGAAATACATAAGGTTAGCAAATGTTTGTCCTTCTTTTCATTATAATTAATCAATCAACCCTTTTGCTTAATAAAACTTCTTTTGTTTTTAGGAATTTGTTTGCCAGAAAACAAAGTGCAAGATTTGAAAAACAAAATGATGTGCGATGGAAGTTGTTTGGAAAAGTACCTCTTGGAGAAAACTTACAGAAAGACCCAAAGAAAATACAAAAGGTATTTGTTTAATTCTGTGTTAGGATTAATGGTGAATGAAGAAGCCAGTTAAGTTTATGATCTGTATATGTGACTGTGCAGCCTGTTTGTTTGAGTTGCACACAATTTCAATACCAGCAAAGGCTCTTCATTGAAATTTTACTTCTGTTACAGCAGTGCTGTTCAGAAGAATGTGTTCTACTTGGTCATTACATTGAATACGTGAGGCGTGAAGAGCCTTCCTTAGTGTGTCATAAGAGAATAAAAAACCTAAGTGAAACTTAATTTTTTCCAACATTGTTGAAAGTAACATTTCGGAGAACTGGTTTTACTAAAGTGAACCCAAGCTCTTGGCTAGTGAATCAAATGACTTGCCTTTCCAATGGGGAAAATCTTGTGAAATCCATCTGTGTGGTCGGTAGTTCATGAGCTGCTCTTTCAGTGACAAGAAAACAACCTCTTTCGATCTGTCTGACTTGATCTGGGATTTTTTGATTGCAAGTAGACTTTTAATGTGTTTGGAGCTTTTTATGTATTTCAGTTGTCACTTCCTTGTTCAAACTGCTGTGAGAATAGTAATGTTTGCGTGGAAAGAGACCGTGTAGTAAAACTTCAAAACCAGCTGCTCTGTGTGAAATGCAAATGCTGATTTGAAGGACTGTGCTGCTTAAGTCAGGGTAAAGTGTTCTGGAAATCCGTGTGTCATGTGACTGTTCTTAGCTGTAGTTAGGCTGTTAAAGTGAAATTGAGGCAGCTTTTTGAACTTGTCACTATACTCAACTGTTCAGACTTTATCTACAGCTTGTCTTGACACGATTAATAGTTCTAAAGTGTTCACCAAAGATTTTTGATGACAAAATTGAAGAGGCTTAATAATTGCAGTACTCTGACACTTAGCAGTATATTTTATTGTAGTGCCTGTTCTTTAATAAGTGAGTAGATAATTTATTAACATTTTGTGGTGGTTGCTGGTACTGTGAATATTTTCCCTTTACATCCAAACTATCTTACATTACAGCTTTGAATGGTTGTATTAAATTTGTTAAAAAACAGTCACTATTAAATAATTATGTGGTATGGCATCCAACCATTAGTGAGTTTCTGGCAAAATTGCAGTCTAAACCAATTGTTTCCAGTGCCTCTTGGATAACAATAACTAATCCTTCCTAAATGATTTGGTGCCTTTCTGAGATTATTTTTGGCATGTAGGCTTTGAATCATGAGTAGTGCTGTATGTCACTAATTGAACCTCACCAGCATCTAAAAGCACAGCCTGATTTAGGTGATCCCTCACCAAAACAATGGTCAGACAGGCTTTTTGAGCACATAAGGCTTTTCTCAAGCCCTGTAAAAACTCTTGTGACAGCACTCACTTGTTCAACAAGTATATATACAACATAGCATCATACTGTATTTTAACAATGTAGGAATTAAAATCACTCCAGCTAGGATGTTGCTTGTCCTGTTTTTAATGCTGGAAATATACATAAGTATTGGTCTTCTGATGAAGAAGCAATATTGGTATATGCTCAGGCTGGGTTGTTTTACTGGGTCACTGAGAGCTTTTGTATAGTTTTTATCCAGTTAAATTAAAACTTAAAAGCTGTCAGAATGAGTAATCTTAGAGAAGCTGGAACTGCATTTGCAATGGAGGTTTGCATGATTAATTTTTTATATCAATTATCTTCAGGAATTCTGCTTGAACAGAACTGGTTATGCCAGTTGCTTTTGCAATTGATGTTTGAAAATGCACTAGAAGTCAGATGACAGCACCTCACTGAGAATAACCACCAGAGTTAAATTCTTTTCTCTTCCAGTGGACTGTAGAACTGAGCTAGGTTTTGCAGCCACTGTTTTTGTTTTAGAAACTCTTTTCAGGATTGGCAAGCACAGAAGTTGTAAATACCATATATTTGCAAGAACTTCTCACAGTTTTGTTAGTGAATGTTCTTCAAAAGAAATTCCTTTAAAAGTTCAAGAATCAGTGCATCATTTGGTTGTCTCCTCTCATGTGATCTGTCTTCACAGAACTTACTTGCATGGGGCCAGTCAGGATTTTGTGTATTAGAAGAAAAAGGCATATATAAAGGAAAGCCAGATTTTGGCTATATCCTAGAGACATGTTACAGCTTTCTTCCCCAATGAAATGAAATTACGGTTTTTTTAAAATGTATTTATGTTACTTTTTTTCCTCTAGTAGCAGAATCCATTTTTAATCAATGAGTTTTGGGGGTTTTTTCCCTTCCAAGTGTGTTTTGACCCTATGAGGGTTGTACAGTTTAGCTTTCGCTATATGAATTCCAATAAGAGCTCAATGGAACATCTTCATTTTTTTAAGTTTCAATACTGGTAAAATTCAGCACATATAACACTTGAGGCCTTTCAATAACAATCTTTACTCAAAAATTCAGGTCTAAATATTTTATGATCTCATTTTCTGACATTGCATATTGGAATATTTTAAAATGTTAATGGTAGTTCCTTAATAATTAAAAAATAACTATGATTTTTAACTTGGGGATTGTAATTTTTCCAGATGATCTTCTGTAATAATTAGGATATGTGGGGGGGTCAACATTCCAGTCAATTAAAATCAGTTGTACTGAAGAGGCTCATTCCGCAGCACATGATAAAGTAAAAATGAGCTCTTGAAACAGGGAAATGAATTGCTTGGCTCACAGGTGATGCTTTGTTATGGGATGAAGAGTAAAGCTTATAACATTACTGTAGGAAAAACTTGGTAAATTGAATTGGGCTAATTATAATTCAATTCAATCTTCATGTGATTTAAGCTATAATCCTAGTCGATGAAGTAAAGTGATTTTATCAGAGTCTGTTTTCTGGCTTGGATCTGTTAGATGGAAAAGAGTTTCAGAGCAACAGCACCCACCAAGAAATATAGAAAGAATTTACTACAACCCACACTTTAGGCAGATAGTGATAAATTCTCCCATTATAAGCAGTGTGTTTTCTCCAAGTTAAAAAAAGCCCAGAGCAGAGCAAAGTCCCCAGACTGCTGATGTGTGGAGGTTGTTGTGCAGCTCCATGTGCAGGAGCAGCGCAGGGAGCTGCGGCCTCGTGTTCCTCATCCGCACATCTGCAGCCTCTGCTGATGGCTGGCAGCGGCTAAAAATACAGAGCTTTTCTGAGCGTTTGCCTGAGCCATGCTTTACTGCATTCACATGGTCCATTCGGGGCCTTTTGAAGGGGAAGTGGTTGGTTCAAGTGGCTGCTGGTTCTGGCAGGTGCTAGAGCTACAGCTTTGGATAAAGCACTGTCTTCTGCTTGTACTAAGTTTGTCTTTGGATAGCCTGGGTAAGTCATTGTGACTGATGGCTTTAGCTGCCAATAGCGTGAGCGTTTGCATGTAGACTTCACTGCCACTTTGAAGCTAGAAACTGTGTAGTGCATTTTTTCTGTTCTGCATGAGAAGTTCAAGGGTGTCACTTCCTGTGGTCTCCACTGTTGAGTTCATTTCTATTTGTGAGCCTTCAGAAAGGCAGGATTTATATCTGTGGGCTAGAGTTCCTTTTTTTAACAAGAAGCAAGGGCAGTGTAAGAAGGTATAGTTACTGTGGTTAGTCTAACCTATGCCTGTTATTGTTACATTCTCTGGAAATAAAGGTGTAACTAACTTCCCCACTGAAGAATAGTAAGCCAAAACTTGCAAGTTGTGTTAATGCTCTGCTTTTTCATGTCTTTCCTTCTTATCCAGTTACAAATACTTTTATTTTATTGCAATCATATGTAAAGGACATGTAATTTTTGTGAAGGTAAATAAAAATAAGTAAATAAGGAAACCTTTTATGTCAATGATGAAGTCCTAAAAAGTATTTTCTTCTTCCTCAACAAGAACAGTACTAAACAGATCATTCAGCAATTCCAGTAGACTGTATTATTCTACAAAGAGTGTGTTGCCCTTTTCTTGTCTTGAAAATTACCTGCCTCTAACAAAACTGCTATCATATTTAAACAAATAAAGCGAGAGTAGTAGCTTCCATTCACCGGAATTGAAAGGGTGATTTAATACTATGTCAGGGCAATTGTTCCTGAGTATTTTAATAATAAAAGAATTTAGTATGACCCAGTCAGGTATCATAATCTAGCAGAGTGCAGCTGACAAAGTGCTGCTTTTGATGCTGTTGCATCTTCTTCCCATATGTTAACAACATGTGAAAGTACAGAATATTTTACAAGTATCAGACTAATGGAAAACAGTAAGCTTTGAGTAATGGTTTAAATAGCTGTGACAAGCTACAAAGTGTTTTTGAAAGGAAGTGAGAAGTTTTTTCCTCCTTTTCCACATTTAAAGCTTTTATCTTAGCTCTCTCTCTCTCTAAAATGCTCAGTAAATTGTGTGGCTCAAAGGCCCTGGAAGCTGGAGGGATCCTAAAGAGGTGTAGTAGGCAGCGTTGGAGGGTAAGTATCTGCTTTCAGCAGTAAAGATACTAAATAGAAGTATAAGCTTGGTTAGTTGTTACTGCAGTTACAATGTCAGCTTCTGCTCTCTGCCGCAAGGTCTGTTTCGATGCAGGTTGTATGTTTTGGGGGAAGTAACTGTGAAGTTGTTCTCTTTGTCGCAATAGGGACAGTTACTTTGTAGCCCAAGTTGATACTTAGCTGGAATATGATTTCTGATAGCACAAGATTATTTTTAAATGCAGGAAGCCACAAATTCATGGAAAAATGATTGACTTTTGAGTATCAAGTACACAGCTCTTTCTAACCCCAAAATTTCAAGGCCAGAGATCATAACTTTTCAGGACAGCTGATATGTCAGTCGAAGGTTGCTCTCATTTGTGTTAAATAAGAATCCATCATGCAACTGGTATTTGTGTGTCTTCCAGTGCTAATAGAAAGATACTTAAACACTCACTTCTTTGTGTAGTCAAGTAAGCTCAGTAAGCTTTTTTCCATGTAGTAACCTTCCACTGGCAACACACAGGAGGCTTTCAGATTCCCCCCCTCCCCTCATGGGTTTTTGAATGAAAATAGATGTCTGTAGAGAGCAAGCCTGGAAATAATGCCACGTGCCTTTGACTGTTGCATTGCACAAACCCTTGGCAAAGCATTGCTGTGAAGCAAAGCTGGCAATAAATTTTTGAAAGCAGGCATATAACCCCTAAATATGGTGGAACTGCCTATTCTAGCTGGAGACTGGAACATTTCCATTGCTGACATGTAAAACTGAGAAAGCTTTGCTAGGCTTCATTGTGCTAATTTTGTGTTAAGTTTAAGCAAGCTCCCAAGAAACCTGACCCAAAGGTTTTCTTTGTTTGTCTTCCAGTTTATTCGTCTCAAACTTCATCTAAAATTAAAGAGTGGGGGTAGATACAGGTTTTGAAAGGCTAACTCTTACCATGATCTCTAGCAACAACAAACAAAGCTGATGTTCTTTTGCTCTGCAAAATGAATGGAGGTACTGAGTGTTACTGGAAACCGTGAAGATACGGATGTAATGATTTTGAAAAGCCAGACTGGTGCTTTTTCCTTAAGTGTCTTTCTGAAGGAAGACTAGCAAATTTTATGTTCTCATTCTCCTTCTCTCTCTGAGGACTCTTGGTCCTATTTTTTGCTTTGATTTTATTACAAATTTTTCATGCCTGTTAGTATTTTCACATCATTTTCTTGTGCTCTACTGAGAAATTGTCACTTGGGCATGACCAAGTTCAGTGGAAGCAGCTTCATGAATATTAAAGCCTAAAAATAGTCATCACTTTAAGCCGCACTATACAGATATGTTGCCCTGCTTCACATATTATATTTATATTTGTGTGTAGCTTTAAAAAGCTACAATTTTTTCTCATCAAGACTGAACCTTAAGTTGTGAAGATGATTATATTCAGGAATATTTACATTTTGATTTAGTTTTTTTTTTTTGTGAAATTAAACACAATGCACAAGGATCTACAAGACTGGACAAGTGATGAGAGAGAATATGGAGCACACTGTCAGTATAAGTACCAAAGAAGCTTTTATTAGGCCTGTGAGAAATTGGCACCAGTAAGGGCTTCAAAAGTAATTTCAGGGGTCAGAGAAGCAAACAGGGATACGAAAAAACACTCAGAGGCTTTAATGCAGTAGGCTTATTCCCTTGTTTTTCTGTAATTCCTAAGGGCAGGCAAGCATAAAACTGTAAGAGGTCAGAGACCCTTAAAGATACCCAAATCTTGGTGAGGAAGCAGAAGGGAAATTAGCAGAGAGATTTGAAAATGGGAGAAGTAGAATATGGTTAAAAATATCAAGTGAAGTACCTTTCCCTACCTTAGTTTGGTGTACGTGCTGGAGTCAAGGTGCACATATAAAATACAAGTGTGCACATACTTACCTACAAAGACAGCTGTTTGCAAACAAAAATAGTGACCATGTGCTGTGGAGGGTATCTGAACAGCATAAAATACAAGTTGTTGTGCATTGCAAAGTAGGTGGCATTCCTGGGTGACTTTTACACTGTCTTGAAGATTACAAGTATTTGAGGTTGTTTTTGCAACTGTTTTGAGAACCTGCAAAATGAAATATGATATTTCTGTGACTCCTTTCCTCTATATTCTGGAGTTAACCTGGATTTTTGGCCATTTCAGAGTGGCGTCAGCATCAGGTTGATGTGGCACGGAGAGTCCTTTTATTTTTGTGTCTTGCTCAGAATGAGGGGAACAGTTCTGACACGATCTTCAGCCACACTAAGAGCTTGTTATTTGAGACTAGATAGGAAAGGTAAGTTTTCTTCTGCAACATCAGCACTAATGTGAAATGTCAGAAGAAAAAGTTGCTGAGAGATTATTTGGAAGGGTATGGTGCTGAGACTATGCAGATAATTAAGGTGGAGAGATCAGTGAGCAGGCATACAGGTTAAGTAAAATTATGTTTTCACATGATGTCCATATCCAATGGAATTCCAGTCTCTGGAAGTGATGTTTATGGGATATGCTGAAAGCAAGTGTTGATAGTGTTTTCTTCTGGCAGATGCTCACAAGAAAATAACAGTAAAATAAAACAACCATTTAGCTAGGATTCTCTTGTTCAGACATTTCCCAGATGCTTGTCCTGCTGGAGGCCTTTCTTGCAGATGTTTCCATTTAATTAATATTGCAGTGCACCACATAGTGTCAGTACCTAGGGAAACTGCACGTTTGTATATGTAGATTAAATTGTGTCCTTTGCAGTGTTCTAAGCAGGAGGGTGGTTTTTTGTTGTTACTGTGACTCATGTTGGAGTCACTCCTAACAGTACGCTGCACAATATGATTGAAGATCCTGCTTTTGACAGTAAAAAGCTGTTCTTAAGCAATATGGTTCATGGTATGCTTTGTGAGTACTTCAAATACTTTCCTTCCTTTTTTTTTAATGAACCATGTCACTTTATATAACCAAAACCTACTTAAATTATTTACATATAGTGCAAACGAAACATGAACCCTGAGGGTGAGAACCGTCTGATACATAGCATGTTGAATGATTAGAGGCAACAGACTTCAAAACAGCAAACTGTTATTCTTTCTTGGAAGAGCTAACCTTGCCTTGTCTATGCTTAGGTTTTAACTGTTCCTTCATCTAATGCCTCCATTGCTCAAAATATGATGTTATAAAAATGTGTATGGGAAAATTGATAAAATAGTCCAGTGGCTGGAGCACAAGACTGCAAAACAGAGTATGTGGCCTCTCATTCTTTTGCTTTATTCTTAACCTTCTGTAAGATGTATGGATTATTTTATTCATTTAACTTCAGTGTGATTGTGTGGGATCACAGTTGCCAGCCCAGGTTCTGTATCCCCTGTAATCAGAAAGGAAAAGTAGGTGCTTCCCAGGGAAAAAGAGGCAAATTTCAGAGCACTTGAAATGATGCCTACAAATAGTGTGAGGTTTTCCTCGCAACCCGGACATAGTATCGTATCTTATCTTTTACACTGCTCAGGCATTCATAATTTGTAAAGTATGGAATGGGAGAATACTGTGGTACTAAAGATGAGAAAGACGTCCTGGTGAAAGATAAAGCTTCACGCATAAAATGTTATTACAGTCCAATTCTGTTATGTCATTGCTATCTTCTGCTCAGGTATCCTTTCATTAATGTAAGAGGATTAAATATACATGTATACACATATAGAGAGAGCTGTGTAAACCAAGTAGGGCTGATGGTTCTTGAACTATTAATTATTTGTAGAGCTTGGCAGATCACTGAAGTGTACAGGTTGAGTGTGCAATTCAGATTTCTCAGGTTGTTAGATCAGTAACAAATTAATTGCATTTCAAGTAGTTCTGTACTGGTTTTAAAGTTATATAAGAAGCTTCTTAAGAAGTTGTTTGAAAGGGTGATATCTGAACTCAGAAGTATATATTCTCTGTTAAGTTTTGAAGGATAGTCTCATAATCAGGTCTTTGCCTGAGGTTCCAGTCTCCTTAAATTCTCTTTGATTACTGTATATATAAGGGTTTTCATTAAAATTAATACTTTATGGCCCGGTGCCACGTGAAGAATCAGATCTTAGTTTCCCAACCCAAAGATCGTCGCAAATTTCATGATCTGGTAGTCATGCTGTGGATTCCTTTTCTTTCCTTTTTCTTGCACATTTGCATTGCCCCNATGTGTATGGGAAAATTGATAAAATAGTCCAGTGGCTGGAGCACAAGACTGCAAAACAGAGTATGTGGCCTCTCATTCTTTTGCTTTATTCTTAACCTTCTGTAAGATGTATGGATTATTTTATTCATTTAACTTCAGTGTGATTGTGTGGGATCACAGTTGCCAGCCCAGGTTCTGTATCCCCTGTAATCAGAAAGGAAAAGTAGGTGCTTCCCAGGGAAAAAGAGGCAAATTTCAGAGCACTTGAAATGATGCCTACAAATAGTGTGAGGTTTTCCTCGCAACCCGGACATAGTATCGTATCTTATCTTTTACACTGCTCAGGCATTCATAATTTGTAAAGTATGGAATGGGAGAATACTGTGGTACTAAAGATGAGAAAGACGTCCTGGTGAAAGATAAAGCTTCACGCATAAAATGTTATTACAGTCCAATTCTGTTATGTCATTGCTATCTTCTGCTCAGGTATCCTTTCATTAATGTAAGAGGATTAAATATACATGTATACACATATAGAGAGAGCTGTGTAAACCAAGTAGGGCTGATGGTTCTTGAACTATTAATTATTTGTAGAGCTTGGCAGATCACTGAAGTGTACAGGTTGAGTGTGCAATTCAGATTTCTCAGGTTGTTAGATCAGTAACAAATTAATTGCATTTCAAGTAGTTCTGTACTGGTTTTAAAGTTATATAAGAAGCTTCTTAAGAAGTTGTTTGAAAGGGTGATATCTGAACTCAGAAGTATATATTCTCTGTTAAGTTTTGAAGGATAGTCTCATAATCAGGTCTTTGCCTGAGGTTCCAGTCTCCTTAAATTCTCTTTGATTACTGTATATATAAGGGTTTTCATTAAAATTAATACTTTATGGCCCGGTGCCACGTGAAGAATCAGATCTTAGTTTCCCAACCCAAAGATCGTCGCAAATTTCATGATCTGGTAGTCATGCTGTGGATTCCTTTTCTTTCCTTTTTCTTGCACATTTGCATTGCCCCACAGCAGGCATTGCAGAGTAAGCAAACTAATGGAACAGAACAAATGGCGTGGTTTTGGTGGTATCATTTCCCCAGTCTAGTGTATTGAACGTGGCTGGGTAATGGTGGCACAGAAATGGTGAGAGGGGCCAGAGGGGCTGTGGCAGGCAGTGAAGTACTGGGTGTGCACCACCTGAAATTTGTCTGGTAAATTACATCATTTATAAAAGGTAAGAGATTTCAGATGGACATGCAGTAGACAGTCGTGAAACAATGGAAGGGAACATTGAAGCAGTATTGAGGTAGTGGTAAGATTTAAAAAACAGAGAAAAAATAGATTTCTGTTTGCTTGGGCAATTCTGGTCCAGTTCTTATTTCATATGCTGAATGAGGTGGGACATCCAGTGGAAAAAATAAAATGTAATTAAATCTTGCACATAACTTGTTCAAGTAGTCTCAGGTAGTGTTGTAATTGCAGCAGCCTAAAAATAGTGACTGCTACCAAGTGCGTGTGTAACATGTGGCCAGCTGTGGTTTGTTTCAGGGGATACTTCGGTTTTCACCCTGTAGTATCTTCCTGTGTCACTGGGCATCCCTCTCTCCCAGGCAGTGCTTTGCAGAAGAACTGCAATATAATTCTATTTTCAGTGTGAAGGCACAGACATCTACTGCAGGAATACCACTGCCCACCTAAGGGTGCTCTTCCTCAGCATCTGCTTTTTTCCCATGTTAATAGCTGTAACTTTAATGAATGTTTTTTTGATATGTGCGATAGCTTAGTTTCAGATAGTTCATGAGTTAAAGCATTAGCACTGGAGTCTATAGTGTTTTGCATGAGCTGTGTTGACTTGTGCTCTGACATGAGATGCTTGGATGGCAGGTGTCTGTGTTTTTTTTGGTGGTGGTGGGAAGGAAGCCGATATATTTTAAATAGTGAGCTGTTCTGTATTTTGTGTAGTATTGCTGCATCCGTGAAATAGATGTGAAGTCACAGGTTGAAAACAATAGCTGATACAATACCTAGCAATTCAGAGAAAATAAGTTATCTCAACTTTTGCAAAGCAGCCCTTTGAAAGCAGTATACTTAAGTGACCAACTGGGCACTTCAGGGCAGTCCTTGCTGCTCATTTTGAGACTTAAGATCATTTTATCTGTGATAAAGACCATGAGCAATTCACCCTGGCAGCTGCAAACCATGGTCAGTGAGATTAAATTGTATGAAATCCTTATTGCAGAGCTGAGAAAATGGCAACAGTTGCAGGTGAATAGATAATATTTTTAAATTCAAGTATACCAAAGATGGAGCCACAGCAACTTGGGTGTCTCCACTGACTTAACAGAATCTTTGGACTAATAAAGAATATCAAGCTTAATTTATCTGGATTGAGGCAAAATATTTAGAAAGAGGTGATGTGGAAGTTGTCAGAACTGTAGAAGAGATTTATGTATCTATCTCTTAGATCTGTCAGAGGTGGACAGAACATGAGTGGTACTGAAAAGATGCTTATGCTGTAGGAAGTATTTCAGCGCAACACTGCTGCTGCTCCTTCGGCACTGATGTAGGGGCTGGAGAGTTTTAGCTGCTCTTGCACTTCGGGCCGGTACCGAGGCTGTCTCAGCAAGGCACAGCAGCGGGACTCGGTACAAGCANCGGGAGCCAGGCCCGCGGTGCGGGGCGGGCAATGGGGCTCCGGCGCCGCCGCCCGTGAGGGACCGCAGCGTTCATGGTGAGCGGGGCGGCGCGGGGCGGCTGCGGGGNCTTCAGGGCAGTCCTTGCTGCTCATTTTGAGACTTAAGATCATTTTATCTGTGATAAAGACCATGAGCAATTCACCCTGGCAGCTGCAAACCATGGTCAGTGAGATTAAATTGTATGAAATCCTTATTGCAGAGCTGAGAAAATGGCAACAGTTGCAGGTGAATAGATAATATTTTTAAATTCAAGTATACCAAAGATGGAGCCACAGCAACTTGGGTGTCTCCACTGACTTAACAGAATCTTTGGACTAATAAAGAATATCAAGCTTAATTTATCTGGATTGAGGCAAAATATTTAGAAAGAGGTGATGTGGAAGTTGTCAGAACTGTAGAAGAGATTTATGTATCTATCTCTTAGATCTGTCAGAGGTGGACAGAACATGAGTGGTACTGAAAAGATGCTTATGCTGTAGGAAGTATTTCAGCGCAACACTGCTGCTGCTCCTTCGGCACTGATGTAGGGGCTGGAGAGTTTTAGCTGCTCTTGCACTTCGGGCCGGTACCGAGGCTGTCTCAGCAAGGCACAGCAGCGGGACTCGGTACAAGCAAACACCTGGCTTGGAGCCAGGGACGCGGGGAGGGGAAGTGGCAGTGTTGGAAACCAATGGAGAGAGATGCCAGTGTTTAAGGAGTGCAGCTGCGTCCTAAACCAGCACCCGTAATGCTAAGCTGACAAAGACTGCGGCTAATGCAGACGAGCTTGTGCGAGGTTTGGGTTGTCCGTCATGGACGCGGGTCTGCACCAGGCAGGGCAGGGCTGCCGGGGCGGCCCGGGAGGCGGGAAGCGTGTGCCAGGCGGAGCCGTGCGTGCCCAGGCAGCGCTGGGCGAGGCGGAGAGAAGCGATGGTGTGCGGCGGCTCCGCGGGTGATTAGCGCGGCTGGCGNTCCGGGGGAGAACCAGCTGCCCGGGAAGGCGATTCTCTTTGTGCGAGGCGAGACTCCGCCGGGATGGAAGGCGGCGGCACAGCCCCGCCGGGGGTTCGGGATGTCGGAGTGTGGGGGCTGCAGGATGGAACCCCCGGCTGTGCCGGCCATCCCTCCTGCCCTGCAGTGCTGCCGCTCGTGGAGCCAGAGTCCCGCAGCCTGGTGTCTGCCGCTCCGGCACCCAACATAAATATTTCATATTCGGCTCCGCCGGAAAGTGGCTGCTTTTAAACATGCAGGGCCAAAACAAGATGACCTTGATAGAGCAGTTTGTGTTATTGTACGTTCAGTTCTGCCGTGCTGCTGGTGCTTGGGCAGGGTCGGGGTGTGTGGGAAGTCACACAGCGCTCTCCCGGGTAGCGCAGTTGGTTTTTCAGCACTTGCCCTGTGTTCGAGAGGGTTATTTGCGTCTCTCGGTAGAGATGGTTGAGGATCCTTTTGTAGGTTGGCTTCTCTTTCTTGGAGAATCGGAGAGGATCACCTCAGTCTGAGCTTCTTGCATCTTAACTGCAAAGATGGGAGGTTCCACCCAGAATTAAACTTGGTTTCGGGAGGCGTGTTTCTGTGGGTTTTCTTTGTTTGGTTTGGATTATTGAAATCAGTGTTTTAATCTACAGCACGTTCTTATAGAGCATCTTCAAACCCTAGTTCAGCTCTTGTGAAGAGCTAAAGTTGAAACCTGGAAGAAAGCCTAGATGATCCCAGTGATAAAGCTGTATTTTAAATCGCAAATGGTCAGCTCATCCTAAATTGATCCTAAAATTAACTTGCGACCATATCAGTTTAGTAACCCCTAGCTGCAGCATAGCATTTAAACAGATGCTGAATTATTTGTACCTTAAAAAGATTTGAGTCTGGTTTAAAATAAAAAAAACTTAAAATGAACTATTGTGTAGCTCAGTTTATTGCAGTATGCCTGTATGTGCAAATACTTGTACTTGCTCAGTCAGCAGATACTCTTAATACGAGTTTGTGGAAGCTTCAGTGTGCTTCACTGCTGTATCATACATTGTGCTCTGAAACTGCATTCTCTTCTCACTGGAGTAAAAGATAATTTTCATGAGCTTTTGTTTTCTGTGAATTTTGGGGTATTTGGTTTTCACGGGTTTTTCTTGGGGGGGAAACTGGGGTGGGAGATTTTTTTTGGTTGGGTTTTTTAAATTTTCCCTAATTAAAAACCAGTCTTGTAGATAATATCACCAGAGGACATTTTTATTCTTTTTTGGCTACCACTGAAAAGGATGAAATTCCTACAAAGGAATCATACTTGTAATCTGATCAAATGTGCCACTCCCATTTTCGTGCTGGTCTGGCTTTTTTACTATAGGGTAGTGCTGAGTAGAACACCAGTGAATACTTGCTGAAATGCAGGGTGGGCTTTGGCTCTTTTGAGAGGTTTGCATAATTGTACTGATGTGCTGATACTGTAACTAGCTACCCATATACAGAAATAAAACATTTTCTTAACCAAGACATTTTTGTAAGGATATGCATAGTGCTGGTCTGGAGAACTTTGTGCTTAGCCTAATGGGACTTCCAAATTAATTCTGGTGTACAGAATAAAATTCCCATTGCAGCTCAGTGTGGACATTCTTTTGTCACTTTCCAAAAGCAGTTTTGCTCTTCAGCTGGTTTTCAGTGAAAGAAAACCCTGAATATAATTTTCATAAGTCAAAATTACGCAGCTTTTCTGGAACTTCTGCTATAATAAACATTGAGTGCGTATGTTTTAATGTCAAATTCTGAGATGCTTTAGGGTGTAATAGAGGTTAATTTTTGACTACATTAATTTGTGAAAAAGGGCTCATTAAAAGTCAGTCTCCTAATAGAAACTGGGAGAAAGAAAAGCCATTTGCTTCATTCCTATCAGCACAGCGGATTTACTCCGCAGCTGGTGCAGCTGAAGCCCATTATGATGGTGCACTTACACACTGGTCACTCTCAGCTGCTTGCTGCTGCAAGTGACCAGTGTAAGACTATGCCTGTGCTTTCTGAATATGCTATCTTAATACCTTTCTTACAGTATTTCTTTGCTTATTTTCTCTCTGGAGGTTTTTTTAGTGAATGGCGTTGTCAGCATGAGCACTGTACCTTTACTTGACAAAGCTAAATGCATTTTCCTTGGTTCTTTTCCTTGTTTTCAAACTGATGTCATGCATAGCAGTATTAGCTGGTATTAATGAGCCAGACATTCCAAATTCGTGACCATGTTTCCCGTTACAGCAATGTAGTCATCATAGGATTGATTGTTGAGGCAGTGCCCAGTTAATAGACAAGGAAAACCAGGGATTTTCTGTGCCCTGAGGGCTGCACAGACCTGTACCCATGAGTCCCACGGAAGTAGCTTGAGGTACAATTGAACTGTACAACACAGAGTAGAAGACCAAGGCTGTGTTGTTCCACATTAATTGCATCATGTCTTGTTTTCATCCATCCCTTTTTTGTGGTGTGACTGGGGACAGCCTTTCTGGAAGGGATAGATCTCATTTTAGTTGCTGAATGAACCTCATTGTGTTGGAAAGGTTGGACCTATTGCTCAAGGAAGTTTTGATGAAATTGAGAGGGTAGGTTGACAGAAAGAAAGCAGTACCATCTGAGGAACTCTGTGTGGTAGCAGGAAAAGGTCCATGGCTGGAGCACTCTTCATAGTGCTCATTGATAGTGTACATTTATGTTTTTTCTAAATTTTATTTTAATAGAAATGGAATCAAAAAGCTGTGCATGAAAGCCTTTGAGTTTTGGAAGTGGCAAGAATCATGAAGCTGAATGTAGAAGTAACTATAATGTGGATGTGATTTTTCCATAGGACTGTTTGACCGTGTTTGTTGTTTGTATATCACTGATACTTTGCATACTTAATGTTTGCTGTAATACTTCAAGCATTGAAGCGGATGGAAGTTGTGTAATGGTTGTTTTATCCCATTAGGTCATGGTTTTAGTATACTTTTTTTAAAATCAGTGTTTGTAGGAAAAGTAAAAATGAAATGGTACCTGAATGCCAAGTCCTCTCCTGTAGATCAGGGTGATGCAGTGATTAAGGGTAGAAGGACCTCTGAGGGGCTAACTCCCCTCTCAGGACAGAGATTGCTTAGACCAGGTTCTCAGGGCTCATCCACCTGAGCTCTGAATGCCTTCAAGGTTGGGAGTTCTCTCACATCTCAGGAAACTTGTCCCAGTGTTCACCTACCCTCCCTACAAAGCCTTTTCCTCTGGAGGCTGAGCAAGCCTGGTTCTCTTGGCCTCTCTTCATATGGCACTTGTCCAGACATCAGGGTCCAGACCATCTTGATGCCTCTTTGTTAGTCTTGCTCCAGCGTGTCAATGTCTGATTACAGACACAGGTTAACATGTTGTGCTCTGTTGTGATTTAGGATTGTGCAAGGCGTTGCACCAAGTGTGGACTTTCTGTCTAACAGCGACTTTAACCTTTTTTTTTCTCTCCCCATTGTTGAGCTGTTGCATATGAAAACAGCTTGCATAGGAGAAATCTTACAATGAGGTTTTAAGACATGGAGCTTGTGGTAATTTTTGACTTTAATTTCAAAACTGTGTAAATGAAAAAAAAATTAAATAGGTCCTATTTTTATATCTCAGATAGTATTTGCGGTTTGTAAACTCCATCGTAGTAGTATTTTGTAAAAGCAGGCTGTCAGCCAGATGGACTTAAAATGTTTGTACAAATAGAAGGAATGGAAAAAAAGTCAAGACTCACTCCTGAACATAAATTTTGCCATTGTTTTCAGTGTTGAGGTTGCTCTAGTTGAAAAGCTTCAAAGGTACTGCAGTATGGCTGAGATGTGAAAGCATTATCTTGAAGACTTTTGTAGATCCCTTTTTAAATTCTCAAGTGCTTTATCTTGGCGTTTTCCACTCTTGTAAGTTGCCCTGTGTTTTTCTTCTCTAGGAATATGAAGAAAAAACTGGACGAGCTCAGAGACCACTCTCTCCTAAACAGAATGTGAGGAAGAATCTTGATTTTGAGCCACTCTCCACTACAGCACTTATTTTAGAGGACCGACCAGCGTAAGTTTTAGAAGTGCCACAGTGAGGGTCTCTTTAAAATTAACCTAGCAAAGGTTTTCTAACTCAATGTATTTGCTTACTCTAACTTAAACAGATTATTTAAAATCTAAAGCAGATTTTTTTTTTCAGACTAGTGAATATGAAATTGGGTTGATTATGAGAAAAATTATTCAAACAGAAAGAACCTTATTTTATAATAAAAGCAATGGCTTTTTGTGAAGGAGGTAATTAGGATAGCAGAGCTTCAGTTTTGAGTAATTCTACCTTCTAAACATGATTAAGGGATTTTTATTTTCCATGAGAGAACCTAAGCATAAAAACAAAGCTGGTATACGCTAAAGAAATTGAGAAGCAAGAATACAGTGTCCTGTTTACACAGAGAAAGACCACACCTCCATAAATAATGAAACAATATAGTGATTGCTCTGCAGTGAGTTCAGCATCACATTTTAAGGGCTGTCAAGCACTTGATGAGTTGTTTCATACCTCTCACTGCAAGGAGGTTTTTGTATAAGCAGACTGACTCCAAAGGGATTTACCGACAGCTGCTTTACCATGTTTTTCCCCTGAATTACACAAATTCAGTCATGCTTAGTGAGTTTATGGTTATGAATGTGATCTGGCTTTATGGGCATGACATCTGCATTTTTAGTATAGCTGTGCATTGGTGTGAAGAACTGGCATAACATAGGTCTGTGTTTTCATCAACAAACCTGTATGAAAAATGCTCATATCAAAGAGGTCTAATTGTAGGGTTACCTAAGTAACTTTCTGACTTGGCTTATAGACTGTGTGGAAAGACATTGGGAGATGTAGAAAAATGTAAGAGTGATTATTTGTTATAGCAGGCTTTATTATGTTCAACTGGAAACAGAATCTACTAGCTTATCTGTTGTATTTAAAACCTATTAAACCTGTTAAAAATCTCTTTTTCTTGTGGGATAATCTAAGTAGTACAGTGTTCAGACAGATGGAATTAGTGTTACATTACAGAATGTCCAGATTCTGCTTTCTTTTCTACTGTTGATAGAGTGAGGAACTTTTAGCAGAAGAGGAAGGTATTTTTAAAATTGAAGACAATTGAAGCATAACTTTTTTTGTCTGGGGGAAAAACTGTTCTGGACAGCAGTGTTGTCCTCTGAATCTTTCTAAGGAATCTTTTTTAAATTATTTACCTACAGTTTCCATACTATTTTGTAATGTTTACCTATTAGGCTTTAAGTAATTTCTTTTTTAAGACTTCAGACAGAAAAGTGGAGTGAGATTCTTTTTTTCAAAATAGCTGCTCTTGATTTCACACTCATTTGTAAGGTTTAGGTAAAACTTCATAGTAAAAAAATCAATAAATATTCCATAGTACCTCTAGCTTCAAATGGAAAAAGTATTAGTTGAATTTTAATAGATACTAAACGTCATCTCACATGTATGGTGGTGATGTTAAGACATAGGGCAAATAATTTGAGTGGTGGAATTTAAGTTAGCAGAATCTGATTTATTTCGTCTGGTTTTCCTTTCCAAACTGTCCCTAACTTAAATAATTTCTAAAGAGTTGGATTTAAAAAGAGATGCAGATCAATTTACCAAACTGAAACTGGAAAAAGAGTAGATTGGTCTCTGTGGTTAACAAATCAACATTTCACCAATGTGAAAATTTACTTTTGTTTCTCTAGTAACACTCTTGATTTGGAAAAATACTCATAGGCCAGTATCACATGGTTATTTGTACATTACAGGCACTGTGATTACATAAATTGTAATACATGCTAACTGTTAATGGTGTTGGGGGCTGTCAGCTGCCTGATGTGTGACACCTTACAGGAACATGAAAGTGAATTTTTGCATAGGTGTTCTATTAACCAAAGATACAAACTGTTCTAGGAATAAAATACAATGTTCTACAATACAGAAGAACAAAATAGTTAGTCATTTCCTGTTTTGATGTTTTGCTGATCTTGTAGTTGTAAGAGATACGTATGGTTATGTTAATTACAAATGTGATTAACTGAAAGATCATGTGCTCTGACATAGAAATACATGTATTTGTATGGCAGAGCCTTAATCACGAATCAAAATGTTTTGTTGGTATTAACAAGTGGAGAATATTAAAGATGACTCCAGTGCCACTTATTGCTCTGGAAGAGAGGGGAAGGAGTTAAGTCTTTAAAATAGAAATGGGATCTCAGAGAACAGAGGGGAAAAGGTGGCTGGTTTGGGGAGTCATTGTGTGTAGGTAAAGAAAGTTGTGGATGTAACTCTTACACAAGGTGAACAGTAAGAAAGAGTACAGTCCTGTATCTTACCAGTTCAAATCAAAACCTGCCAACTTGGTATACACCAGTATATTCCCTTTATAAAGATCAGCCTGTGGGTTCAGTTGGTTTAAGAATAAAAATGCTGAAATTACCAAACATAAGGAAATTACTCAGCGTATTCTGTGTATAAATGTAGTCATAGCTGGTCAGTGTTCTTCCCTTCTGCTGACTCTGGCAAAAAAAGATTCTTTCCAAGGATCTGTTGTTCTGCTCTTTGACTGGATGTTTTGACAAGAAACAGAATGTGCTTTTCTTTTAGAAGTGTCTAGAATTTTATTTGGACAGTCATGCCAACTGTAAATAATATCTTTTTTAAGGAACCTTCCTGCAAAACCAGCAGAAGAAGCTCAGAAACACAGGCAACAGTACGAAGAAATGGTGGTTCAAGCAAAAAAAAGAGGTGATGGAATTTCTTGTCTTCAGAGGAGAAAAGTACAGCAGTATTTCTAAACCTGGAATGCACTTGTGTCAGTCTGTTGCTCTGTAATGTGAGGGATCTGTGCCTCCTCCCAAAGGTGAATCAGTCCAAAGAGAGAGGAGCAAAGGTAGTTTTGTTGAAAAGCCCAGCCCCAAGCTGAAAAGAAAACAGTTCTAAAATCCGGCAGGAAATAATTTTTTAATCCGTAACTCTTAAATGAGTTTTATGAGTCTATTTGTGGGTTTAAAAACCTAGTAGTATATTGAAGTAGATTGTTGGTCAAATTAGTGAAGACTGGACTTATAACTGCAGGGTATTTGTCAGTTTCATGCTGGAAACAACCTGTTCAGGCTATAGTACATAAACACATAATTTTCCATGTAGAAAAATGTATGCAGTTATGTTCTATTTGATAATCTCTCACTTAAAATTTACAGCTTTCTCAAGGATTTGCTTATAATTTCTTGCCTCATATTTTGCACAGAAGTGTTCTAGTAACACTGTACCATGAACATGATGTAGAGGTGATGGTAGTGGTTTATTTTGGCTGATATTATTGACCATCTGGGTTTTCTAATCCAAAACAAGCATTGCAATAATAGGAGATTCGGACTTGGGTTTTGCATGCAGTGGGAGCTACTGGAAATACTTTTTTCCAGCTGGCCAGACCCTTGAACCATATGAAACAGTGGAAAGGGTATATAAACACAGGACTTGCTTGCATTCTGCAGTTGACACGCTAATAGAAGTATCCTCTTGTGATTTTGAACATCATATACCTATCAGTGAAGTTCTAACTTCGTGTGACTCCTGTTTAATGCATCTACTACTGTATATGTAGTCTAAAGGAGTTTCCGTTCTTTCTTAGCATGTAGGGTAGGTGGTTTGGGAAAAATGGGATGATTGTTAGGCGATGGACCAGGTCCTTGTTCTGTCTTCATGGAACTGGAGTATGTCATTTTGTCCAGATAAATACCATGACAAACCCATTTTCCCGAATGCCACTCCAGATGAACAGCTTTGCATATTGTCTAGAGGTCAGGAGATCAAGGACTGTAAACACCCTCTTGTTGGTTGGAGAAAAACTGAAAGCCTGCATTTCAGCAGGCTTGCAAAGAGCTTGTATCAAAGCTGAAAACGTTGTGGGGCAGTTGCTATGGTTCTACTCAGGCACAGCTTCTGTGGGGCTTTAAAGTGAACCCATCACGTTGAATGTGTCCGTTCCAAAGACCTTGTTCATGGTACTGCTGTTCTTCAGTGAGTTCTCCTTGCCAGGTGAGCACCCTCTCATACTGTAGGCAGTGAATGCACATCCATGTCCTGTATTTCCACTGTGCTGCTGTAGAGACTGGTTGCCTGTATTTGGTAAATGCATGTCTAACAAATTTCCAGTGGAAGAAGTAGTTGATGATGCAGTAAGAAATACTGAGTGATAATTCAGAAATGTAAAATACATCTAAACTAGACATGAAATAGGTTTTCTTGTTAATGAACTGAAGGTTTCCATTTGTGATGTATGACATTTAGATAATCCATATGCGAAGTAGCATCAAAAATGTGGCTCTTGTGATTTCTTGACAGTATACCTAAATTGTAATAGAAGAATGAAAACAAAACAAAAATTTGTATTCATTTGGCCTGTAGTTTTGAGTCTGCCATAAAAGGGGTGGGGCTTTATTTGGAAATACTCTGACCTGTTCTACTAGGTGAGGCTATTGGCCGTCTGAGGTGCTAATTCAAAGTTACTAGTGTGGTTAGATTTGAAGTATCAAAGAAACCATACATTATCTAATTCTCTTTGTCCCATCTGTTGAAAATGAAACTTATTTATAGTTTCAGTTTGTTCTTTATTCGCATTTGGCATTACTGCTCAGCTTGCTGTGTGCTTGGGAAATTTGCAGAATTCGAACAGTCCACTGTACTTTTAGGGTGAACAGTGTGCTTTACATGGTTGCATGGCCATGACTAACTGAATATTTAGTTTCTGGTTTTATTAACTTAAAAAGGAAATTCCTTTTTGCAGAGCTTAAAGAAGCCCAGAAGAGAAAGAAACAGCTGGAAGAACGCTGTAAACTGGAAGACAGCATTGGCAATGCTGTTTTAACCTGGAACAATGAAATCTTACCCAACTGGGAAACTATGTAAGATAGTATGTTATACTGAGTTTTAATTAAAAATTGCAGAGTCTGTATCCTGAAGAAAAGTTACAAAGTTAGGACGCATAATTTTTAGATGGTCTTGGAAGCTTTTGTTAGAGAATCATTCTTGGACAGCTACAAAGGAAATAAGCAACATCTATATTTCTACAAGGTGGCTGGAAGTGGTGCTGTGCTAAATCTTACTACTTGTCTTTAGTGAAGGCTCACAATACTCAGAAACTCTGAAGCACTGAGAAGTGATCTATGGTAGAGAATGTAACAGCATAAAGACATAATACTTGAACATCATTTATCAGAAATGAGCTTTCCTTGACTATTTGAGCTGTTGAGCTTTCCTTGAATATTTGAGATATTAATGTAATATCAATAGGTAGAGTGAAGTATGTGAATGGTTTATGAAGCCTGTTAATTACAGAATGGTATACATGCTGGAATAATCAAATGATGGAAAAGAGAAATAGGGAAAAAGTTATTTATATTAAGTGCTAAAAGATTCCCTTCAAAGACACAGCACAGACAGTTGATAAAGTACCTTGGTGGTCTTTGCTAGTCATCTTAAAAAAACCAGCCCCCACTCCCCCAAATACAATCACCACAGCACCATAAACCATAAACCAACAGCACTCAGAATTGCAATTTCCTTTCAGTTATCCTGAGAATATATATTAAAAACGTGGACAGAATTTGTTGGAAAATGTGGTTTTGGAGAACTGAAGTATAATAAACTAAGTCTAAACAAATTGTAGATTTGCATGTTTGTCTTCAGTATTAGAAGATGCATCTTTTATGGTTGCTGTGAAAATAAGGTCACCTTTTCCTTTATTGGTTTATAAACTCATAATTTCCCCAGTGTATTCACTGTTTTACATTTTAGTTTTCAGAATCTGCTCAAAGATAAGTGGATTGTTGTGGTTTTGACACTTTTCATTGGTATTTAAGTGCTGTTCTGTTCCTCCTCCTGTGCTCTCAGGTTGCTGAACATCAGCTGCATCCATTTCAACGCCTATTTTCTGTTAAAATGTCCTTCAAGCTCCCACCTAAAAGTTACTCCTTGTCACATCTTCATACGTTTTTCCAGAGGCACAGAACTGCAAAGATGGGTGGGAAACTGCATGTCTGTTTGCACAGCAGGGTGATGACAGAGGGCAGAGGGTAGATTTCCATAACTTGTTCCTGTATTTGGTCTTGTATGGAGCTGTCCAGTTTTTAGCATAGGCAGTGGCATAGGTATGGACTTCCTTTTCATTTATTTACTTTTTCCCTGTGATTCTTGCTGATCAAGTGTGGCTGCAGATTATGGGTATTGTGACTGCAGTGCTTCTGTCAATATAAAGCCATTACGTTGGAAGGAAGTAAAATTTCCTTTGCAGTTCAAAGCAAAATAGTACTAAAGAATGGATATGTGCAAATTGTATTTGACTTCTTGGGCCATTGATGATCATTTTGGTTTGCATCCCATCAGCAGTGGTAGGAGGATACATTTGCAATTCAGCTGGCAACAAAATATTTTTTAGAATAATCTGTTTTACTTTAAACAGGTGTTGTTCCCGTAAAGTTCGAGAGCTGTGGTGGCAGGGCATTCCACCGAGTGTGAGAGGCAAAGTCTGGAGCTTGGCAATTGGCAACGAGTTAAACATCACCCACGGTGAGGCTGTTTTGTCGACATTTGCTTACAAAGTCGAACAGCAAGGGGACAGTCTTGTATCTGTTGTGGTGTGGGTGTGAGGAAATGTTATCTAGTTATGCTTTTTTGTGCTGCTTTGATATATTTTGTTCAAAAATACAGCGTCTTTTTATCTTGTAGCTGTTCCAGGACTGCTGCTGTGAATTGTTTCTGAGTATTGTTGTCACTGTGTCCTGCTTTGATGTTGGATGGAGATGGTCAGAATTAATGACTTAAGTTTTTTTTCTTTTTGATCATAAAATTGTTAATTTTGAAATGCCTATGAGTATGTGTATAGAGTGCTTCCTTTGATTTGAAGCAAGACAACAGGTTTGTAAGAGATTAAAAGAGCCTTGGCAAGATTTGTACTTCAATTTGTGAAAATAGGAATAATCTATTACTTCTGAGTACAGAAAAATACAGCTCTGAAAGACTAACATATGTAATTAATTCCAACATGGAAATGTGGGAGACTGCCTGTACTCCTGCTGTATGGTGCTGCTTTTCTGTGCATTGCTTAGTTACCTTGGGTGTAGTTCTTCCATGTAATTTGCTAGATTCTCCTAATTATCCATTCAGACTGTTATTTTGAACATCAGTGCTCTGCAAGAAAAAGCAAATATTTGAATGTAAAATGCAACTTGGATTGCCTTTCCTTTTCAGTTAATACGAAGTTACAGGTCAGTGGAACATGTCTTTCAAAACTGTAACCCAATTAGAAGTTCTGCTGCTGTTAATGTTAATGCCTAGGGCAACATTGTCCATGTGGTAGGTGGTTAGTGGACATGAGCATGTACAGATAGTGGACTTGGCTTTGTGTTTTTCTTTTTCCAGAGCTGTATGATATTTGCCTGGCTCGTGCCAAAGAGAAGTGGCGATCACTTAGCACAGGAGGGGCTGAAGTAGAATGCGAAGGTATGCTTTTTGTAAATGATTTATGCTGTGTTAGAGAATAAGACATTTTGTGAAATAATTCCTTAAAATGAAATATGTATTGTAAACAAAAAAAAATCATCTATAAAGTTGTGCTTGGGTAAAAGGAAAATGTCTTTTTGTGAAAGTAAGAAATAGCTGTATTCTTCTCAATGAAATTCTGGTGTGTTACAAAACATACTTGTTCATTTTTCTTTATAAACAATCTCTAGGTACAGTTCTTATTTTGATAAAAAATTTGTAGGAAAACTGTAAACAGTAGTTTGGGGATTATCATTTGAATTGCAACACTGAAATACTTTTCTGTATCTATAGTTTTGGAATTGCAACTCAAGTTAGAGCAGAAAATTGCATTTTAGTCCCTTGTTGCAGCTTTGAGCTCAAGTCATTGGTGTGTTTCAGAGAGCAGCAATTTTTTTTTTGCAGATGAAGTAGTTTGAGATTTACTAATTAATTGGAAGAGTCGACTGTTTTTGAGAGATTATAAAGCGACATGCAAATGATTGAAATTGCCTTTGGAGAGTAATTATCCTGAGTAGAGGAAAAAAAAGGAGAACATACGTACTGGCATTTATAAGCAGAAAAAATATTTTTGATTGAAAATCCCCACTTTGTTCTCTTAAGGTTGTTTACATCTTAAATAAGATAACATCTAGTACATTTCCAGGTTCCTCTTGCTCTTTATTTTCTGGAGTATAGATGCTCGTGTGATTGGTACAAGCATTGTCTAGTGACAGTTTGCTCAGTAAGCAGCAGTAGGTAATTCCCAACTATACCAGAATACCAATAAGACATCCTGATATCAGAAAGAAGTGCTATACAAATATACTTGGTATGAGATCTGTTTCAGTTATGGGGAGTGTATTATAGTGTCAGTCACAAGATCTACAAAGACTAAACAAATGTGAATCTGAAAGGAGAGCTTTCAGAGTAGTGGAGGTAGGCAGCATCCGTCACAGGCTGCCGCATTAGGACTTCTTTCGTCCACCACTGCTTTGCCACAGGGGCAGCTACTTTAGGATCCACTGGGAAGCCTTCTTGGAGCTGAAGGGGTCACAAGTTAACAGGCTTGTGTCTGTCTAATGATTTGTCAGCAGATACAGGAAAAGTGCCTGACCTGCCTTGCCCTGCATCTTTCCCCACTTTGCTTCAAAACGTATTGAGGGTCACTGTGCACTGTGGAGTTGCTCTAGGTCAGGACATACTTTCTGCTTAGCCTGTGTGCTGAATTTGGGGAATCGTTCTGTCTGTAGCCTTATTCCTTAGCATTCACATCAAAAGAAATGAACCGTGCAAAAGCTAACTCTTACTGGAAAATAAAAACAATACCGAGTGTACACTGATCTTTGTAATAAATGTAGTTACTTTGGCTTTTGCAGATGCTGGATTTTCTGCAGCTGACAGAGAAGCAAGCTTGGAGTTAATAAAACTGGATATCTCAAGAACGTTTCCTAGTCTCTGTATATTCCAACAAGTAAGCAATGTTAACTTTTGTCTTCACTTCTCAGGGAAATTAAGTTTACATAGTCTTGCATGTCCCTTGGTTGGAACAGGCCATTGAGTTCTGAAGGAGTACACATCTTGAGAGGATAAAGTTCCTAGAGATTTTGGAAAACCATAAATAATCTAGAAAAGAGTAGCATCAAGGTACATACAAAACTCCAAACTGTTGGGTAATTATCGTGATTTATCTAAACTAGTTCATGCTGGTTTCTGTCTGATGAAGTGATGCAGGTGAGTGTTCCCAAGTCAGTGAATCAACACTGCTGGTTATAAATACACAGTGAGAGAGAATGCCTCAAACAAATGGGACTGGTTGGCCTTTTTTTTGGTTTGATGCAAAACTGAGTTAACTTGTATGGTTTTGGTGTGCTTTAGTGACTCACTTTAATCAGATTTTGTCCTCCTATGTACAAATTTCAGCAGCCCTGTAAAAGGTTTAGATTGCTATAAATCAACATTTTTATGCGAAAAACTTTACTGTTTGGAAATTCTCAGTCACTTACAGTACTCAGTGCAAGATATGACAGCTGTTAATAGTCAACAATGTGAAATTCGTTTTAGCTGTACATGTCTTTCTCAATATGCTCTTTCTGTGTTATGGCATATTGCTGTTTTGACTGTTTTCTTCATGGCTGAATTCTGCCCCAGTCTCAGAGACAATTATGAGGTTTGCATTATTGTTCTGCTTTCTTGGCACTATTGTCAAAGTGCTGCTAAGCTGTAAGGAATCTCTTAGGCTTGCACTCCTATTGTGTAGGTATTTAATATGTAATCAATATATTGGATGAACTGTATGTATTTGTAATAAATGGGGTTTGGGGAGTTGTTTCATTCATTTAAAGCTAAAATTATTTGGAATACTTCAACTGTTCTAAGCTGCACTGGGAAAGAATGTGTCCTTTGTCAGCAGTAATAGAGACCATCTGTAGCACTGAAGGTTTTTTAACATACTTGTTGTATAACCAGATGTATTGTCTTGTTTTTGTTTAATTGTAGGGTGGTCCCTACCATGACACGTTGCACAGTATTTTAGGAGCCTATACTTGTTACAGACCTGACGTAGGCTATGTAAGTGAAGAATTTATTTTTTCAGGGGTGGGGAGGGAGATATTTTTTTAGGGGAGGAAGGATTGTATTAATCAGTCCTTTTTAGACCAGTGTTAAATGGTTTTGTGGGGTTTTGTGGGATTTGTGTGTGCTTTTTTCTATTCCAGTGCATGCTTGAGGAGTGTGTATAACATTTCTTTTGCTAGATTTAAGCTTTTTACGGGTTAAGTAATTGGAAAACCCATATTTGTACTCAAAAGTAGATAATTTGAAAATTGGAATCAAAAAGAAGGTGTAGTTAAGTCCTTATTAGTATCAGTCTTACTGAGACTGAAGTTGAAGTGATTGGCATTTCTGTGCCTTGGCACCGTGACCTTCTGGACCAGCCTCTAAAACAATGCCCATTGAAGCTATGTGAGCTCACTCATAGTATTTGAAGTAATAGTTATGAGAGGACTGAGTAGATTTGAGTCTCTGTATGCAGAGCAGGGTTGTACAGAGAGGCTTATTCCTTATTCAGGAGCAGTTTTAGACAAGGCAAGTGTAGAGAGGGGATGTTCCTACTCTGTAGGTAGCACGTAATGCTTGGCAAGAGCTGCTGAACATGACTGCTGGGAAGTGAGACAAAGGGCAGATCAGCTGCTGTGCTTCATGTGGCACAGCAACAACCTGTTGTGTTGGGAAGGAGCTTGTTCCTCAGGTTTGTAGGAATGACAGTCACACCTTGCTCCGTGTGACTCACAATGGCAGCACTGCACCCTCAGGGTGAGAGGGCTTTGCCTGGATTTCACAACAGACTTTGTAGAGAAAGGGAACAATGTCATGAGCTTATGGTAAATGAAACAAGAGTATAATCTTAAAATGGTTTTGTTTGTCAAATGAGTCAGTGCAGTTGTCTTTAACTGCTGGTAATTGATTGAAAAACAAAAGTACAGGCTTTGTCTCTAGGGTCCAAGTCCAGCTTTCCCCAAATAAGGATCTAGATGGCCCATCCCTGGGACAAAAAGGATTACATAGAAATACCTTATTCTTTAAAAAAGTCTTTGTTCTGTATATTTGAAAGTGCTGTCAACCTAACTCGTCTTGGGAGTTTAATTTGGAGTCTTTGAAAGAAGGCAAAATGGGAAAAGTTAGCTCCCATGCAACTGAACATGTGATATCAAGGGGTATGTGAGTTAAAAAATCCTGCTTTTCTGAACATTTCTCAAGGTGCAGCAGCTCAGTGAGTGCATTAAACACTAGTGAACACGAGGACAAAATGAGGCAGTATAATACAGTTATTGCTAAAGGGTAACACTTCTCATTTCTTCAGGTACAGGGCATGTCATTCATAGCAGCTGTATTGATCTTGAACTTGGATACTGCAGATGCCTTCATTGCTTTTTCTAACCTTTTAAATAAGCCCTGTCAGATGGCCTTTTTCCGTGTGGACCATGGCCTTGTAAGTATGCAAAAAAACCTGTAATCAACATGCTGTGGATAATGTGTAGGGAAGACTTAAAAAAATAAAAACTGATGATTTCAGCAGCTTGAAAAATAAATCAGAATTTATTTTAAAGCAACACACTTGATAAACGAAACAAAACCCCAACACACATATGCAGAATCCCTCAAAGTCAAACACAACCAAAGATCACCCCATCAACCTTTTTGAACAAGACATGTGATTGAAATTGTTGAGTAGCTATTTTATGATGCTCAGAGAACAGTTATGAGAATATTGTTGTAGGTGGTTTTCAACACCACTGCAGTTGAAAACTGAAAACACCTTAATGTAAGTGTCTTGAAGGTGCTTTTTGTCGTAGGCTAATAGGTTGCTAAAAACAGACTGTTGCAGTGAGAACCAGATTTTCCATATCTTCCTGTAGCAGCTGTGTTTGAGTGCCACAGGCTCCTTTTCAGAGAAGGAAACCTCTGACCCCTCAAGTTTTCCATGGGAGCTGTCTGGAGTCTCTAAATTTCCATGTAAGCAGGTACACTAGCAAAACAAGACACATCTCCTCAAATGTGGTTTTAATTTACTTTAAAGGTATTTTTGTGTAAAATATATAGCATCCTGTATTTCTCTCTCACTTAGCTCTTAGCACTATGAAAATAGGATCTGCCTCTTGAGAGTTCAAATGCAAGAAATAAAGCAAGGGAATGGATGATGACAACAGTCACTGTTGTTGCTTAAAAAGTAGACATTAGAAATCCCATCAATATTCCTGCTGGAAAAGCATTCCCTGTTCAGTCCCTGAATTTCATCAGTTGTAAATACCATGGGAAAATGTACCACAGGGCAGACAGCATTGCTGGGAGCAGTATCAGCTATCTCCATTACAGTACTTGGAAAAAGAGGACATGCTTGTGCATTCAGTGTGTAAATACGGTTTTTGTGAAGATGGTTTTGGAATTAAATTGGATAGAATAAGATAAATATTTTTTTAGCTGAGCTAGTGGGGTTTGGTATTCTCTGATAGTGCTGTTCAGTTCTGTTAGCCTGGCCAAACAGGGACTATGTGATAAATATGTGCTTACAGAGGGCAGAGATGGTGATACATGAAATATTAACATCTTGAAAGCAAACCCATGATTTAACAACACAAGGAAAATGTCATCTAATATTTCAAAGAGACTAGTGACACTTGAGTGAGATGGTTTTTGCTTTCTGTGGTGAACATACTGATCTGCAATCTACCCTCATCTTTTTGTGTCAGCTTAATAAGCAAATGCTGATTTGTTGTATAGTAAATTAATAAAAAAACCCCCCAGTATAAGTTAGTTGTGTAAATAATAGTAATGTATACAGGTTTATCTTGACTTCTTTTATTGGTTAATTTTATTAAACTATTTCTTTTTTCATTACCACTAAGGAAATGTCTTGTTGAATGTGGATTTGATCAAAATAACTACTTGTACTGCTGCCCACATTGCTATCAATAGAAATGACTGTAGCAGTTATGTGTAAGGTGCTGTCTTTGCAGTACTTTCGAAAGTAGGAACTTCAGTAGAACTCCCTTTCAGTGGTGCCAGCAGATCGTTTTGAAAGTAGGGCTGTCTGATGCATTACCTGCTTCCCTCTTTATACTCACAGGTCTCATAGGTGCTTGGATCTCATGCGTGTAAAAATCCACACTGGGAAGCTGTTTCAGGGGTACAGCTCTCTAAAGTGGGTTCCTGGATTTCTGGTGCCATGTTTGACATGAAGCTGCTTCTCAGTAACTGATGGTTCAGAGATTTCACATAACTTCAGTTATTTCTGTAGCATACACCCATCTCTGATTGACTTAAAGCCTTATACTGACTACCAGGCTCAGGTTTTTATTTGTCACTGTTAATGAAAGTAGTCCACCATCTGTCACTTCATTCAGAGGAAATGGGAAATACTTCTATAAGGACATTAAAAAAACCTAGGAAACAAACTTGTCATCCTTTAAAAGGATTACACACAGAAGTCTCCAAAAGGAGCCTCTTTTCCCTTTACTGTCATGATGTTTTGGGAAGATGTATGCTGTTGGAACTCAGACTTTGAAGAAATCAAAGCCTTTCTTTATTGCTTTTATTGGGATATTGTAGTTAAAATTACTGAATCATTCAAGGACTTTGCTTAACTTTTCTCCCTATCATATTAGGGAGGGTGATTAAATAACCTTTCGTTTTTAACTTAGTTGAATTGGAAGATTTATTTTTACATGCTCTCTGTTATGAAATTTGACTAAATGCTTGAATTTTAAAGTAGCGTGAAAGTCATTGTGTTAAAAGCAATGAAGTTCAGGGGTTATGATGTCAGTGAGTTACAAACTGTTTCTCTTGCATAGGTATTTTGTCCCAGTCTTTGAATCTTTTGTATGAAACTCATGTCTTCCTTTTTGCAAAAGAAATGCCTATTATCTAAATGTAGAATGTATGGTATTATGTTGGTATTAGACTATTAGAATAGCTTTGGTATTAGACTATGATTTATGACTGGAATATACTGGACTCTTCACTGTTGCTGTGGGGTATTAACATTATTTTAGTTTTGTATTTCATTATGTTCCATTGGGTCTTGGATTTTGTTCAGTATAATATTAAATTACTGCCACAAGCATAAAACACCATTCTGTTACAATTATTTTGAGAAATCAGCAAAAAACGTCTCTCCTGCTGGTATTTTTCTTTCCAAAGGAAGCTGGCCAAACCCCAAAGCAAATGTTACATTGTTTTGTATGAGAATTGTATATAGAGTGGATCTTAAACTCTTAGTGCTTGCAGATGCTGCCTTTTATGTAAATGCTTAGCTCTTTATAATATCATGTAATTCATTTGATCCTATTTTTGAAGAGTGTTAATCCTACAACAGATAACACATTTAAGCCTATTAATAACACAGCTAACTGCTTGTTTTCTCCCTGTTACGTTTTCCCAGATGTTGACTTACTTTGCCGCATTTGAGGTATTCTTTGAAGAAAATCTACCAAAGTTATTTGCTCACTTCAAAAAAAATAACTTAACTCCAGACATCTATCTAATTGATTGGTAAGTCATTGAAAGTGTAATTACTAATGTGTGTAACATACAGCTCTGTGTCAGTATTCATGACAGAAACTGCAGTGTTCTTACCTGCTTTAATATTCTTCTAAGATAAAGGCTTTATTTTTTGTTCAGTACTTCAGTTGTCAATCTAAATCATTCCCACATACTTCTGTGATGTTTAACATTTTCCTAACCTTTATTATTGTACTTGTGTTAAATTGAAGTTTATTTTAAAATACTGCTGGATAGCAGTGTTTATCCATATGTAGTGTCCATTTGAATTGATCTTCTGAGAAAATTTGTCTATTTCATGTGCAGGTGTGTACCAGGGTTGTCTATTCAGAAAATATTGCCAGTCTTGCATTTGAAATGTATACTTCGTCCTGCACAGATCAGGAAAAGCCTAATTAAAACATTTGTCCGCACAATGTAAAACTCAAAGCTGCAGAAAAGCTATTGTGCTTAGCACACAGGCAATTAGAGTATTTTTATTAGATGAAACTGTCTTTCCTTTTAGTTCTAGTATAATCAGAACATTTTCCTTAGAGAGGAAAAAAGAGGAAGATCTTATTTGCACTTCTGTCAAATTTCAGTGGTATTATGCATTCCAGATTGAGTGTTTGCATTTGTGCCTATCAGACCTTGGTTTGGGGCAGTTAAAATGTCTCTTTTCAGCAACACTTTGTTGTCAGTTTTGGAATGACATGAAAGATTTTTTGTGAAAAATTGGTTTGCCCTTACATTGTTGACAATGTCTTCTGTTCTCAGGTATCTGACAAATACCTTAAGTAAAAGAATAAATGCCTAGTGGTAACAGTGGGATTTTTTTCCTGAGATTAGTTAGCTGTTCTTTTGAAAAATATTTATAATGTTAATGCAATTTTACCTGAACCTCACTGGCAGTACCCTGATCTTTAAGACCTAGTTGGTAGCACTCAACATGTTGCTGATCTCTTAAACAAAAATACATTTGAAGTAAATCAATCCAATACAAGCTTGAAGTTTGAATACATTAATTTTCATAGGATCATAGAATTTCTGAAGTATTGGAACAGTCCTCTGAGATCATCTAATCTAAAACCACTGCTCAAAGCATAGTCAATTAGAGCAGCTTGCTCAGGACCTTGTCCATTTGGGGTTTGAGTATCTCCAAGGAACGAGACTCTACAGTCTCCTCAGGCAGCTCTGTTCCAGTGTTCAACCACCCTTGCAGTTAACAAGTTTTTTATTTTCTTATGTTTAAAATGGACTTTCTTGTATTTCATTTTGTACTTGTTGGCTCTTGTTCTATCACTACTGGATACAACCAGGAAGAATCTAGTTCTGTCTTCTTTTCATGTTCCTATCAAGTGTTTTTAGACATTTAGGTCCAAGCCATCTCTTCTCCCAGCTGAGCAGTACCAGCGTGCTCAGCCTCTCTGTGTCACGTGTCCAAGCCTTTCATCACATTCATGGTGAGCTGGACTTGCTCCAGTATATCTGTGTCTCTCTTGTAGTGGGAAGCCCAGAGCTGGCTTGTCAGTGCTGAGTAGATGGATGACCTGCCTTGGCACACTGGCAGTAGTGTTTCTTCTGCAGCCCAGGAGTTTGTGAACAGTATTTGCTGCAAAGGCACATTGCTGGCTTGTATTTAGCTTGGTGACCACCAGAACCTCCCCATCCTTTTCTGCAAAGCTGCTTCTTGTTATCCTTAACATCCATAGGTAGATTCAACTCCAAATGGAGTTCTCGTGCTGACTTTGCTTGATTTGCATGGTTCATATATGCCTTTTGCGCAGATGGTGGTGTAACGTGGGCTTTGTGTGACTTGGCCGTTACACTGGGATTAAATTTTAATGCATCATCTGTAGGAGAATTGTTGGGGGTTGTAATGAACAGGCTCATTTCTCCCAATGTTTAATGGGAGAAATTGTGTGAGAAGGATTTTATGATTGAAGGCTGAGAATATTAAACTGAAGTAGATCTATGCACAAAGAATGGAAAAAGTACTAGGATAAGATAGAAGGGAAGAAAGAGACCAGAGGTTGGAGTGTTCAGTGATAAGAGGAAAGATGTTGAAATTCTATTGCCTCAGTGTTGTGAAAAGCCTGTGTGTGGAGGAAGGAATTGAAAAAAAAGGACATCAGAATAAGGTGACTGTAAACATGTGGGAGAGTAACTGGATAGACAACACTGAAATCACCAGGTTATCGTATTTTTAATGGACAGTAATGTCAATAGCAGTCCAGAAATTACATCAGCCTGTTACATGATGGGGATGGTCACCTCATCAGCAGGGACACAGACAAGGCAGAGATATTTAATGCTGTATTCGCTTTGGTCTTTAACAATGATGATGTGCTTTAGGGGTCCCAGAGCCCTGAGCTGGAAGACCATTGCTGTGAAGATAATAAACTTCCATTCAACCCTGAACTTGTGTGGGATTTGCTGCTCCAGCCTCATGGTCTATGGGGCCTGATGGGATTCATCCATGAACTGGCTGATACCATTGTGAGACCTCTCTCAATGATTTTTGAACAGTCTTGAGAATCTGGAGAGGTTCCAGTTGTCTGGAAGCTGGCAAACATTGTCCTGAGTTTCAAGAAGGACAAGCTGGGTGTCTTTGGAAACTAAAGGCCTGTCAGTGTCACTACAGTGACTGGTAAAATTATGGAGAAGGTTATTCTGGGATGTATTGAAAGATACTTGGAGGATAGCACAGGCAGCACAGGTTCACAAGGTGAAAGTCCTGCTTCACAAACTTAATTTCCTTTTATGACAAGGTGACCCACCTAGTTNCCCTGATCTTTAAGACCTAGTTGGTAGCACTCAACATGTTGCTGATCTCTTAAACAAAAATACATTTGAAGTAAATCAATCCAATACAAGCTTGAAGTTTGAATACATTAATTTTCATAGGATCATAGAATTTCTGAAGTATTGGAACAGTCCTCTGAGATCATCTAATCTAAAACCACTGCTCAAAGCATAGTCAATTAGAGCAGCTTGCTCAGGACCTTGTCCATTTGGGGTTTGAGTATCTCCAAGGAACGAGACTCTACAGTCTCCTCAGGCAGCTCTGTTCCAGTGTTCAACCACCCTTGCAGTTAACAAGTTTTTTATTTTCTTATGTTTAAAATGGACTTTCTTGTATTTCATTTTGTACTTGTTGGCTCTTGTTCTATCACTACTGGATACAACCAGGAAGAATCTAGTTCTGTCTTCTTTTCATGTTCCTATCAAGTGTTTTTAGACATTTAGGTCCAAGCCATCTCTTCTCCCAGCTGAGCAGTACCAGCGTGCTCAGCCTCTCTGTGTCACGTGTCCAAGCCTTTCATCACATTCATGGTGAGCTGGACTTGCTCCAGTATATCTGTGTCTCTCTTGTAGTGGGAAGCCCAGAGCTGGCTTGTCAGTGCTGAGTAGATGGATGACCTGCCTTGGCACACTGGCAGTAGTGTTTCTTCTGCAGCCCAGGAGTTTGTGAACAGTATTTGCTGCAAAGGCACATTGCTGGCTTGTATTTAGCTTGGTGACCACCAGAACCTCCCCATCCTTTTCTGCAAAGCTGCTTCTTGTTATCCTTAACATCCATAGGTAGATTCAACTCCAAATGGAGTTCTCGTGCTGACTTTGCTTGATTTGCATGGTTCATATATGCCTTTTGCGCAGATGGTGGTGTAACGTGGGCTTTGTGTGACTTGGCCGTTACACTGGGATTAAATTTTAATGCATCATCTGTAGGAGAATTGTTGGGGGTTGTAATGAACAGGCTCATTTCTCCCAATGTTTAATGGGAGAAATTGTGTGAGAAGGATTTTATGATTGAAGGCTGAGAATATTAAACTGAAGTAGATCTATGCACAAAGAATGGAAAAAGTACTAGGATAAGATAGAAGGGAAGAAAGAGACCAGAGGTTGGAGTGTTCAGTGATAAGAGGAAAGATGTTGAAATTCTATTGCCTCAGTGTTGTGAAAAGCCTGTGTGTGGAGGAAGGAATTGAAAAAAAAGGACATCAGAATAAGGTGACTGTAAACATGTGGGAGAGTAACTGGATAGACAACACTGAAATCACCAGGTTATCGTATTTTTAATGGACAGTAATGTCAATAGCAGTCCAGAAATTACATCAGCCTGTTACATGATGGGGATGGTCACCTCATCAGCAGGGACACAGACAAGGCAGAGATATTTAATGCTGTATTCGCTTTGGTCTTTAACAATGATGATGTGCTTTAGGGGTCCCAGAGCCCTGAGCTGGAAGACCATTGCTGTGAAGATAATAAACTTCCATTCAACCCTGAACTTGTGTGGGATTTGCTGCTCCAGCCTCATGGTCTATGGGGCCTGATGGGATTCATCCATGAACTGGCTGATACCATTGTGAGACCTCTCTCAATGATTTTTGAACAGTCTTGAGAATCTGGAGAGGTTCCAGTTGTCTGGAAGCTGGCAAACATTGTCCTGAGTTTCAAGAAGGACAAGCTGGGTGTCTTTGGAAACTAAAGGCCTGTCAGTGTCACTACAGTGACTGGTAAAATTATGGAGAAGGTTATTCTGGGATGTATTGAAAGATACTTGGAGGATAGCACAGGCAGCACAGGTTCACAAGGTGAAAGTCCTGCTTCACAAACTTAATTTCCTTTTATGACAAGGTGACCCACCTAGTTGGGTAGATGTGATATTTTTAGACCTCAGTGAAGATTTTGATACTGTCTCTCACAGTAACCTATCCAGATTCTGCAGTTGGGATGGGGCAACCCTGGATGGATGGACAGACTGAGGAATGAGATGCTAGAAAGGGGCCTGGGGGTGCTGGTCAATGGCAAGTTGAACGTGAGTCAGCAGTGCCCTGGCAGCCAGGAGGGCCAACCCTGTCCTGGGGGGCATCAGGCACAGCATCGCCAGCCGAGCAAGGGAGGGGATTGTCCCACTCTGCTCTGCACTGAGACGGCCTCACCTCGAGTCCTGGGGGCATTTTTGGGTGCCACAATATAAGAAAGACATTTAAATATTAGAGAGTGTTCAGAGGAGGGCAACAAAGATGGTAAAGGTCCTTGAGGGGAAGCCGTGTGAGGAGCAGCTGAGGTCACTTGGTCTGCTCAGCCTGGAGCAAAGGAGATGGAGGCGATACCTCGCTGCAGTTACAACTTCCTCAAGAGGGGAAGAGGAGGGGCAGACACTGATCTCTTCTCTCTGGTGCCCAGTGTAGGAAGCTGTGTCAGGGGAGATTTAAGTTAAATTCTAGGAAAAGATTCTTCTTCCTAGAGGGCAGTTGGGCACTGGAACAGGCTCCCCAGGAAAGTGGTCACAGCACCGAGCCTGGCAGAGTTCAAGAAGTTTTCGGACAATGCGCTCAGGCACATGGTGTGCTTCTCAGGGTGGTTGCTGTGCAGGACCAGGAAGTGGACTCAGTAATCTTTGTGGGTCCTTTCCAACTCAGGGTATTCTGTGATACTATGGATTACTAGTTGGAGATGATGCTGTCATAAATAAGGTGATTGTTACGTAGGTGAAACTAAAATTGAGCATCCTCATGGGACAGGGATATTAATATCATGCTGTTGTCTAACTTTATGTTGTAAAGAAGAAATCCTGGGAAACAATAGCAGAAATTAGAGATTTAGAGAAAAAGACTGTTTTGACAGAAGGTTGAAAGTTTACATTCCCTTCAACAATTTTGTTTTGATAGAATACTCTTTATTGTATTTTCTTGAGTAAACATTTATGTGATTAGTTTTTCTCTCTTAGTTCATATATAGGGAAAAAGCCCAAACACAAAACCAAAACAAACCAAAAAAGAAAAAATTACCGACTTGTGAGCAAAGAACTTCATCACTGAAGTCTGTGTTGAGGTGTTACTGAAGTCTTGAGGCATATCAGGTCCCCCTCTTGTTACCTCTGTGGGTGTTAAGAGCACTTGAAAGAAACTTCAGTCAGGAGTGACTGTGGATGGTGCTTCTCAAGGTCTTTGTATCAATGAACTGCCAATTAGCATTGCTTGCTGACTATCTGCATCCATATTCAAGCTGTTTAATGTAATTCCAAGGACAATTTACTGTGTTCCTTCCCATCCCTAGAGTGTTACAACACTGTGATCTTGCACAGGGATGTAGGCTATTTGAGGTAGACCTGCCCAGTACTGCATTACTTGTCTTGAACTACATGGCTCGTGTACCACTGTGTCCTTAATTTTGTTAGACAGTGCAGGTTGTGTTTATGTAAAACTTATATATTTTACTTAAATGTATGTGTAAGTGTATTCATATATGTGTGTGTGTGCATGCATATACATACTTTCTGCTTCAAAATACTTTGATCCTGTAGGAAACAGATTTTTTTTTTCATTAAATTGCCACTAAGAGTGTGGCTGCAGTGTGTTTAAAGTCAGGGAAGAATATGGTACAGTGTCACTTTGAGTAGGCAGACCTTTTGCTTGTAGGTAAAATCTCTGTGAAACAGCCTTGCTCTAACATTAATTTTGTTTAAATGAACGTTTGTTCTGAGCTCCAAAGGGATGCCTGCTGTTATTCCAGTGGCTGGTGTGGTTACTGTGCAGGCATGTATGCAGTAAATCTCAGCTGATGCCAGCTCTGGGAGGCTCCGGTAGCCAGTGCTGCACAGACCAGTTGCTGGGAAACTCCTGCTCCTGCCACAATTACAGTGGAGTCAACTAGTCTCCTTTATGCTTCTTCCTGTAACCTGTGCTGCAGAGAACAGCAGTAAAATTGGTGTGCTTAAATCATTTTGGAAGGGATATTTTTCAAGAAAAAGAAATGCTGTAGATGGGCCCAGCTGTGCAGGTTTTCTTGGAGCTGGTAGAGGACTTAGGGAGGAGAGCCCCCCTGCTAGTTTAATTCCACTGCTGCCCTCTATGATGGGAAAACTTCAAGGACTGAATAGTTAATTAAAAGGTGCTGTCACATGATTGTCAGGGGATACCTGCCACAAGTAAGGCATCTCATTTAAAAAGGACACGTGCGCTTTAAGCCTAAACTCCAACTGATAAATCTTGTAGAAAGAATTCAAAAGCTATACAGAGTTTTACTTTTTTGGGTGAGTATAAAGGGGATCAAGTGTGAAAGAGCCATAAAGAGCAATCTGCAGTCAGGTTCACAAAGAACAGAGGGTAAATAGTGTGTCTGAACAGCCCAGTCTTGGCCTCTCACTCTGTCAGCTGATGTTCCGCAGGCTCTTGTGAGCAGAGTAGAATGTGGATTTGCCAAGGACACATGTTGTCTATTTATGGTCTGCTGCTGCTATACAAACACTTCTTTATCCCTGCTCAGAAAAATGATTTTGGCAATAATTATAGCCAAGGGCTGTGTTTGTGCTGATGGATTGATCAGTGGTTCTTTAGTATTACATGGACTGTGATTGTGCTCCGTGAACATGAACTTTCTATTGACACCATGTGCTTGTTGTGATAAAGGTCCAAGCCACTTTGTGTGGCCATTTTTAGTGGACACTCGCAGTAAAGTATTTATAAGCTTGCTTTCTGTTACTTTAAGGAAACCATAGTCCATGTCATGCCAGTAACTCTCCACTCCCCCCAGAAAATGCTCTCTTGTAGTCAGCATTTTATATTAAATACTATTTACTTTTCTTTTTTTCCAAATAAGAAACAAAGTAAACACTTCCACCTTTTTTTAGACTGTAATGATTTTAAAATTTACAGACATGCGAAAGGCATGTGTAGTGCAAGAATACATAAGATCTGATTTGCAGCAGTGTTATTTGTGAGTTGCCAATCCAAAATCTGGCTTACCTGTCTGCATTGCTCTTGCTAATATCTTATAAAGACTTTTTAATTTAAAAAGAAAGAAAATAGAAAAAAGGAGAGGGGAGAAGAAAAAGCAAAGGAAAGATGCACGGAGCCTATGATTATCATGGTAACAATGCTTTGCTTTCTTGATGACTTTATGGTCATACGCTTTCCTTGTGAGCACCAAACCAGCCAGGACTCCATGCATCTACCTCAAAGTACACTTTCATCATAAGCAGGGACAGGGAGGAGCAGGAGTATTTGGTGCTGCTTTTTTTTCCTCTTGCAAACAGAGAGAGGCCAGGAGCCTGCACCTGCATTGCTCTGACAATGGGTATGTCTATGTGAGTTAGCTGTGTTGTCTGCACCTGCCACTTAGAGTGGGTTGGAAGAGAGCTGCAGACAGAAGTCATCCCGCAGTACAGCGACAGCAGGTCATGTGCAAGGAGTGTGCCACTGCTGCTGAAAGGTGCTGCTGGAACTGCTTCAGTCTGGCAGCTGCTTTATTACTCGAATAAATTTCAGCTACATTTCAAACCAGTAGCTCAGATGTCTAATAAAAAATGTCTTTCAGTAGGAAATGTTTGAAGGGATGAAATGCTGTACCCATTCTAAGCAGTGATTGCTGCTGATGTTTCACTGCTTATTCTAGGGGCCCAGTCTCTGCTGTTAGGGCTTGATGCATCAATTGCATGCAAATATTAATGAAAGTTAATTGCCTTGTTAAGTTCCTGCAAATTGCGCTTCCTTCCAAATTATGAAGAGCTCAATGGCAAATACCTTATTTGATGTGACAGCTTTTTTGATGTGAGTAAATCCTTTCGTATAAATGTAGTGTTCTAATAAATAGTTCTTTCTTTTGACAGTTAATTTTCTGCACAGTTGGAGATTTAATACAAATGGGTTATTCAGGTTAGGTCTGAATCATGACAGAATAATAGCTTTTGTGAATAAAAAAAGGTCCAAAAAGTTGGCATTGTTACCTATCTTTAACCAGGGCTTGTTTCTGGTTGAGTGTTTGCCTGCTACTTGGTGACCAGGAAAGGACTCAGCTGAATTGCTTCCTATTATACTGTTCCTTTTAAATTGAAAAGCTGTTGCCATTTCCTGTATGTGTGTACAGACAAAAGTCTTAATTCTGCCATGTAGGTATTCTGTGGCAGTACAGTTTTGTATGTGTGTGACTGTGCAAAAAGATTGAAAGAGTATACAAAATATATGAAGTCTGCAGTGCAGGATCAGCCAGTAACCCAAAGAAGGAGCTTACATCCTGCTCTTCTTACACCTTCATGTATGTGTGATGAACAAGTGTGTGGGTTTTTCATCCCAGACTTCCACTTTTTGTTTGTTTATTTTTATAATTCTAACTTAGCTTTTTGGAGAACAGGATTTAAAATGTTTCCACTTGTTATAAGAAGATTGCAATAAGATATAAAACTAGAAAAAACAGTAGAATCCTGCAGATTATAAACCTGCAATTCACTGGTCATCTGAATTTGTGCAAATGATAGTTTCATCTGGATGTTTATAAAATGAATATATTTTCCTTTTTTTCTAAAGTGTGCTGATTTACACAGAAGCCATATACTTAATGACACATCGTTCAAGTAGATTTTTATATAGTAAAAAATAGATAATGCAGAAAACCTTTGATTATTAGACTTTGCTGTGAAAATACATTACTTCATATTCTATACCTATATATGTGTGTGTGTGTGTATCTGTTCCATTTTATCTTTTTTATGTAAATCCAAATTTCCTAAATAAAAAATTGGAGGGGATAGAGGGTAGTTTTAAAAACACGAAAACTACTGTTCAATTCAACATACTTGAAAAGGAGTTCTTTGTTAAAAGCTGTGGGAAGGTTTGATTGAAATTTAAGCCTTTGCTGACCTCTGCCGGGGAGAGAATTCTTTGCAATTTTACGGAGATTTTTGTGCAGTGCATCTGTGGAAAAGTTCTCTCTGAATTCTGAAGGAAAAAAACACTGTAACCTTTTCCCCTTATATACTGTGAAGTGATTCCAGGAAGCTGAATTCTCATCGCATGCTGTTAGGTCATTGTTGGCAGTGCTCACGCTCTGCTGTAGCAGAGATGTAGCAGAGATGCATCTGTGTAGCGAGATGTTGGATAAAGGAGAGAGGAGGGAACAACTTTTTGTTTCTGGCTGCAAGGCTGTCAGCCTTGGTGAAGGAAGAAACGTGCTCATGGTAGTTAATGAGAATACAGTTTTAGCAACTAGGTGGAGGTTGTTGCTTCTGGATCCCCTTTTGCTTTGGGGATCACATCTGTACAGGCACACTGAGCCACAACCTTATCACCACTATCTACACCTCTCTGGACATCCTGCCTTGCCTGTTCCTCTCAGCTGAAGGGGAGTTCAAGCTGATCCTTCCTCCAAAACTCATGCTATTACTACTTTGCCAGTTAATCAAGCCTGGAACACAAGAGTTAATTTTACTCATCTCCTATATCTGAATCACAAAATTCCTGTTGCAGTTTGTCTTAAGGTTCAGCTTTTTGTGGTTTTGCAACTCAAACTGCATCAATTCTCAACTCTGAAGCGATGATTAAATAGGCCTTTCATTATAGCTGTGGTCATTGCATGCCCATTGTAAAACCACGTATATTGTTTCTTCTGCTGTGATCCAAGAAAATGAAACCTAGACTATGCGTTAATGGTTGTACAATTTTATATTGTTTCATGGATTGGTATGCTGTGACTAACAGAAGTACTTTTGAAATATAGAAAGGAATATTCAATTACAAATATTTGAGAAACCTCAAACTTACTGATGGTTGGTATGTGTACCTGTGAGTATCCAAGACTTCTTGTCCAGTAACTCTGAGAATTTTGTTCTGTTTTTCAGGATATTCACATTGTACAGCAAATCTTTGCCACTAGACTTGGCTTGTCGTGTCTGGGATGTGTTCTGCCGTGATGGAGAAGAGTTCTTATTCCGTACAGCGCTGGGAATACTAAAACTTTTTGAAGATATTTTGACCAAAATGGACTTTATTCATATAGCCCAATTTTTAACAAAGCTACCAGAGGACTTGCCTTCAGAAGAATTCTTCACATCTATTGCTGCCATTCAGATGCAAAGTAGAAACAAAAAATGGGCTCAGGTAAAGAGGATGTCAATCTTTGGTAACTGATGATTGTACTTTACTCATGAAAATGGGATTTGGCAACATCTGGAAGAATGTTTTAGCAGAGCTAGTGTTCGATTTTATGGGTAGGTAGGACTGTGTAGCTCACTCCATGTTTTTAGTGTACATTGAGGTGAGTGGATTCCCTCAGGTTAAACTCCTCTGGAAAGGGAGAGCTCAGGCAACATTCAAAACTGAAATATTGAGTGAAGTTTATGAAGTAAAGTGTCACACAACTTTTAAATTTTTTTAATTCCAAAGACTGCTGGCAACATTGCAACTTGATACTTAAAAGCAGAAATCCACTCCTTGGGAGATGGCAATTTGTCAGGACATGCTATCATACAGTCATCTTAATCTTCTTGAAGATCTCTACTCTGCCTAATTTTGGGCTCTACAGAAGTGATTGCATCTCTTGGCTTCTTAATTGGGATTTAGTATGGGATTTCAGAAATTGTTTCATCACTGTAATTTCAACTAAATTCCAGTTTAAAGAAAAAAGATGTCACCTGAATGTGGAAATCATTAAGCGGCTGTAACAGCGATTCATGTTGGAAAGTGGAAACTCCCCCCTTTTTTTTCCTTCTTTGTTCAAAGCAGCAATACAGACCACTTTGAGTCATTCCATGACGGAGTTCTGCCCATTTTATTCAATTGCTATTTTGCAGAGAAAACAAAAGATGATGTTAAAGGTAGTGGTTGGGGCAATTCAGCTGCAGCTGGGTGTTTCTGGTTCTTTCCTGGGGTAGCAGTGCCTTCAGATGTTGGGGATTGCCAGCTTTCTCTTTGAGATGAGGATTTCTAACCTTCACAGCAGGAGTGGTTCCACAAGTTGTTTACTGTCTCACCTTCCTTGAACATGTCATGTGTGCATGAAGATTGCATTCCAAATAAATTCCCAGCCTGCTGCTGTTTCCCTTGTGGGGAAGGAGAGATAGGGGTCCTATTCTGCCAAGTACCCCAAATAACAGGCTTCAAAAGTTGTGTTGGGGGGGAGAAAGAGTTTAAACCTTTGTTAAATCTGTTTCTATCCACCATGTCACAAGGACTTATGGGAGAGGTCTCTTGTCAGTGGAGAGTTTCTCTAAATTTAATTAAATTTGATAGTTAAAATAGTATTGCTCAAACATAATTGGAAACTCTTCAGAATAAATTATTGAGTCATTTTTTTTTATCTAATGCCTTTTTTCTCTCTCATTTCTATAAATGTGTAGATACTGGCTGCTCTGCAGAAAGATAACCGGGAAATGGAAAAAGGAAGTCCTTCACTCAAACGTTAACATTGGGTTTGCCTCCAGTGACTCCCAGGAAAAGAGCTAAAGTGGCAGAAGTATTGATTACTGTTTGACATGTATGAGCCTGCAAATCAAAGTGTTAGTTCAGAGTTCTGTTTAGTAGTAGAATAGCCTTAAGGGGGAGAGAAGAAAAGCGAGGAGGGAGAGTAAAAAAAAAAGAAAGAAGGAAATGAGGGGATAAATCCCTTATAAATTAAACCTAGGCTTAGCCTTAAACTTTTAGTGGTATGAGCATATGCTGTGGAGAGCATTACACATTCTGTACTTCTGATGAGGGCAGTCAGACAAAATAATATCAAGGGTTTGGAGTTTTCTAAATTTTTTTTCTGAGATGTTTTAAAAGACTAGATGTTCAGCAATGTTGGTTGCTTTGACAGCTATTCCCCTGTTTCATTCTTAGGCAGGATATATTTCCAATACCTGTAACAGTAGCTGGATCTGGATTTTAGATAACTGGTGCTGGAATTTTAAATGATGTAAGGACCATTTCTTTAGAAATGCTTCTGATTTTATAGGCTGTGGGTCCCATTTACCAAAGAAATCATGTAGACATAGAAGTACACTCCTTTCTTTAATAAGAGAAAATTAAGTAGAAAGTAAGCTTGGAAGAGAAGTCAAACTAGCAGTGCAAAACTAATTATTCTTCAAGATGCCTTGGAAATTTATTTTTCCAATCTGGATGCATATGGAGGAAATTCCATTCATCAGACTAGATTCCAAACTCACCAAGAAGGTTCTAGTATTAAGGTGACATCATTTCCCAATTGTACTCTCTTTCTCTGTCTAAAGCCAAGGTCACATCCTACTAAATGCATGTTTCCATGTGTCCCTCTCCTGGGGCAGTGCTGTTTTGGGATGTTCTTGCCTACCAGCTCCTTACTCCTGTGCCATGTGTCCAGTCATGGAGGTAAAACTGTGGACTTAACAGATAAACTGAGAAATGGTTGAAAGCAATTTTGATAGTTACTTTAAGCCCAGCTTTGCTCACTGGCAGAACTGAGGAGGAGGGGATGGTAGGGGAGCAGTTAATGTTCACCAGTGTTGCTGCTGAAAAGAAAAGGTTTTTTGGGATCTCCTGAAGCTGCTGGTGCTGCCACAGTGGGAAAGTTATGTGGAGCTGATCCATGGAGTGACAAGTGAAAGAAGTTTATTGGGAAATGTGCCAGACATGGTCAGGATAAGTACAAGCTGTCATTTCTGAGCGTTTTATCTGACCTCTAATACATGAGAGCAAGTTACAGCGGCAGAAAACTGCTGTTACATAAATCCCTCATACATCTTAAATCCTCTCTGCATTCAGGTGAATGTTGAAGGGCAAATCATGAGTGCCTCTGATTTACAAGAATGTTTATTGCATAGTGTATAGTGTAAAACCTATTTTATAATAATGATGATCATTGAAAAGGGAAATGTAACTGAAGCAATATTTGTGTTAACTGTGAACAGGCGTTAGTAAGTCCTGCGGCTGTATGGTCAGCGGTTTCCCAGTGCTCTTCAGATGGTTTATGCTGATTATTTTGGCATTGTCTGAATAAAACCCAAGAAGAATAGTTGCACACTGCTCAACTCAACATACAATGTAAAGGACTGTAGGACATAATCAAAACACTGTCCTTTGGTACAGACATTATTTCTATGAGGGATAATTTGATTGTAATATTAAGAATAGCGAGAACAAGATTCCCTGGTAAGTGAGGACTCAATCACTTTGAAAGATGTGTAATGCAAATGCAGCCTGTAAGTCTGATACCTCACTGACCTCTTCTCCTGTCCACTTTGTGTACCTGGTGTAATGGATGTGGTTTTTTTGTTGGTCATCTTAATTCCTCCACAAGACATCATCTAGGTCATCACTTACTGAAAATAGATGTTAAGATGTGATAGGAAACATGTTAATTCACTCAGAGTTTGTACAGAATTTGTCCTCCAATAACTGGTACTTGTATGCTCCGTTGCTTTGAAGTGCAATAGAAAGCAGGAAGGTCAGTAAGTGTTTTTAAATATTACCTTTTCTATTACTACAACAAATATGCCTTTCCATGAAGAATATGAGAGGCCTACCATCCAAAACATTTGCACTATGCTTTTAAACGGTTTATTAAACACAGAGATCACTTTTTCCTCAGTATACATTTTTAGGTGGTACTGTAACTGGCTTTGTGGTTTAAGTCTTCATTGCAACTACATTTGTATTTTCTTTCAAAGCAAGTCTACAAGTGTGGCTCATTTGTCTGGTTAAAAATGCATTTTTTAGCTACTAGGTATCTTGGCAGCCATTGACAGCCTGTTGTTTTTCTCTTCTCATTAAGATGTTGAATGTAACAGTGACAGTGGGCATAGCTGTGGGGAAAAGGCCTGCTGCAACACCTGTGCACTGTTTATTACTTGCAAATGTAATTACTTTGTTTTGTGATTTGATCTGTTCTTAGAAGTTGTATATATTTTCTAAATGATTTCTTTGTGTATATAAGGTATGTTCTTTAATGAAGAAACAGCAATGCAATAAAGAGCTTTGCACAGTTTATTTTCAAACAAAATACATGTGAAAAAAAATCACCTGCCTAAACATGCAATTATTTCAACTTCTCAATAACTTGATTTGGAAGTAATGCTTGAATTTTGATAAAAACAGAGATGAGTAGTAATGGCATAGAATTTCTTGCCACTGAGCTTTTCAAGTTTCTTGCAGTATACCAAATCTCTTAATTAGCTATTACAGAAATCTTCCTTAAGAAATTCAGGGAATTGCATTTAAAAATTTAACAATGTTATTGTTCAGGTGCTTGAAAGTATCTGTAACAAGATGCATGAGATTTTCTTTCATGGAGCAAATGTCCCCATCAAGCAAACTTTTTCTTCATAGGTTTAAGGAAAAATAAAACTGCTGCAATACATCAAAAGTACCACTGTACATGCAGCAGATCAGAGAAACCAGAAAACTCCAACCAGCTTTGAGATTCTTTACAATCTGCACTTTATAATAAAGCAGTTTTGCAACTTCAGTCTGCAGTCAATCATTAATGTTATTTCATTTAGTAAACAATTTCATTTGGAAAAAAAAAGGTACCTTGTAACAGCTTATTTTTGAATGTTTTAAAACAAGAATGACATATAGAGAAGTGTTGGTACATCTCCTGTACATCATGTTTAAATTGGGTTATGCAGTTACCACGTTTGTTTTGTTTAGATATGTGTATCAAACTGGAACTTTTTTCAACTGTAAATATATGGTTTTGTTAAATAAAGTCATGTAAAGTTACCTTAATCAGCTGTTGTCAGTGTAATTCAGATATTAAAAATTCCAGTAATTTTTCTTCACAGGTGGCTTTAGCAGTTTTTGTCTCTTCAAACAGAGGACTTTGGGCCATTTGTGTATTGAAGGTGGAGGACATTTTGCTGATGCTTTCCAAGTTCTCATGTTAAAATACCTGTTAAATTCCATGAGACATTTAGAAGATCTGATACTCACCATGCCCGTGGCTTTATCCCTTTTCATATGCCTTTCTCTGGACTAGGCCTGAGGTCTGATAAATTTGTTATGAAAAACATTTGTAAATACATCTTTGTGACATGCACAGAACTCAGAAATGCTTAAATCCCTTATCCTTGCTTTGTTTGAAAAGAAGAAATCTTAGTTTATTGCAAGTTTCATAATCACAAAGCCTTTTTGTGCTCAAGGCAGTATCGTTTTACTTCTGCCATAGGAATAAATTCAGAACTTAAAGTGGAGAAGGTTCCTGTTGCTTATGTGAAAAGAGGTTGGAGGACCAAGTAAAAGATAGATAAAAGAGGGGAGAGAAGGCAGTACCTGTGCAATGAGGCTACATGCAGAATGCAGGCAAAACCTTGGCTGCCATGGTTTATCCAGTGAGCAGCTATCCCACTTCCTTTGCTGAAGTATCTCCTGATGTGCAGAATTAGAATGTGAAATCAGATTTTTTCTCTCTACGCTGACACCGATTCGGTACTGAAAGAGATTTATATTGTATCTGTCACAGGAGTTGCACACATTTGTTCAAAACTAGATCTACTTTTCTTGTTTTCCTAAATAACAATTCCAAGTTTCTTCAGCCATGCTCAGCAAGCAAAGAGGAATTTGCTTTCTGGCTTTTTATCTGAATTCCCCTACAAGCAGGGCTCAGCCCAGCGTAGTGACATTTCCACGTTTCCAGCTGCTGACTCAGCAGCTCTACAGTATCCACCTTTTCCTCAAAGTCCTGAAGCGGTATCTCAATTCCAAGCAACCCCCGGTTCTGCTGCAGTTTCAGGTTGTTTCTGCACAGGCTGGCTGTGGCCGGCTTTGTTTTGGTCAGGATATCGCTCTCCTCTGACACGTTTCGATACCCATCAGTTCGGCCTTCCTGCCTTGGCTTTCCGCTTCCATTAACTCCAGTTTTTCCATGAGGTGGCTGAGAATATGGACTGTGTTCGAGACCTTGTTTTTGAGCTTCAGGATTTCATCACAGATAGTCGAGCTCTTTCTTCATGTGCTCAAAGCCCATAGAGCGTTGACCAGTTCTCCCTGAGCGCTCAAGGTGGTTCCAAGCGTTTGGATTTTACGCCTCAGACTGATATTTTCTGTCGAGTGGGCCGAGAGGAGTAGAACTACAATAAGAACCGCTCTATTTCTTTAATCCTCACCTGCCCGGGGAAGAGGTGCTTCTGTTTGAAATGTCATGACGGTGATAAAGCTCCTCCCGCCGCGATGCGCGGCTCCGGCAGCGCCGCCGCGCTCCGCTCGNAAGATGGCGGAACTGGGGAAGAAGTACTGCGTGTACTGCCTGGCCGAGGTGAGCCCGCTCCGCTTCCGCTGCACCGAGTGCGCCGACATCGAGCTCTGCCCCGAGTGCTTCTCGGCGGGCGCCGAGATCGGCCCGCACCGCCGATGGCACGGCTACCAGCTGGTGGACGGCGGTCGCTTCACCCTCTGGGGCGCCGAGGCCGAGGGCGGCTGGAGCAGCCGCGAGGAGCAGCTGCTGCTGGACGCCATCGAGCAGTTCGGCTTCGGCAACTGGGTAAGGGGTGAGGCGCGAGGGACAAGGGGAGGGGGCGATCCTCCTTCTCGGACCAGCGGCCCTGACAGCAGCCCCCGGGGACGCGTCCTGCGCTGCGGAACCCAGGCTGCCCCTCTCTGGCGGATCCGTGCCGGGGGTCGCTCCGGGCGGGCTCCTTGCGAGCTCCTCGCTGGTCCGAGGAGCGCACCCGGCAGCTCGGACCTGTCGCTACCTGAAGTTCTGCGTTTGCCTCCCGTCAGCGCGTCCGTGTCACAGATCTTGCACCTGTCTCTTATCCGTGCTCGGCCTTTGCCTTCAGTGTGTCCCAGCTGCGGGCTGGCTGCTCGCCTTCCCTGACACTGCATAGCCAGGCTTGGTTTTAAAAAACAGCAGTAAGAAAGCATTATTTCGTGATCACAGAATGGGTCGGGTTGAAAGGGACTACATTGGGTCATTCTAGAGCACATTGCACAGGAGTGCATCCAGACAGTCTTTACTATTTCCAGTGAGGGAGACTCCACAGCCTCTCTGGGCAGCCTGTCCCAGTGCTCAGTCACCTGCACAGTGAAGAAGTTCTTCCTCATGTACATGTGGGACTTCCTGTGCGTCAGTTTCTGCTTGTTGCCTCTTGTCCTATTGCTTGGCACCACAGAGCAGAGCCTGGCTTCATCCTCTGACACCTCCCTTCAGATACTGATGGACATTGGTGATGTCCCCTCTCAATTGTCTCTTCTCGAGGCTGAACAAGCCCAACTCCCTCAGCCTGTCCTTGTAAGAGAGACGCTCCAGTCCCCCAGTCATCCTCATCGCCCTCCGCTGGACCATTTGATTCATTTTTGATTGACTTGATTTGTTGTTACTTATGTTTTGCTTAAATATTTTTGTTAAATGTAAAGACTTTTTCAAAACCTGCCGCGGCGGCCACACCGCC
>VZTH01011343.1:237896-292759 GCA_013397815.1 Aleadryas rufinucha | reverse complement strand
CTATTGACCGCTCCTTCTTCATTATCCAGGATTCATCTGCAAAGACTAAGAAAGAAAAGGAACAGTCATTGACATGGTAATACAGCATCTCCCATGCAAAAACGCCCTCAACCCCCTCCAGCATTTTTGTAACCAAATACACACCTTGTTTTGCACTGTAAAGAGCATGGGAATGAAATGTGATAATGAGACACAACGAGATGCATGTATGAGACAAGCTGTGGACAGGCAGTGAACATAAAAAGAGACATGTACATGTGCACATACAGGAGAAGTGGCAGGCACTTTCTTATAATCTGGCAACAATAATTGTGACAATAACTGAGTTCTATTTCAATTTTCCATCCTCCATGCACTTTTGTGTCTCTCCAGAAAAGAAGCAAATGACCAAGAGCAAATGAGGCTTTCTATTCAGATTCTTGTAACTAGAGTCCAGTGAGCCCTGTCAAAAATGTCCACTAATATCCACTTATACCATCAGGCCAGTTTATTTCATCTCTCTTCCTGCCCCTTGTATTCTGTATTTTTTTCTTTATTAAAAAGGAGAATGCTGCATGGAAAGCCTACAAGAATGCATTTTATAGAGAATATTGGAAAATATCAATTCAGAATTCCCTTTTCACAATCTGTGGCACACCCAGTGCTAGAAGCTGCTTTCACTTCATCAGGAATCAGAACCAGTGCCAGACCTGCCTCTGTTTCTCAAACTTGCAAAATTAATACTAGTAAGCTTCATCTCAGAAAGGACTTTGAGAGATTGTCTGGCAGATAATTTCAAATGATAAATAATAGGGGGGAAACAATACTGTCTGGACAGTGTACCAGTTGAAAATGAGGTAATATTGGTTCACAAAACTCTTTTCTAATTATTGACATACTGCAACAACTCAGCATGAAAGGCAAAAAAATGTTACAATCTATCCATGTCCTCCTCTTTTTGAACTGTTCCCAGTACTAATTTCAGCAGAGGAGCATTCTGGACTGAAATCCTCTGGCTTTTCTACTTAAAGGAACTCAAAGGCTGCACAAAATGTTGCAGGTTTTCTGACTTTTTTGCAGTAATACTTTTGTCCTTCTGCCTTTTTTTGAGGCCAGAGATCCACAGCAGCAGCCCTTTAGCTGAAAGCCTGTTGTGAACTGAACTAACAGTAGCAGATGCAGAAACAGATTTCCCTTGGGAAATAACGTCAAGTCAGTCTGACAGCTGTAGTGGCAAGTACTAGCGATGTTCATTGGCCTTGTAAATCTTGGGGATAAACACCCCTAACATGTCAATGACTGATGGTGGAGACTGAGTAGAGTGTAGGTGTTGTAGTACACAGCGTACATTCCTGCACTCTCATTGTGCAAAAATGGCAATGAATTATCATTTCTATTGGGCAAGGTGTAATTTCCTACGCTGTGTCACAGAGCACGTGGGCAGGCAATGCTGGGGTGGGTGCAGATGCTTCTATGTGAACGTGTCATGATGATCAGCGTTCATTGATTCTTTTACTCCCTTGTATTTGTTGCTGTCCAGGTGAATGCTTCCTTTTATTGCAGCAGAAATTGTTTATGGATAGCACAGTGCCAAGAGCCGTGCAAACATTAAAATGTGGATATGATTCATTTCTGCTGATGGAAGCAAACCCCTAGCGTAAGAGAAGGAAATTATTCTGTTTCTTTCCACCATGGCATGGATGTCTCTGTAACAGGCTTGAGGGATTTCTAGTCTGGCTTTGCTCCCTGTTGGAAAGAACATTTACTTTGCTCCCCGTGCTTCAGCCTTGCAGGAGAAGTTGGGCTGGCTGCACACCCTCTTCCGGGCTGAGACATGTGCCTGTCTCATGACAATGAAGCCTCCCTCTAGGCAAATTTTTCCTCTCAGCCAACTTTCCAGATACCATCTTTTTGCCCATTTTGCATTAGAGGAGAAGGAAATTACTGACGGGACATCAACAATGAGGGGAATTTCACTGGCAAAACCAGCAGCCCGCTTTTCGTTGCTACTCTTAACTCATGCCTGGATCATCTTGCAGTGGTTTCTATGACAACAGAAAAATTATTTCTTAACATAAATCAAGTTTGTTAGACTTATACTTGTGCATTGCACTCGCTGAAGGCTAGAAAAGCAATTCTGAGACCGAAAGCAGACAAACTGATCCATTCTATGAAAATGGAGCTACCAAGGATCTAAAATAGAAAAGATTCCATGTTTTCCTAGGGAAAGTTCCTCTGAGTATTGCGTTGTTGTTGTTCTTTTATATTTTGATAAAGAAAAGCATGGGAATAGTGAATATCAGAATTAATATACTTATATTTTAAATGCAGACACTTTGGGACAAATCAACTATCTTTCTAAGGAAAGAAGTGTGAATATTCAGTACATAAACAACATAGGAAAAAGAAGAAAGGAGAAGATTCATGGGAGCTCCTTTTCAGAAAATGTAAAGGGGTTTCTGAAAATCATATTCTGTGCCTGTTTGATGCACGGGTAGTGATAATAGTTCTTGGTAACCTGGTCCCCAGAATGCGAAATCATAAGTTTATATTTTACTTTCACATTGTTTCCCATCTTGTCCTCTGGCATCTTTTTCTTAGCCCCTAAAAGTATAGTTAGCATTGGCAGATTGCAGTGACTGTTTTGCAGGCAGTTCATCCCTATGCCACATGTTTCTGCTGCACAATAATTAGCCTTTTAAAATCATTTGAATTTTTTTTACAGACTGAGTGATGAATGGTAGCACCCCATATCTGTTTAATCTAGAATGATCATAATTTTTTGTTATGGCAAAATCCTTCCAGAGGCTTGCTGCAGTTGGTAGTATTGGTATAAGCTATCGGTTCTAGGCAGTGGGTTACTTTGCTAATCTAAAATTGTTGATTAACAGGGTGTTTCAGTTGAGCTGTCTCTGACCACGGGGGTATCCTGTTCATCCTGTGGAAGAGAACAAACTCCACCCCTGGATATGGAGAATGGGCTACAGTATGAGTATGGACAAGCATATTGCCTTCTGTCCACAGCACAGCTCCTATTTGTCTCAAAGAGAGCTTCATAGAATGAGCAAAGGCAAAGCCTCACCTTTTGCAGCAGAAGGTAATGCATTGTTTATTATCCCTTCAGTCTTTTAGTATTTGATTCAGCGGAACTCAGTAGGAGTGATTTCTCTTCCCTTCCTTCCCATCTTCCTTTCTCTGTTTCTGCTCCACTTCCTGCTTGGCATCCCTCCTTTCTTCATCCTTCTCCTTCCAGCAATTCCAAGCCCAGCCTCAACTGCATCTTGGCTTCATTTCTATTCCTCTCCATCTGCTAAAATGTATTCATGTATTATGTATCAAATGTTGACATTTATAATGTTGTCAGTAAGGTTTTGAGTCAAAGCCTGATCAGAAACAAGCAAATTGGACAGCGTTTATATTTCATCAGTATAATTTCAGACTATTTTTGGACTGAAGAAAGGGAACACTGAACAGTTTGGACCTACCAGGAGGATTTCCTGAACAACCATGATGGATAAGAGCAATTTTTGTGCTTTAATGGAAGTTTAAATGCCAAAGAATATGGTGGTTCCTATGGTTAACTCATGAATCAAGGTGACCCACTGTTTCAAGAATCCTGTACCAAAGTAAACATATGTCACTGCAGTGATGTGAATGTGCAGGCCATTTGGAATATCCACATACACACATATATGCATGACTGGGAGTGGGGTTGTGTTCTTAAGGCTGTAATTCCACAAAAGCTTAGTGTATGATCTAAAGGGGGGTTGCCCTCCGCCTTTCCTTACATGCTCTCTCCATTCCCCTCTCATATTTGTGTGATCGTACAGTGAGCCAGTTAAGGGGGAGAAGCTAGCAACTCATTTTATGAAGGGTGCAGAGGGGAAAAGAAGTATTTCCTTCCAGTTTAGCTCTCCAACTCACTACGGGATTAGGTATGGTTTTTGCCAGTGTGAGGGAGAGGCAAAAAATCCAGTCAGCGGTGTCGTGGGGCAGAGGGGCAGGTAGTCAAGAGATAACAGCAACCTTGGTCAGCTTAGACTCTGACAGAACTGCAGATTCAAGTGGGGATTTTGAAAATCTCAGGTATGACTTTGCTGTATCCATAAAAGCACAAGAGGTCTGTCAAACTTGTTTCAGAAGTACTGTGGCATTAGGGATGCTTAAATTTACAGCCCTGTTTTTCATTTCTTGTCTTTGATGTATTGATTGCTACTCTTCCTCCAAGCTGTTTGCTATGCATCACACTTTGATTTTAGGAGAGGTCTCAGACAGCTCTGGATATCTGGATAAGACAAATTTCTCCTGCTCTACAGATTTATTTGATTTATGTTGATGGGATGCCCATATCTGACTGTTTGGATATGAACTCCATATACACCAGAATAATTTGATTGCAAGTTCCATAGGTCTTCCAATTACAAGATGATACAATCAGATGGAGGCAAAATATGAAATAGGATCAGGCACAGCACCAGTCAATGCTTATTTTTCCCAAAATGTGATTATTTTTTCTATTTCACTCAATAAAAGGTTCAGCACTTGGAAGAAATGGAACAAAGTGTGATAGAAGTCTTTAGGCATGACTTCCTCTTTTTCGTAAAAAAGAACTGAAATGAGCTGAGAAGTGGGTATTTGCTTTATTCGGCGCGCCGAGTGTGGGGGATTGCTCCTCCTAGCACACACACACCTGTGCTCCCTACAGCACAGTATTAATTTCTCCATTAACATGATGAAATAAAGTAAGAACTAGGCAAGGTGGATGTAGTGGTTTCAGTTCACCTCTTTATCTTTTGTGAGATAGGAGATTTAGAGGAATGCAAAACAGGCTCAAAACTTAAAGAAAAATGAAAAGTTTATTAACAGAATCAAAAGAGAAAAGAAAATAATAAGAAAATCAAAGCAAAATCCCTCTTTTTACTCTCACACCCCCCTCCTCCTTTCCTCCTCCCCAAAACAGNCCATGATGAAGAGTTCGTCGTTCAGGCTTTATGATGAAGAAAAGCCTCACTTCCTTTGTGCTGCTGGCTCCTTGATGTTAGTCTCTTAGCCCCATCGGTCTCTGCCAAAATCTCCGCGGCCATGTGGGGAGCGGGGGGGAGGCAGTCCTCAGAAGCCTCTGCTGGATGTTGCAGCTACTTGCAGCGAATATAGTTGTTTCTCAGCTGCCGAGCTCTGAGGAGATTCTCCCGCCGGCATCCCGGGGCCTTGCCCCAGCACTGGGGGTGGGGGGGGCTCGAGGCCGCTCCGAGGAGCGAAAACCTCAGCAGCCATTTTCCCCCCCCCTCTTGTGGGAACGGCCCAAACTCCTAGGAAGAGAGAGAGGCACTTCCTGTCCTCTCCAGCCTTCAAATATGGAAATTTCGAAAAGCGCCACTGGTCAAACAAGCTGTCCATCAGCTCAGGCTCAACCTACCACAGTAGACTAACAAGTACATGGATGAATCTGGAAGGAACAGAGGTGAAAAGAGGTTAGAGATGAGAAGAGAAGAACAATGATTTTCTGAATGCTTCAGGTAGACAAAGCCCTTCACAAATGCCCAGCTAGGTGAACTGTGTCCCCTTTACTCTTTGATCTTGGTCTGCAAATGATTCAAGGCATTCACTGATCCACTACACCAGCTATCCCGTCAGTTATTAAGGAATCACAGCTTCTCTTTTTTTTGCATCCCGTCCTTGCTTTTACTTCATTCAGTTAATCTCTCAGTGATGTATTTGCAAGTGTGAAAGAAGCACCAGTGAAATGCAGAAGAGCTCTCTCTCTGTGTATGGCCCTTCTGCCACCCTGCCTTTGTGTTTAAATGTTTTCACTTGTGTTTGGTTCTTGCTGCTCCCGATCTTTTTAAATATATCTCATTTTCTCTAATAATTTTACAAACACAGACTCAAGCAAAGGACACCCCCCCAGGGCAGAAAAAGTTCTGCTTTATTTGCTCTTAGAGGTCACCTACTCTGAATATTATATTCACAATTTATTTTTAAATTGCTGTTTATCCACTCTAGTGGTTCAACCTATACATAATGTCCTAAAAAAAAGACCTGGCTTGAAACACTCTGAGGACCACCCAAGTATTGCTGAACACTTCCCACTTCCACAAGAACTGAAGGCTCAAAGTAACCCCCTGTGCTGTGCCTTAACTCTTCTGGCAGAGCAGGACTGAGAGGCTTCACCCTGAAGCATCTTCTTCCCACCTTTCCTGTTTGCTAAGTATCAGCTGACAGGTACCAACCAGACCAACGCATTTCTTCAGGTGTGTCTCAAAGAGAGAAAAGCTCAGCAGCACTTCTTCATACTAGAACAACCTCTTGTAGCCATCCAGTCACAGGAAATTAAATGTGGGAATATTTGCATGAAAATTCCAAATCTCACCCCTCAATAGGTGAGCACAATTTTTTTGGGGGGAGAATGTGTTTTGTATCAATAACAAGAATTTACAGTTTAAATGTCTCATTGTGGTGTATGTGACATCCACGACTTTTCATCAGCTACAGTCTGACCCTGCAGAGCCATCACAGGATGATTTCTTTCTGTCTTAAAATGGAGGCAAACCTTCTTCTCTCAGGAAGTGAATTCAGAAATGGAACCAACCTACATGTGACTTACAGGAAGTAGTGTATTATTTAGTTTTCCTTCATTATTTATAGTCACCAGGACCCATTAAAGCTGTGAAGCTGCACAAGTGTTTGCCAAACTGGAGCTGTATTCTTTTAACTCATAGTGCACCTGGCAACACAATCCAACATCTCATAGTAGACACCTGAGAGTATTGTCAGGGGGAAAAAAAAGATGTTGTGATTTCAAAAGGAATCAGAAGTGTTCAGTCATTAAGCTAATATTTGGCAAGGGAAAAGTCACAGTCTATAGAGAACATAAAATATGTTTTCAGAGGATAGAGAATAGAGAAGGATATAAGAAGGCTGTGCCAGATGGCAGAACCAACAAATGAGAAAATAAACTGTACCACTCACCGGAATTTTACATGGCAAGACATCATCTAATGGGCTGTAATCTCAGCTAGGTAGGCTGGAATAACTGCATTAAAATCAATGAACTCAGCAAGTCCAGCTGGGGACATGGAGAAAGACATGTCTTTAGCAAGCGTTTTTGTTTAAGCCACACTTTGGTGCTTTCTATGCTGTTTGTTTTCCCCTTGTAACACACTAAGGGCCAAACTCATTTTCCAAGGTTGTCCAGTGCCCAACCCTATCAGCATCATTGCTGCTCCTCTCAGAACCAACATGTGGAGAAGTGCAGCAGATTGGAGCAAGATGCCCATGCTGGGCAATGGTGACAAATTGTAGCCAGACAGGAACAGACTAGAGCCTCAAAGCAGCCCTCTGAGCTGGCCTGCCCTGGCCAGGACTGGCAGGACAGCCCAGGACTGGCAGGGCCAGAGTGCTTGGGCAGGCGGCGCTCCCAGGGAGATGTTACGCCTCATCTCCTCTGCAGACCAGCTGCTTCTGCTCCTCCATTGTTTCCAGAGGAGGCAGGAACAGGCAGTTACAAACCAGAGCACATGCTGGCCAATCTGTTGCCCCATTATATCCCTAGATCTGCCCTCTCTAAGTCTAATGGAGTAGTGAAGTCAGACACAAGGCACTCTGCATTCAAAGCGCTTGAGCAATTTTAAAGGAAAAGCAAAGCTTTGGACAAGAAAGAAATTTGAGGAAGCTAAAAATTGTATTTTATGGCAAATAAAACACATGCTTGTGATTAAATGACCTAGTCATATGCAACAGATAACTTGCAGAAAAACACCAGTGCTAAGCACAGAGCAATTTGGAGGGAAACAGGTCTCCTGGGAGTTTTTCCAGGTTTTGCTTATATTTTCCTTTGGCAGCATGGATGCAAGAGAGGAAAACCACCTGACTTGTTTTTCCCTCCAACTTATTTTCCCAGACCTCTGCCAGTCAGAACCCACCACAGACAAAATTCTGGAGCAAAGATCAGCTACATCAGACCTCCAGGTGAATAGATACCGTGGCTGAGAAAGTTCCCTGTTCTCAAAATGAGTCATTCTTGTTATTCCCTCCCTCAGACTGCAAATGGCATTTGTTAAGATTTTCTCTCTATCTTTTACCCATCATCAAATGCCCTTTAGCCTTGTGGGCAACACCAAATAAGTATGACCATGTCATATTATGGGTTAAGAGGAAAAGCCTAGAAGAAAAACAAGGGTTGACGTAAGTACACTGCCAAGCAGCCCATGTATTCATCAGCTAATCTCAGGCAAGCCTCCTGAGATGTTTATCAAGTTAAATGTTCAGTTCCTTTCCTTCTTTTCCCATTTTTCCTTTGGAAAATTTCCTTTTTGCCTTTGGATTTGCTACCTATCCAGAATAGCTGTCTTGTAATAGTTGTCTTGGTTGATAAGAGTACTTTGGAACCACATGCTGGCTCTTCTGGCTGACTCTTCCAGAGCAGTTCCATTCCTGAGCACTGCCATTCAGGAGCAAAGCATTATGAATTGAAGCTTAATGAGTCCATTATTCAGCTCCTCTCTAGATACAAGATGTCCTAATTTCTGAACAATGTGGACAGTTGCTGAGTTTTTTTGGCATAGTGAGGGTCTCCCTCTGGTCCTTTTCACTATGGTTGTAACCATAAGAACAAATATTAAGGACCTGTTAGTTTTCCATCATTTTTCTGCAACACCCTCAGAAGTCACCAGGAGCATCTATTTTCCAATGAAAAGTCACTTATTGCTGTCAGTAGGGAAGCAATGAATTCTTTCTCTGACTTGGCAGTGAAAAGAGACACAGAAATAACCTAGGAAGCAATTTTAGGTATTTTTTCCATACTTTTTAGGGCAGTATAGATGTATGTCCTAAATGTCCTCTTCAGGTTAGCTAAGCCCTTTTGTGTTTGTGCCTCTACACGTGCATTTATCTTGTGGTACAGGCTGGAATCATAAATCTTAGTCAGAAAGGCAATCTTCTGAATGAAAATCAGTTCTGAGACTAAGGAGGAAAAGGTTGGCATCCTCCACTTAGTCAATGGTCAGTGACAGGTATCTTCCAAAAGCCTTTCAGCCCACCAAGATTACACTCCTTTTTTTAGGATGTGATAATTGCCCCCAGTGGTGGCCAGTCTCCACAGACTATAGAAATAAGCTCTGTGTCAAGGTTTGTGTAGATGCTTGGTATCTAGAAGACTAAATTTGGGTAAAATGAATGCTCTCCTATATGACAAGATTTTGTTAGTCCTTTGGACATGATCACCACCGACTGCACCCAGCTTGGTCACTGTAACCCCTCATTTGGTATTGCAAATTCCATTTCTTGGGCACTGCCTTTCTCCAGTGATGCTGTAAGAAGCCTAAGGTCGGCCATTTTGGATCACAGAAGTCAAAACTTGTCTTTCCTTTCTCTTCTTCAAATGACCAGGGCTGTCAAGCCTTGTGTTGAAGACAGCATTTTAACCCCAGAATAGTTTCCATTTTTCATTTATGCATATATTTCTTTGCCTCTGCTCAAGCTGCCTGTATGTCAGATTTTGGCAACCAAGATGCAGAAAGAACTATGTGGGACTGGGACTGAAAGAGGCTGAAAGTGCCACAGGAGAAGTCATGCGTGTCTTGGGGACAGGTCAGTCTCCTTGAAAGTAACTGGGTTCACCAATTCTGCTGGAACATGGTAAGACAGAGATGGGTGTTACCAGCACTTGGAGCCAGATTTGCAATGTATATTTAGTTGTATGACACCCAGGCTTCATTTGCCACTGAGAGGTACTCTATCCATGCCTATATTTGTGGGTTTGATCTTTATGGCCTAATTTTCAGAGATAGCTGTCTCCTCCAGCCCCAGAGACTAAAATTGTACTTTGGGGGATTTATTCCCCGTAAATTCTTAAATAATTGCCCTATTGATTACATAAGAGGGAAATATTGCTGCTGTATGTAAGAGCTGTGGGATTGGACTCTTGAGGGTTAAGATTCTCCTGGCTACGATCATCTTCCCTGTTTGGTCAGCTCCAACAAACTGAAGACAAGCAGAACATCAGCACACAGTACACAATTACATTTCTGGCACGTCACATCTTGCTCTGCTATCTCTTCTTAAATCAAAACTTGTTTTCGCTTTTATAATTTAATAGAGCATGATATGAAGCCTTGAATAGAATGAATTTCTTTAAAATTTGACTAAAAATAGCTTTCCTTCCACAGTGAGCTCATGTCTTTTTGCTTTGTTTTATGGTCAGTTGACTTCCATTTCAAACATACACATTTTATGAAGTGGATTCATACAAATGAGATCTCTAAATTATTCATTGACTTTATGATTTATTTTAATAGTTTCCTGATATGAGTTCTCAGAAAAAGAGTTGGCTGTTATGCAAATGGACATTTTGCAGACATAGCACCTTGTACATAAACATAGTCAAGTATATACTTTTATGCTTTTCATTTGAAAAGCAGTAGAGTTAGTGGCTGCTGAGGAAGAGTTTAATTTACATACTTTTGTCACCTCTGGATTTTGTTAATCTCTGTGACTGTAGATTTGCAAAATAAGATGTATAAATTTGTTGGCCAGACATAACATAAGGCCCTGCACTTTTAAGTAAGTAAAAACTGGGCTCTGTTCCTACTGAGTTAGGTACCTGGAGTGAGGTTGTGGGAAAAGGTCTATTTTTAATTTTTTCAGCCCTCTAAGACAAGAGGGCTTCAAGGTCTAACTACATTACCTTCTGCTTCCCAAGGTTTTCTGTTAACTCTGGGAAATGGACATCTGCTGGGAACTCTCTGTATAATTCCTGGTCAGATGTTTGGCCTCTTCATGCTCCACTTACGTTTTAAATCCCTTTTCTGTGTACAGTGCAATTGGGTTTCTTGTCCCCAGCATGGATTGTCCATTTTTATGACTACACTTTGCAGCACAAAACCTGGGCATAGGCAAATGTTCATGATATAGTAAAGGTAGTGTTTTAAAGAGAGCTGCATCTCTGGTCCAGAGTTTCTCTGCCATATCTATCAAAAACCAAATTGCTTAAGGATGGTGAGAAGGGAATTTGCATTCCCAAAGTTCAATCAAAGAAAAAAGCCCTGCTCATGCTGCCTCATTAGCCTGGCATTGGTTTATGGAGTGAGTGCCACCAGGGTCAAGGTTTGTTCAGGGGAGCTGTGATTGATTACCAACAATGATGGGCCTGATTGCTCCAAAGGCCTGAAGAGACCTGCAAGGGGATTAACACTGGAGAACACAAAATGCTCTTGGCACAAAGGACCTCATTAGAATAGATTTAGTTGTATAAAGAAGACAAATTTGAAGGTGTCAGTAATATTCCAAGGAAAACCCCTTTGTGACAGGATGCTTCATGAGCATAAAGGCCATTAACATATTTACTCTGTTAAGGATATTCAGGACCAATTCCTTAAATGTGGTGGTGAAAATTAATAAAGAAATTTGAAAAAAAGAAAATAAAAGGAGAAGTAGGAGCCAAGCTTAGGTTTCATGTATGTTAGAAGCTGTGCCTGTTGACTCAGAAAGCTGTAACATTGGTTAAAGGGATTCTGGGCTTGTTTGCAGAAGGATACAGTTTCAACAGACTTGCAGAAATCTGAAATATTAGCGTGACATTAAGACCACTTGATTACACCTCACCAGATCAAGATGACTCTTCAGAAAGAGTTTGTTAGAATGTCCAGAAATCTGCTGAACAACAAGGTTCAAATATTTCCTCTCACTATTAGGCCACTAGGACCGGGGAAAAAAAAAAAAAAAAAAAAAAAAAAAAAAAAAAAAAAAAAAAAAAAAAGAGGAAGTAAATCAAGTCACGATGTTCTGTGCAGTTTAGCAGGGTAGCCAAAAGGACATCTGGCAAGTGGCAAAAGTTCAGCCATGGACTCCTTTGTCTCTTAATCGAAGGGAAAACAATGGGAAGAGATGTCGCGTTACACTGCTGTGCAGTAGCTTGTTTCTGTACTTTGCGCTTGAAAGGAGACCTGATACTGATCTTCACAGTAAACCCGATCTCCAAAGAGACCTCCACAGAGGGTATAAGCACTGAGCACTTAAAACATCTAAACCCTGCAAGAGAATTAAGATCATGCCTGATTTCATCACATGGTGATAGAGCTGGTCTGTCAGCGCTACAATTAGCAGTATGTAAGTGCCAAAACAAGAGTCTCCACGAAGCCATCCCTCATCATGGACATAGTCAGAGATACCTCAGGAGTCAGGAACATTCCAGTTGACTCAACAGCTTGAAGATTCCTTAGTGCCAGCAGACTTCAGAAGGTAAAGTCCTGGGTACATTGAAGTTCTGCTAAGAGCGTGGTTCTACTTTAAAGGAAAACCATATGGAAACCTAACAGAAGAGCTGTGTTTCATAGAAACATCCCACCTAACATTGAGAAAATGGTACAGAGTGTCATGACTGAACAAGAGAATTGTCAGCGTTACAACCTTAACTCTGTCCCTCAGTCCATCACAGTTCCAGTCTGGCAGGGCACACTTTAGGCAGGCTGAAAGGCAATTTCACACAGTCTATAGCTTCCATGCGTATCTTAACCTATTTCTCCCAGCATCTCTGAAGTCCCTCCCAGGCCAGTGGTCATTTGTGTGTCCCATCCCATCATCATCCTCCCCTCCCTCCCAACTGCCTAAAGCAACACTCTTTCTTTTCTGATACCTCTTTCCTGTGGAGTCTGAGGGAGGGGAAATTCTGCTCCTGCTCTGTAAATACCCTGTTTACTCTGAGGACGACATTTATCAAATTTACTATCAGCTAAGCATTACCTGGTTCAGGTGATTCCTGAAGACTATAAGAGGTGACAGTTTAGAGAACAGCCATACCTCTACTACCATACCTGGATTATATCTTTTTCCTGCTCCAACAGGCAGCAGGAATGTGACACAAATGTTCTCCTTTCATTGTTGTTAAATTGTGGCCAAGGATGCTACAACTGAAAGTTCATCAGCTTAATCAATATTAACAGTAATCACAAGAAAATTTCTTCAGGTTAAATGGAAAATGTTTTCATTTCAGATGAAGACCTTCAACCAGCACTCAACCATGAAGTAGATGTCTGCTGGTTGTTCATCATTTTGTCATATTTTAACTCTCATTTATAACTGGGCTGTATTTTTTGAAAAGAAAAAAATCCCAAACGATAAAGTTCCCCTGTTCTTGGTGCTGAATATTTTGCTGTATGGCTCATCACATTTGAAAGTACATATATCCTACCTGAACAGAAGAACTATTTCCAGTTCCTCATCAACCATTAATGTTGTTGTTCACCAATACCCGAGTACCGTATAATAAACTGTGCTTATTTTTACTTCTTGCAGACTGCAGATCCCCATTACTTAGGGGGAAAAAAAGGGGTTATGTAGGTGACTGTCTCCATTAATTAAGCTATTCAAATCCAATTAGCTTTTTCTAGAGGGTACTTTATCTCATTACAGTTCTCTTAACTTAAACAATAAAACAAACAAGCAGAAACTACAAACCAAATCTCGCTGTTCCCCATGTCACGATGAGTTAATGTCCTGCTCACCAGGAAGTGAGCAGTGATGCTAACACGTCTAGTCAGGCCTGCTTTTGCCTTCGTCTAAGGAAGGGAGCAACTCTGCTGTTCATTAGAGACACTCATCACTGTCACAAGAGAATGGCAAGTCTTCACACCACAGCAGCAGTGGCCCACCACAGTCCTCATATTCCAGCAGCAAGAAGCTTTTGGATGTAACTTGCCTTTGTGGGCATTCACAAGCCTGGCTACTGCGTTTAAAGGTGAGGCCAAAGTTCTGTTCTTGATTCAAAAAGCACTGCCTGTATGGTGAGAGCGTAGCACGTGTGAGGATTTCCAGGACTAAGGCTCAACATCGTTGTTTCTCACACAGGATTTCACCCAGTCATGTGGAAGTGAAATGCTACCACACACCAAGTTGTTTTGCCATCTGGACACTGCTGGAAGCATTTTGCTTCTCATAAACAGTCTGAGATCATCTTACCTCATTAGCTAGGTCATTGAATGGCTAGCTATCGTGCCATGTTATAACATGCACACTCCAATGCCTAATCACTTCAGACCAATAGCCTCCAAAATACAAAAATAAGGACAGATCCATAATTTTACATTTCTTTGCTGAAAGATGCCTGAAATTCATGTTCAATGCTACTTGCAGTGTGAATGAGCACCAGATCATTTACTCAGTAGTGACAGTGATTGGCAGCCCCAAGAGAAATACCCAGATGTTCCTGTTCATTTCTTGCCACCTTGCAGGACTCTGGCAGCTGATTGTAATCCAAGAGAGGACTCAAAAAACCAGAAAGAGGGGTAATAAAGGCCAGCTATCCTGGGGAGCCCATGAGACCAGGGAACATGCTGTTCTGTCAGTGACTCAGAAGCAACCTCCTCCCTTAGGAATCATATGGGTTTTTTGTTAGAGGGCAGGATTTGAATTAATGAGAGATTTGATGGATATAAGTAATAATATTGCTGTCTGGGAACTTGCATAGTCAAGAAAAATTATCTAAACAACCCGTGAGTGTTCATAAAAATGGGTAGTCCCTGAACTAGATCAATGTAGGACTTGGCAAGTTGGATCTCTAAACCCTTTTGCCCGTAGTAGGTGCAACTGCTGGCATGCAGGTGGAACTCAGTAGTTGCCAGGGATGGAGCAAACAGAGAATTGGTTTCAACACTGAACATCACCAACAAGCCTGAGAGAGAGAAAACAAATATGCCAAAGTAGTTTTAAATTAGAGGATTTCAAAACACTTGTCATTGATATCAAGAAGGACAATTTGGCAGACAACTGCTTTCCTCCTCTGGTCTCTGAGGCAAAGCCTTTGTGTCTGCAGTGTTGTTTTGTACTGTATTGGATTGCGCAGTAGTGCAAAATAGCATGCATTGACCCCTCCTTTTGTCCTACCCTTCTTCCACAAGTGGTGAAATTACAAACTATATGGATAGACAGCAATTTAGAGATCAGCTCTCTGTAATCCTAGTTTCCTTCAATGCATGGACTCAGAAGAGACAGCATCATAGACCTTGTTACTTTATCAGATGAGCTGGGGGAAAGCTGGGAGTGCTGTGGAGGGCATAGCTGGAGGTTAATGAGGGGAAATAGGACAAACATCTGTAGGAATTCAATATCTATTTGTTCTGCTGCTGACAGTGCAATGTGTTTGTGTGAGACAACACTTGCAGCAAACTTCAGCACCAGGATCTGCTCTGTAATGTTGGTGAGCCCTAATAGCAGAATTTCCCTGTGACGTTTGAATGGTTAAACAGGTTTTGTTTCAGAAACTAGACAAAGTATTACAAGTATTATTATGATTAATGGGATCATAATAATATGATGATATTTTTATGTAGTAAAATACATAAAGTATTTATGTAATTACTTCCCATTTCCTAGATGTGTTGTAGCTAATTTTAGCCAACATGCATCAACCCTTTGTGCAGTCACGTGAAAACACACTGATCTGTAAGGAATGTGCAGAGCTACAGGATGGGCACACGAATTTTAGATGCCTGAGACAGAGTCTCAGTGTCAATGACATGTCCGTACAACACATACCCAGAATCCAAAATGGGCAGCATTTGAGGGAGCTGAGTTGGGCAACTCTACAGAGCCCAAAATAACCATCCAGGGACGAGAGCAGAAATAACATGCATCAGACATGCAGTCATTTTGGCTGAGCCCTGAATCCTTCATCCATTCCAAAGACAATTTTGGAGATGATTAAATGACAGGTTTGCTTTTGGAATGCAGCATTTACTGCTGATTTGAAGGGATGGTGCCACAACTGATAAAATTGACAACCCCTATTTAGGTGGCCCCTCAGGGAGATTGTGACCCTGGGGGAAAACCGTCTTTGTCGATACTTGTGATTAGGCTGAGCTCCTGGGTGATGCCACAGAGATTGCCTCCTAAGCATGTGATGGTGTTACCAACAGGAGTTTCTGGATGATCTCTTCAGTGACCCTTGCAGTTGGATCTCACTTGCTGTGGATGAACCAGTGGCCACTGTCACCGTTTGTCACAGTCTGAGGAGGACAAGGCCTGATGACTGAAGATGGGGTTTGCAAAAGGGAACAACTATTCTGTTCTGTCTCAATTCTGAGAACCTGCTGCCTTGCTGACATTCATGCTCCTACACCATGTACTCGTGTGTCTGCTGGCATAGTTCTCACAGATGCTCAGACTAAAATTAACCACTAGAGCCACCGGTCTGAACGATTACATACTCTGGGCCACAGGGTTTAACCCACAACCTTGCCTAAACTGATCCAGGTGGTCATTCCTGTAAGGTAGAAGCATAGCAGGAGAGACCTGAGTGAATAGTGACTTTCTTCTCTAGCTGGTGTACATCAATGTGAGAAAGCAATCAGACACAAGATTTCTCACCAAGTCCCCAGTTAGGGTAACATATCATACAAGTGCTGAGCAGTCTGTGTCTGTTGTTCTTTGTCTAACTTCAGGTTTTGCATCAGTAATCTCCTCAGTCAAGGTGGGAGTCATCTCATCTGACATCAGATGCCTCCATCTGAGCTGGCCTTTATCATCAGTGAAGTAGGTACTTGTAGGCATGAGTCATCTGCCCTCTTTGAAATGTCTGCATTGGGGCGAGATGACTCACACTCTTCCCATTTTCTACAAAGGAAGCTCAAATCACAAGCTTAGAAAACATCTCAAGATATTAAGACTAGCCAAGCACTATTCTTAATATCTTGTGGTGTGTCACTGGCCCAGTCAAACTCCTGGCCTATCCTTTCTAAATAAAACAAAACATTTGCCCTGAGAATGATGTGTCTTATTCATGCCCACTTAAGTGGGCACTTCATCAAGCAGCCAAAATCAATGCTTTGTATTAGACACGGACCCAAACTCATTAAGGCTTTATTATTCAAGCATGCACCTCCCTTCAGCTTTTATCTCCCCTCAAGGGTTTTCACAGTAAAGCAAGCTTTTTTTTTTTTTTTTAAATTAGCCCTTCTGCCCTGGAGTCTTCTATTTGATTTTCCAGCATCGAGGGAAGTATTGTTTTTTTTAACTACTCAATCCTTGAATAGAAAATTTTGCCTCTTAGTTCTACGTTATCAGTGATAATAAAGCTTTGTGGAAGACATTTTGATAATGCAGAGACAGAAGTGCACAAAGGCAAAGCGACACTTCAAAGGAGCATTAGCTCTGATATTGGAATCTCATTTATCTGACTCGTTCCTAAAGGACGAGTTAGCAATTCACCAGGGTGCAGTTCACATGCACATATGAAGTGGCATGAAAGGTCTTTCGCTTTAGCAGAGCTGCCTGATCCCAATGCCCTTGAGATTGTGGAGCTTTATGAATGCTGCTGTTGTATTTTTATTTTTCCTTGACTTTCTTTATTTTCATATGGAGAACCAACTGCTTGCTTAGCTTTTTCCATGTGTTGTGTGGGACCCAGAAATGGCTGTACAAGGATTATGGTTATTGTACGAGGTGTAATCTGCAGGTTTGCTGCTTTCCCATGTATGCTGAGCAGCCTGTGACTGCTCACCAGCCCACAACTATCCATCCAGGTGCATGTCTCAGTGTCAAGGACGTTGTGCCTTTGCTGCTTAACTGTGGTATATCTCATCGACAGGATAACCAATGCACACATATCAGGGCATTATTAATCAATGTACGTGTATTCAGTGGGGATGAGGATATGTCTTATCCACTGGAAATATCACACGCACCTATTCAGGAACTACAGTTTTATTAATGAGGGCATTAGAGCATGTTGTCCAAGGGATTCCTCAAAGCTCAATCCAGATGCTGGACCAGGTTGCTGTCAGTGACTGGTAAATCTGTATGGTGGGTACCACCTTGTAGGAGCACCAGTGAACCTGGAGCGGCTCACGAGGGATCATCCCGGCATGCTGTCATCAAGACAGAAGGGCTCATCTGCTGTAGCAGCCAGGGCTCCCAGAAGACAAAGTGGTCTAAAACTGCTGTCACCTTTTCTATTACTTCCATCCTTTGCACAATAACTCACTGTGTGCCAGCGTTGGGTGCCAAGGCAGACATTGCATGTCTGTGGCACAAAACAACCTGGCGCTGAGCTGGGTCAGTCAGACACACCCCTGGTAAATTTCCATTCTGGCAGGTAGCTAATGCATCTGTCTCCTTCCCTTTACCAAAGGCTTATACTTACCTCACTTCTGCGCTTGACAACTGCCAAAGTCTCCATACCTTGCTGAAAAGGTCGTCAAAACTGAGACCAAGAAGTGAAAGCTTTCAGCAAGAGACAAGCTCAGGAGCTAGTGTGACTGGGAGCAAGGCATTTGGTGAAGCTTTACCTCGGTTATTTTCAAACTAACCATCATTACATGAAGAAAACTCAATGTGAACTGCCAGCAAATTGTTCTCCAAAGCGTGAGACAGTTTCAGGCAGTAACTTCAAAAGGAAACTGTTCTACTCCTTTTAGTGAAAGAAATGTCTCCAAGTAGCCATTTAAATGTCTATGCAAATTAATTCATTCAGTGATCATTTCGCTCCTGCTAATGAGTTTATCCATATTCTCCCAAAATCCCCAAAGCCTGGGGAATTTAAGGTTGTGCACTGTTTTGGGGAAAACCACAATAATAGCAGATGAAAAATGGAACATGTTGAAATAGTGTCAAAGAACTGAAATCGGCCTGAAATGGCTGTCAGAAAATTTTTGCCTCACTTTCTTGGTCCAATCAGCTCATTTTCAGAGTTAATTGCTTCTGAGTGTAAGCTTGCCAGAAGTGAGCCCCAGCCCAGCACAGAGGGCTCTGAATTGTGCATTAATTTTCATACGTACTCTGCATGTTTTCATATTTAAATTGGGTTGCCACAGAATCCCTGCTCCATCATGCCAGGACTTTCCCAACAAAAGAAGACTTACGGCAGAGCTTAGCACCACCCTACTCCCCACATGGGTTTGGAGATAGAGCTTTCTTCATTCTGCATCACTAGCACGGGAGATAATTTCCCCTACAGTTGTGCATGCTTCTCTGCCTCACATTCCTGCAGGGTCCACACATGAAGGGAGAGGGCTGGCAGCACAAGCAGGTGGCTGGCTTTGCAGTGCCCCACGTGTACTTGTTTATCTTTGTTCTTATAACCTTTTGTTCTCCATTTTTCCATGGGTGTCAGGTTAGCAGTGGATTTTGGTATGTTGCCTCATCTGAACCTGTGTGATTTTGGTGAGCATAGTAAGGCAAGCCCGGCTAGCTCATGCTGTACTGGAAAGTACTGGACTGTACTGGACAGTAACTGGAAGTCTCCAGAGTGGATTGTCCCTGGTGCTTGTTCCAGCCTGTGATGGGAGTTCCCAAGCCCTCTGTCCTGACACCTTACCTGCACATGTAAGCACTTCTAACCCTCGTCAAATCCAGTCAAGGTTGCTTCTTGTCATAAATCACAGATCTTTGGTAACTTAAGGAGCCCATAGGGACACAGGTTTCATAAATGTGTGACCCAGGAATTTCATGTGCTCCATATTCAGAAGCTGGCTGGCTGGCAAGCTGAAGAATATGCTGCCATATTTAAAATATGTGCCATGAATAGCATTTTTAATACAGATAATTTGCTTGGAACATTGCTAGTTGACTGAAAGGGAAGCTTCTCTTTTTAGCCAGACCATAATTAAGACCATGCCAAACATGCCAGCTATGCTAGGTATTAAAAACAAATACCTAGCTCTTAGGAACTCCTTAGATCATTAGCATATCTAAAAGTGCCTCAGGAAATAGGACTGCCTCAGGCCTTTAGTATCCACCTTCTGCTCCAAGGTAGAATCAATTAGATGTAAACCAGTTTTTTGACAAGAGTTTTTCTAGTCTGCTCTTAGAAACCTTTAGCAACAGAGGCTCAATAAACATCCAGGCAATCTCCCCCAGTGTCTCACAATGCCTAGAGTTACAAAACTTAATCTTCTGATCTGTCTCCCTTGCTGAGTTCACTTTTCCTCGTCCTGCCTGCAGTGGAAAGACTATTCTCTGCCTATCAGCAACAGTATGTTTGAGGGCTGCAGTACTCATTCTAAATCTTCTGTTTTCCTTTCTGCTCTTACTGAGCACTGCCCATTTTGTACAGTCTTTTCCTATTGGTAACGTTATTTAGACACTCCTACCCTCCTGGCTCATTGCTTTCCTTTGAAAACCGAAATACATCAAGTGCTTTTGTTTTGGTGTGCTGTTAGATGCCAAACAGATATCTCCCAGATGCTGGGAGTATCTGTGGTACTCCCAGCATCTTATGGATAACACTTACCTGAGTGAATCAAGTGTCTCCCACAAATTTTCACCACAGTATGTTATCAACCATACATGTTAAATTGGAAACCGTCACCCTTAGGTCTTTCTACAGAGCTTTTGGTGGCTAGGAACACCGAGAGCTACAGAAGTAAAATGGCTCAAGCAGTTCCCTCCAGATCAGAGGCAGGGGTGGGAACAGGCAAGAGGAGGTTGGTTTTAGGGAACTGTGTGGAAAGCAGGAAAGAACATGGGAATGCAAGTGTCAGGGGTTCAGAGGGAAGCCCTCATCAGAGTTGCAGCCAGTTCCCAAACCACTCTCCTGCATTCTAGCCCATCCTGGAGTTTTCTCTGTGTGCTCCAGACAAACCAAAGCAGTTAATTTAGCACTCACAGCCTTAAAGAGGTCCACGAGGTGGTGAAGGCCATACAATATCAAACTCAGATACACACCTGGAGACCTCCATAAGTGTTTTTCTGCCATGCCAGAGCACGGTTCAGAAGTGCAACCAGCCAGCAAAGCAAACACTTGGTGTTGCAGGGGAGTGTCAGGCTCACTCACAGTCTCCACAGCACTGTGGCACGTCTTGGCTGAGCACAGCCCCTCCCTCTCTCACTGACACAGCCCTGGGTCCGGGGGGTGCAGTGCTGAATTCGGAGAGGTCACAGCACAGTGTGGTGATAGCACCAGTGCAGGATCAGAGCACAGGAAGGATGACAGATGCAAGCAAGGGTGGCAGGATGGGGAATGAGAAAACAGAACCTGGAAAGCTCTGAGTATATCGCTTTCTTGCTACCAATTTTCATTTGCATTGAGAAGGCAGCTTTTTTTTCCAATCGTCACCAGCACAGAGCATATTTCCTGACTATTTGGAGTGGTCCAGTCAGGTAAGCTGCTCTCATTGGAAGCTAGATTGCTTGGAAATGAGAAAGTCTGTGTTTGAAGAAAGCCTCCTTTTCATTTTTCCTTGATGCCCTATTGTTTGTCAGGCCTTGACAATGCTCGATCCCATGTGCACAGCATCCATAGCTGGAAGGAAGGCGCACTCCGGTGAAAAGTCACACAAGGCTGTCATCCTGGCTGCAGAGAAACAAAAGCTGCAGGAGGCACTGCTGTCAGGAGCAGAGGGGACATGGAGCCTTGCAGCTGTCACTCTCCAAGTGTAGCTCCCTATTCACTCACCTCCTGCCATCCATGCCCATCGGGACTCCAGATATTCCCCCCTCCCTCTCCTTGTCACTCATGAGGATGTTAATGCCATAGGGATTATGTTATCCCAACCCCAGGGATGTTAATGCCATACTCTCTCCCCTGCAGTATGAACAAGAAGCTCTGTTCTGAACTCAGTTTAGTAGGAAGCTTCACAGTGATAATTAGAAAATATTCAGGACTTGGTTGGGGTTTTGTTGTCTGTCTTGCTGGGCGTCTGCAGCAATGAGCCAGCTCCTCAGTCAGCCAGCCCCCAGCATAATTATTTATGAATGTTCCACAGAGACCAGATCCCGTCAAGAAGTGATTAAGCCAAATGCTCGCTAGCTGCACCACTTGGCTGTTGTGGCAGTCATCCTCACTGATCACTGGCAGAACAGTATACTGCCCTTATTAAAATAGACTACCTAATTGCCTCCTCTGGGAAGGAAAGGCCATTTCCAAATCCTCATCTGCTTGGAAAACAGTAGACCCAAAATCCCTGTTTATATCTCTATAAAAATACATGCATAAGTGTTCACATGACTGTAGTTAATGCATACACACTGGCATGTGCACACAGGCATCAGAGAAGGGTGATAAGGACATCTTGAGTATCTCCTGCATTGTGTGAGGCAGCTGATACGGTGGTAGGTGGATCTCACCAGGCATCACAGAGATGACAGCTCAGTACAGCTGCTTAAGGAGAGAGAGCCAAGTAGCTGGGTCCCTTCACACCAGGCCCTGATGGATAGCCCCTGCCTTGCTGCCCCCTTTGCTACACCACAGTCTCATAGACCTTCTCCCAGTTTGTGGTCCCACAGGCCAGCAGCAGGAGAGAGGCTTATCACTCTGTATTTATAATATTTTGTAGTATTTGCACTCTAAAAAAAGCAGGAGCACAGCTTACCCCATGTCTTGGAGCACTGTTATCAGTACTTGGCCCACTGATCCATATTTCTGCAGAGTGCTGAGACTGGTGAGTGGTGTGGCCAGCTCAAACCCCCATCTCCTATCAGTCATGTATCCTAGACACCTGATGTGGTGTGATCAGTGCCCTGATGAAGATATGAGAGGATAAGGATGGATGAGGAGGAGACACTGACCCAGTAACTTGTCTTCTGTTGTGCAGTAAGTGCTGACAACAGAAGTTTCAATATGTGGTGGAGATGTATGTTTTCTCATATGAAATGTGAATTTTGTTTCCCTGTCTGACAGGTCTCTCCAGTTCAGGACTCAATGCAACTCCCATTCTGATGGCTACATGCCACTTCTCTACTACTGAAAAGAAAATAGGCTAAAAAGAAAAGGGGAGGAAGGTCACTACAGACATTTCTGGTCCCCCCAGATATCTCTTCTTCCACAAATATGCCTAGTTGAGTGAAATTTTGGACATCCACATCCTGTGTTAAATAACATATTCTAGCACTTGAGTTCATTTTGGTGAAGAACTTAATTGAACCCACCTTCTGCTAGTTTTATTTAGTGGCCACTACCTCCTGTACTGGAGGAGAAAGTTAAAACATTTTTCCTGTTCTCCATGTTCATGTCACTCATGACTTCACAGACCTTCAGCATCTCTTCTCTGCATTTTCTCTTTTACAAGAAAAAGAGTCCCAGAAACATTTATCAGTGTTAAGTTTTATCTGCCATTTTATTGCCTGTTCCCCTTGCAACTCTTTGCATTTGGCTTTGATTTTATTACACCTATTAATCCATTTTCCTACAGCTATTAACTTGAACTTTCACAGATGAAGAATGGGTATATCCTGGAGCCATGGCTCACGTACACCACAAGTGAGAGTCCTTCTGCTGTGCTGGAAAGCCTCTTCAAAGCAGGCAGCCTTGGATCTGATTTATGATGTCTCCACAGAGAGCTTAATTTGTAACTCCTGAACAGAAATTCCTAGATTTCAGAAGCAGTTAGCCCCATTCTGCTGGCTGAGCCTCAGGCCTTGAAACAGAGAGGACCCACTCCTGGTAGCTGGTGCATTTGGGAGAGGTGCAGGGCATTGATTGTTGTAACTGTATATATGTTCTACTCTGCTATCGTGCAGGGATAGAGCTATGAGAGGCATGCAGGGTCTTGTTTTAACCCAGTTTTCAGAGGAAAGAGACAGCTTGCTGCTCTGCCACCAGTCCATGATTTTTAAAAGCCTTAAAACACTGGTAGCAAAAGGCAGCTGCCCATGGGTTAGATACAAAAGGAATTTATTTTGACCTGGAATTAATTCTTCTCTTCCTAGTTTCACAGCATCATGTGCCACCGGAGCAAAAGGATTTGTAAAAGCCTACAAATAAAATGTTTACCAAAAAAGTGGAGTACCTGCACTTCCACAAGCCTCTGCCATAAACATATCCCTTACATGCCCAAAAGATGGGTGAGGTGAATGAGGTAAATGCTGAGCTGTGAATTCCTGAGCCACCCAGCCTGTTACTAATTACCATGATTAAATATTGACACAGTGACTGCACACAGGGCTCCCAGGCAGAGATCAGTACCCCTCTGTGGCGGCAGCAGAGAAATCCAGACAAAGAAATAGTTCCCCAAGCACTTATACTGCAAGACCCCATCCTACAATTATCATTCCCTTGGGGACTGGCAGCATGTGTGAGAGCTTGCAAAGCTCTAGCAAGAGGCAGGTGGGGGTCAGGAGGTTTCTGACCCCAAATCATTGCCTTTGGGACTCCCTTTGCTGCAATCTCCAGCAGCTGGGTAGGGCGAGTGGGATGAGGCAGCACAGTGGGATCTGCTTCCCCACAGCAAACACAGGCTGTTACTCAGAAGAATAATAGGGCCCTGCTGCTCTGGCTGCCAACCCCGGGGCATCCTCAGGGAAGCTCCCAGACTGACCTCCCAGTCCTGCTTGCCTGCCTCCCTGTACACCTGCCCAGGCTGGCAAGCTGGTAATTGCATCCCCCCTCATGCTCCCTCAAGCTTCTTATGCCCTGTCCTTTCATGGGTCCCAGTCAGAGACCAGGACAAAAGCTTGTGAATCTCCACTTGAGATTGCTCCTATTCAGAAAAATGTCTAATCATATGTCTTAAGAGTGTCCTGCACAGGGATGCACAAACATACCCAAAATGGGAAGATTTTGCCCTAGAGAGACTTGCTGCCAGGACAGAGAAGCCTCTGGAGGCTGTAGCTCTTTCTTCTCTCTCCTCCTCTTCCCCAACACTCCTGGTTAATGTGCTGGGCTGTGTGCCAGGGGAGCAGATGTATTACAGCATGGTTTTTACTCCCATATCGTAGCCATGTCCACTGCTGATTTTGACCATGGCCATTTTTTACTACAGCAGCTGACTTGGCCACAAGCGAAAAATAAAATATGATCCCTTGCAATTGCAAACTGGCCAAAGCCATCTGAGCTCCTTCTCCTCTGGGAACAAGGAGCAGTATCTGTGAAGCTTCTCTGTATCCAGTGCATCTACTAGCCCAAACTCCATTCCTTCTTCATTAGATTTTCCCTCTTCATCTCTTCAAATCATACTGGGCAGTTGCAGAAGCCAGGACAAATTTGTGCAGGGGTTAGTACTCTTAAAGCAGCAGAATATTAAGTTTCTCAGCTTGACCCTGCTCCAGTGTTAAGGTTTGTTACGAATGCTGCCTGTTGCTTGTGTTAAGAACAACCACTTCAAAGTCTGAAGCTCTAAAGAGCATCTGCTTTGTGGCAGAGTTTTCTCATCCTGATGCCAAGCAGAAAAGTATATTTTACTTCAAAAGTGATGATGGAAGTGGTAGCTTTTGAGATTATATTTGCAGGGAAACAACTAAGACACAGCTTTTATATAGATACAAAATGCTGCAAGGCACCAATTTCTCCATTCCCCTGGTTTCACACTGCAGCTTCCAGCAGCTTTGCCCCTGTAGGGTGAAGGGCTGCAGCTGTCGCAGCTGCTGTGAGGCTGGATGGGACCACCCTGGCTCCAGCTTCCCTCCTTCCTCCCCCAGGAGCAGTGAGGATGGGGGAAAGAGGGAAGAAGTTAAGCTGCAGCTTCTTTCCCCATGGAGTATCAGAGGCTGCCAAGACAGATGGAGGCAAGGGGCCAGAGAGGGGACTAAGGTACTTGCTTCTGGTGGTTGCTTATCCCCTCTCAACGTACCTTCTGCCAAGAATAGCTTATGTTCAGAGCCAATGGCAGCCCTGAAAGGTACTCACAGAACCTACTTATTTGGGATGGGGAGAAGAAGAGGAAAAGACAGGACACAATGTATTTATTATCCACCCCAGACATAAACAACAAGCTGTTAATTACTGGACTGTAGCACATACAGCCGTAGCATACACGGATTATACCAGAAACTGTTGTTTAAAGAGAATATCAAGGATGATATTCTGTTGGCTTCTTGTTTGCCTGTACTGAGCATGTTGCTTTGTACTTTAGTACAAGCCTGGTACATTTCCAGTTAACCAGAGCTTAGCTGGGAAGAATGCCTGAGCCATCCCCCAGGTCTGCAGATGGGTTGGGAGAGGGGTCAGGGAAGCTTGATTTTGTTCCACTCCACCTCAGACCTTTCCCCTGTCTTCAGGGAAGATGCTGGGGCTGAGGGGGTCATTCTAACCCAGATGTAGGTCCCACACATGTGGCCTGATTGAAGTGGTTTTTAGCAACCGAGCTGCTCAGTGGCCAGCAGCAGAAGTGCTTATCCAGTGGGAATGAAGGGGAGGGTGATGTGGGAATTTGTAGGGAAGGAAACACACTTTGTCCTGATTTCTCCAGGTACTTTTGTGACCTCGAGACAAGTGAAAAGAACTTCAATTCTGTTCTTCCACTTTTGATGATATTTTAATATTCATTAATTAACACAGTTGTGCATTCAAGTACTTGAACACTCGTGGTTTAGGCGTAACTTCAACCAGCACTTGAGGATTGGGATGAACATCGTGGTCCATTAGCAAAACAGCTGTGAAGCACAAGCACGAGAAGTGACACATCACCACCTTAGGCAGTCATTTGACTCACGTTGCTTTCAGGTGTAGCTTCTTTTCTTGCTATTCCTCATCCCTTAAGAACCCCCACTTGTTACTCCATTGGCTCCTGATTTGGGGCCAAAAGGTGAACCAGGCTGGGTTAGAAATACGTTCATCTATATGTAGGTTGTTTTTAACACAAATCAAGTCTTCATTTGTGTCCTGACAAATCGTCTCACTGACACAACTGAGAGAGCAGAGCTGGAGAGAAATGAGTGGGCAAACGCAGAATGAAGTCCCACTTGAGCTAGACCTCCTCCAGAAGTGTGCATGCCATCCAGGTGCTATCTCCTGCTCATCCTGCTGCTGTGCACACAGGGGCTGCCTATCGCTCACACTCTTCAGAATCTGCGTGGGCAGCGCAGTGGTAAATACACTCTAAATATGAATATCAGCAACTGCTTTACATCTACTGAAGAGCTGAATGTGTAACAGGCAGTAGTTCAAGTGGTAGTCCCAAGCCTTGCTGCTGTTGGTTCCTCAGTGACTCTTCCCTAGTTCCCGTTTTTTCTAGCTCTACTTCCATTTCATACATTAAAACATATAACAAAGAATTTCTATCCTTGTTTATGCAAATTTGTAGCCAGAACTTTAGGTATTGAAAGAATAGCATGGTCTTAAGTACAATTGGTCTGAATTTTCTGATGAAATTAATGCAGATTTTACTGCCTTCTTGAGAACAACTAAATACTTGGTGGTAACTTATACCTCTAAGCGACTGCTGTCCTCTTGCTCTGGACACTCCGGGAGGTCCCGGTGCGACGGCACGGAGCAGGGTTCTTTGCAGCTCAAACCGCAGATGTTTGCCCCGGGAGCCACAGCTCGCCCTGAGGCTATCTGCCAACAGCCGATTAGGCTGGTGCAGCCCAGATGGAAAAACCGCAGCAGGCGAAGGTAAAGACTGAAGGAGGATTCAGGCGCTAGTGTATTCCAAGCAATTTAATAAAGTCTCAGAGGGAACTAGCCACCCGAATCTGGCCGTTGGTCTGGCCTGGCCGTTGGTCTGGCCTCGTTGGTTTAATTAGCATGAAACTAAATAGAAGAGTGGGGAAAAGGGAGGAGTAAAGGAACAACCACTTAGGGAATGACAAGGGGGTGACATACAACCAACCGGGAAACATATTGGGAGGGACTAGTTTAAACTAGCCAACCAGGGATGTAACAAAACAGAACTTTCCAGAGCCTAATAGAATAATCAATGAACTACTTATTAAACATAACTTCTACTAACTAATAAGGAACCGGGGGAGAGAGAGGGTTCTAGAAACCAGGGAGGAGACATGTTCAAGGGAACACCTAGTAGGCGGTGGCATCACAGCCTTATCTCCTCCTCCGATCCGCCCTCAGAGGTGGAGTCTCGGGAGGGGAAATCAACCCACTTGTCATTCACCTGGAAAGTGGGTTGGGCCACCGCCACACCTCTACAAATCTCTTTGGACCTATTGTCCACCTGAATTTTTTCAGCCTTCTTTCAAATTACCTTGTCTCTTGCTTTCCAGAAGAGAAAATTTCAAACGCTTAAGTTCAGCCTGTAAAAGTTGTTCATGGGTTGGCACAGGGTGTGAGCTGAGACAAATGTTTTCCCAGGCTACCTGTCACTTCAAAAACCATCAGTCCAATAAAACCAGAAGTTGATTTTACATTAAGGCATCCATGACACATCTGGTCCTATAAACACATCACAGTGGAGACTTCTATAGGTTGTCAAGGGGCAGGTTTGTATTTATGGCACCCAATGAATAAAAAGAGGGAAAATTAATTTCCTGTTTTGAAATGAGTCTCAATTTTATCATAGGGAAAACTACATCATGAAGCTGACTGCAATTTAATGTACACAGCTTTCCTATTTAGCCATTAAGCTCTGCTGGATGGATGTGTCATTCCTTTTAATGTTAATGATAGTCCCACATATGCCATGACAGAATAAATGTCAAACTATGTGAACCATTTAATCCCTAAAGGAAAATGGAGTAAATCCTTCAAGCAATGTACAAACTGCTAGCAAAGTGATGGGAGCCTGTGAACAGTAGAGAAAGCTTCTAGCAGGGCTGAAATGTAGGGATGTTGCTTTGCCAGCTTTGGCAGCAAAGCCAACTGAAGATGTTCCCATCCATCCTGTCCTTGTCCCTGTCCCCTTGTGCCATCATCCCTTGCTCCCTGAGTTGAATCAACTGTAAAAATGAGCTGCTAACAGCACTGAGGTTTAAAGCACCCCTTCAGAAGAAACCAGAAACCCAGTCGCCCTTGTTGGTCTTTAACCCAGCTCGTTTCACAGTTCTACAGATAGTTGTACCAGAGGCACTGGGAGCAGCAAACAGTGGCCAGAGTCCAGGAATGAGCAATTAGGGAAGGGCTGGAGAGAAAACCTCCTACGCTGGCATAGGAGGGAGCAGGTGAGCCCGAAGGATGTGGAGTTATGCCAGAGTGCCTGCCTTGGCACACTGTGCATGGCTGTGCCACCTCTGCACAGTAACACTGGCTCACGGAGCTGTGGCTCACCCAGCTGATGACTCCAGCAGGGTTTGGTCGGCATGTGCCTTCTCACCCATGCCTTTGCCCAGGCTTTGAGGTGGACTGTCCAGTTCTCCTGGATCACAGCCAGGTTATTCAAGGTCCATCCCTGTTGTCCACCCTCCAAGGCACCTCTAGAAGTCATGGACACATGCCAGGGCAGCATGACAGGGGACTCCACGACCCAGAAAATCCTGAAGATGAACAGAAAAGGCAACACCAAAATATCCTTTGGAGTTCTCTATGCAGCCATAAAGCAATTGTTTCAATGCACAAAAAGAGGAGGAGCTAGATGAAAATTAGCTCTGAGATTCACTGATTAAGCTGAAGAGGAAACTCGAATTTTACTCTTTTATGAGGCTCTTGTAACCACTGAGCTATGTCAGTAAAATCAGCTTTAACTGTGTATTTTCACACAGATTTCACAACTTAACAAGTTTATCAATAAACAAACTCAGCAGCGTTACTTAACATCTTGAGTGCTAACTTGCCAGGAGGTCAGAGCCACTGCAGAGGAACTAAGCTGGTCCTGCCCAGTCTATTCCCACAGGATGAAAATCCAGGGGGTGTCCCCAGTAACAGCCCACCTGCAGGCCTGGGATACTTTCATTCCCTGCACTTTGTCACAAAACATGTATTTCTTTAAGAAACAAAGAAGGTTTTTGCCTTTGGAGTTGAGAATCTTAGAGGTCTTTTCCAACTTTAGTGATTCTATAATTCTATGATTCTGTGATTTCTGAGGTAACCCTCATGGTGTTAATGCAAGATTATATCACATGGAGTTGAAGGAATGCAGTCAGTCACAGAGGGAGGGGAATTAAACCAGAATTTTGCTGCTTCAAACATAGAGCAGCTCATCAGATCAAGTTGTTTCCTCCCCACATACCGTTATCTTCCATGGGTAAATCAGTCTGGATTCCCATGGAGTCTCTCATATGGTACCAACAGTACATGAAAGAGAAAATAGCCAGGAGGGTCCACACAGCAGATCTGTCAGGTCAGCTTCTGCAAGCCCTGTTTGCCATCCCACCTTCTCTTGCCTCTCCAAGACTGATGGGGACTTTGCAAAGTCCTGATGTGTTGTCATGGTCAAGATAGCTCCACATGCAAGGCTGCTGCCCACTGGTTGCTGGCAGCGGCTCCTACCCGTGTGTTTGACCTGCTCTTCTGTCTGGCTGTGGTTTGGTGAGCCACATCCTTGCTCCGACACTCCCCGCATTGGGTACCACTTGCTGTAGCAGTATCAGAAACAGCAGACAGGAGGGGGAAAGAGGACAGAGGACCTTTCAAAGGAGACTTCATGGAGAAATGCCCACCTTAGCTAGGAGGGACTGTGCTGCTCATCAGAGAGGCTGTGAACTGTGACCCGTTTTGGGGGCGACAGTGGAGGTGTCAGTAGAGATATAACTCTGAGCGTGGTTGTCCAGTCAGAAGCAAGTGTCCACCATCCCCATTGACAGGATAGCTAATACAAACATTGGTTATTTAACCAGTCTTCTCCTTCTTCTTGGAAGTTCTACTCCTCTGCTATCACAGCTAATGAATCATTTTTATGGGATATTGGGAATGCAGATTAAGACTAAGTACCACTGTTGGAAAAGAGTGCATGCATTCTGAGAAATGATGGGTAGGTGACAGGCACTGACTGGAAGGTTTACTCTGTCAATCAGCAGCTGCAAAGGCAAAGGCAAGCAGGGGTTCAGGGACCTGCAAGACCACATGAGCTGCCCATCAGACATGCTGGCTTCAGTGGCAGTAGTCAGAACCATGCTATTCACATCTTCTGTGTAATTTGTTTGCGTGTCTAAATGTCTGATACACAACAGTAAGCATCAGGCCACTGCAGATGACTGAATGGCTAAACTTGGTCACTTCACTTTGCTTGTAGTAACTCTCAGCATCGTCATCCCATTAAGCAACCCATAGGCCTCAGCAGGTCCCTCCTCCACAGGTAAAGCTTGCCATACAGTGTACAAACAGCCCTGTTGCAGGGCCAGTGGGAGGATGGAGACTTTATTAGGAAGGAAAATATGATTTTTATTGTTCTGAAAGAACAGTTGATGGTGAAAGCTCTAACATGTGATAACATGTACAAGTTTGTGCAAACGGATGTGGTGACAAGCTGTGCCAAGGGTGCAGAGGACTTTAGCCTCAGAGCTGCAGCAGTGCCTCCCTCACAGAGCAGCAAACAGCCCTGTCCTTTCAGTGTGCTGGCTGGCTGGCTGTGGAGCACCGCGGCAGCAGAACAGCGCTTAGTCGTAAGGATTTGGGGTCCTGCCAATGCTCTTTTTGCAAAGGTTGAAGAAGCTGAGTGACAGGGGAGGGGGTCAGAGGTTGGATGCAGCTCCTGGAGCAGGACCAGGTGCAGAGCACCTCACTGGGGACTGGTGAGGAGGAAGAAGAGGGGCAGTGGCTGCCATTCATTGCTTGGGTTCCACACTGATGACTTTTTCTCTCTCCAGAAACACCCCTCACCACAGTCTTGAGATGTTATCTCCACCACTTCTTACATGTTTCTAAAGACTGTTTAGTGGTGGACCTGGCAGTGTTAGGTAAAAGGCTGGACTCAATGATTAATTAGAGGCCTTTTCAAACCTTAATGATTCTATGACTGTAACCCAGAGATGGCAAGTCTATCCCCAGTTTCCCTCCTGAGCTCTTTTATGTGCTGATGGGCAAAAGCATGTTCCTGGGGCCTTTGCTGATCTGCTGCTGCACTGCAATCTATCTTGTAGCAGGGATGCTGCATGAGGTCAGTTACCTACTTAATTGCTCATCTCTGCCTGGGAGGGTTCAGGGAGTGCTGATGAACTGTGGTTAGTGATCACATTACTGGTTCTGCAGGTAGTGCCCTCTCTTTTTTTGGATGGCACAACAAAAAAACTACATTGACAAAACCTAAGGGAATTTAGCAAGAGCCTTGCTCTTGTGATTCCCAAAAAGGTGCCTCCTGCTATCCTGCAGAGCTGGAAAAACACACGCCCATGCACTGGTCCTGATGCGCAGTTGGAGAGGTCTCAGCAAACATTTCATGATCCCACTTTATATCTGCAGCTCACGGCTTGCTGCATCCATAAAACTGTCATGCCCTCAGGCTCAGGTATTTTGCGATGGCAAGAAAGGGTCCACGGTCTGTGCTTTGAAATTTAGGCTTTGCATAAGTAATTTTATTGCTACACTGACTTCAGAAGGCTCAAAAAACAGAGCTGAATTCATCAAGGTTAAGGCATTCACTTCCCATAGCCAGAGGCACATGGAGGAGGAGAGATGTGACCAGCACCTGGTTGACCACCCTAGGCACGGCAGCCAAGAGGGGCCATTGACAGCTGGGTTGCACATCAGCAGCCTTTGTCATGAGATGCGAGCTGGGCACAAACTCACATGCTCGGCTCCCAGAGCTGCCACTCCCCATCGCTGCTACATGACTCACAGGCAGCTCAAAACCTTCCCTGATAAGGGGTTTGCAGAAACAAAAAGAAATACAGTAAACAGGAAGTAATAGGATAATAAAACAGAAAAACCTTCAAGAAGAGCCAAAATGAAAATTTCCAAACTTTTATTAACCAAAACAGACAGCATGAAGGCATAAAAACTGGCACTGATTTGCTGCATTTCTAATGCAGAAAATAATCGCTGCATTTCTAGCACTATGTGTCCTCCTGAATGAAGACTGCCAGTCTCTGCTCTATGCTGGAGCTGAGCATATGATCTTTAAAGATGCAGAGGAAAATGGAGAGCTGTGCTTGGAGGGTTTCCAGCTAAACAACAGGGAAAAGGGCAGCCATAGACCCGAGTATGCTGACCAGGAGGAAAGCTGGGGGGAAAGAGGCATATTTTGCCAACTGCACTCCCAGTTATTTAGCCTGCAGCTGTAGCTGGGGAGAGGGTGAGCAGTGTGTAGGGCAAATGCAAATTCACGTCCACTCAAGGTAACTCATTTTCTCGTTACTGAGAAATGTGATGCACATGTTGTCAGTGTCCTGCTGGCACTGGTTTCAGGTCCTCCCCCTGACAGGGCTGCTTGCTGCAAGGCAAGGACATGGAATGCATGGACAATGTCTGTGCTGGGTGGATATGGAATGACTGTCTGTGACCTGCTTGTCAGCCTCAAGTAACTTGAATGTGGCAGAGCTTGGCTCCCTTACACTGCCGTTTCAACACCAGAAGCTGAAAAAGTCCAGAGAAAACTCAGCTCCACCTCCAGTCCTGGGCCGGGGTGGCAGGTAAAATGAGTGCCTGCATGAAATAGGCTGGGATTGCAATGATCCGGGCGAGCAGAGGTAACATCTGATCAGCAGCTGCAGTGTGTCTGAGGCCAGCGTGGCACGGTGGACACAGGTGAACACTGAGAGCAGACCAGTGTGACCAGCAGTGACTGCAGCACTGGAGTGCAAATGCACACCCACAAAGCATGGCTGGGGCAGAGCTTGCTCTGCTGGGACACTGCCCCTGATGCTGTACCAGTCCAGCCGTGATCCCAGAAGGAATGGGTACCATCGGAGACAAGAGGTGTAGGCACCAGCTGCCACTGCTCTGTGCAGCTTTGATAACGCCAGCACCCATCTTCCCCTTGCTTCTCCCCCTTGCTTCAGGTTCTCAACCTGTCTGTCTGCAAAGGAAAAGCCTGTCTCCAAAGCAGGACTTCTTGCCCCATGAGCTGACTCTTTTCTTCCCCAGCCTGATCCCTTCTCCAGCAACAGCCAAAATTGCCAGACAGAAAAAGCAGGGTCACACAGGCCAGCAGCGAACTTGCTTTTATCATCCCTGCAAAGCTACCATCAGCTAGAGCTGTTTCAAAATGTAGGCTCTGCTGACCTCTAGGGGACTGCTACAAACCCAAAAACATAAAGACTTCAAAGCTCATGGCACGTTACAGCCCTTCACAGGCTCTTCAGGAGCCCTGTAGTGGGGATAACAGAGCTGACACAACCCACTCCTGGTCCCTTAAGCACTACGAGGGGCTGTAAATTAAACCCTGGCTCCAACACTGCCTCTTCCATCTCACCTTTATGGCAGCAATATCTCAAGAAATGTGTACAAGCAAGGTTAGGTTGTTGGGGAGATATTACCTGCTATCAGACTGCCTCATATAATTGCTGCTTTTCAGTATGGAAAAACATGCTGGGAGTTTGGGAGTTTGAGAGCTTGTGGCTTTCAGTATCAGTTTGTCCAATAAAAGGCATAAAAGCCTTGCCTTGGCATCACAGTACAGCACTACTCAGCAAAAAGCACGGACGCATATACCTAGGCATTGGAAATAAAGTTAATGTGCTTTTTTACGGTATTTCATCACTCAGTAAACAAGTGGCAGAAGCAAGAATCTTGTCACAGAGTAGAAGGAACATGAAGAAAACATAAAATCTGATGTGCTCCTTAGAACAGCACATGGTGCTGCCAAGGAGGTAACAGCATTTGCCAGCTGGCTGATTGAGGACAGCTGTGGTGGGGAACAGAGCATTAGGCAGGAGCCAACAGAGGCAGCACATACTGCGTACCTCTAATGGACCTGTTCTCCTTGATACAAAGCCAAAGCCTATGACAGCCCTGGAATATCCCAATTTCTTGATCTGGGGAAGGTGGGACCTAACTTTGGAGAGCTGGAGTGTGGATAGAGTTGAGTGGGGAAAAAACTGTGCACATGGCAGTGTCCCCAGCTGCAGCCACCACTCTGTGGAAGAAGCTCACCCAGCAGACCTGGGAGGGCAGCAGGCTCCAAGCAGCTGAAGAGGTGCTTGGGAACAGCACTGCTTCCATAAGAGCAGCTGTATCTGTAGCTAGAGCCTAATTGTCCCAGTGGCTTCCACCATATGCAAAGGTCTCTCAAGAGGCTGTGGGGCTTGTGTTGTCGGGATTGTGCTCCAACACGAGGGAGTCAGTCCTGGCAGGCACTCCACCAGCCACAGGAATGACTTTATAGGCAGCACTTGGGGTTCTGGGCACACCAGAGGGCATGTAATTGGTGTGTTCCTACTCAGTGCTCATGCCTTCAGAAGTGCCAAAAAGACAAGGCAAGTGCTAAGTCAAAGCACTTCCTCTTCCATGGGCTGCAAGATGTCAACCCACAGAGGCTCATGACAAAAGGTAACGACTGACTTGACTCTTTCAACTAAATCAGAGTGAGAAGATGTCAAAGCAGCAATTAAGAGTGAGGTGTTTCAAGAAAAGAGAAAAATTATTTGAACAGAATCACCATTTTCATTTCAGCATCGTTACATGTCTGTTAATTAGAACAGATGTCTCCCTAATCTGTGCAAAAAACAGAAAAGGACCTGAGAGGTCTGAAATACTGGCTCATACACAAATCTTACCACCAATTGCCAGCTTCTGACAGCAAATCCACTGCCTCAGACTGTGCCAAACCAAACCACCTGATGCTTCTGGGTGCAGCAGGCTGGCTTTGCAGTGCCCAAACTCATATGACACCATTTTCTCCTCCTTACGCCTGCAAACACTGTTATCCCACCATGCACCAGCAGAGCCCATGAATGTCAAGCCTGTGCCACATGCATTGTAGCTGTGTTTTAGCCCCTCAGATTCAAAACTGAGTTGGTTTTGCTCACAGAGAAAATACACCATCAGTCATCAGAGTTTGGTAAGCTCTTTAATGGCAAGCTCATGGTGTAATGACACTGCTGGATTTGACACCTTGGTGGTGGACGAGGAAGGAGGATCAGAAGGAAGACAGTGCTCCACTGAAGGCTTACATCTTTGGAAGTGCTGAACAAAAGGGCAAATTCTTTTGGTGACTCCTTTCACAGCTCTGTAGTCCCAAAGACAGAGAGATCTTCCAGCCAGAAAAATGGTGGAAACCACACCAAAGACAGCCTTGGCATGGCATGGCACAACATGATTTCTGCTTGATGTGTTGAAGACTTCCCTGCATTAGTAAAGGAAAACTTGACAAAAAAATTGTACTGACTAAAATCCAGAGCTGACATTTCTACCACCATCACCCCTGAAGATGAAAGCTTCCTTTACATGCAGTGTTACCACAGATCTTTGCCTACATGAGCAACGGCATGTTGGTACAGAAAGGGAATTTCAAAGTTCAATGTATTTTACATGAAACCAGTGAGCTTCATGACAGTCAGCAATAACTAGTTCAAAGAAGTTTGGGGTTTTTTCTTGTAGGCAAATGAAGGCCTTTTTTGTTAATCTGTATTTTTTTTTATGTCCAAGCTCGTACTGACAGTGCAGTGCTAGCAGCTCTGTATAAACTGGGGTTTGCAATAATGCAGATGTGCCTTTAGGGATTGTCTTTCTTTAAAAAAAAAATCAGCAATGAGAAAAAAGTGAAACACAAATCATGTGAAAGACAATTTGGCTCACTGAACAAGTAAATGTGGTTAATGTGGTTAAGTGAAGAGGTTTCCCCTATACACCTGCCACAGACACCAGACACCAACAGTGCAACTAAATCTCAGAAGTCCAGTAAAAACCCAAAGCAACAGGGTCTTCCCTCTAAGGACCAAATTTAAGGACTCTACTTAAATATCTGCACTGGAAGTGATGTCTCCTGAGCCTTCAGCTCTGTGGTTACCCTGCAAGGATGACCTCAAGTCCAGCCTGTTACAGGGTCTAGGAGCTGCTGCCCTGAATCACTCCTGCCTGGCTCTCACACAAAGCCTTCCCAGCTGCAGCTGGCTGCAGAGACAGGCTGCTGGGGAGGAGGGGAGGTCCTGCCAGAATTAAACACATAAAACAAAGCATTTGCCTCTGCTCAGCAATTTACAGAAAGGGGCATCCAGCTAATGCTCCTGAAGGGATCCTTCCCAATTTCCCATGTCCTCTGGCCAGACCGAAAACAGCCAGCACTGAGAAAGAGACCTCCCAGTGATCAGGCAACCAAACAAGTCTCATTTTCTGGATGCCCAACCTGGAAAGCCTCAAAGAGTCATGATTTTCAGAGACTGGATTATTTGGCTAGACAACACTGCCTGTGAAAAGACACTGGGTTTGGCACCTAAAATGACTGCTGTCTTCTGCATAACCCCTGTCCGGCATGGACCACTCACGGGTCCTCAAGGGATAAAACATCTCCCACATCACCTCATCCTCCTGTACAGAAAGGTCAGTGCGACTCACACCGTGCTGCACTGCAGCTCCACTGATGTGCCTGGCTGCAAGCTGTGGGAGGTAAGGTGTTTCTCTTCTCCTTCCTATGCTTCCCTTCTTCTGGGAGTGAGAACTTCTGAGACAAACAGAATGGCAAGGATGGACAGGAGGGAAGTATGGACACAGGGTAAGGACAGACACACGGTAAGGATGGACACATGGTAAGGATGGATGAAGTTGTAACCTTGCCTCCTGCCACTGTTAAAGCTAACACTGCGTAAAAGAGCCATAGACATCAGCCTTGGATCTCAGAGAAAGATCAGAAAACATGCTGAAAGAGGCTGGGATTATGTCCTGAATGGCAGCTTTCTAAAACAACGTCCACAATGTTATTGCAATCACTTTTACTGTCACAGTCTCATGTCTCACCTTGCAGACAGGGAAAGGGCAGGGACCTACTAAAGCCATGTTGCAGCAGAAACTCCTCCCTGCTGCCCCCAGCCACCATCTCACACAGCACACCTTACGTGGGACACGATGACAAGATGCAGCAGCTGGCATGCATGTCACTGATACAGGAAAACTAACTCTGACTATTCCCAGCAAAGTGGCATTCTTATGAGCATGAGACTGAAAGGCACAGCACTATGCACACAGGGAAATTGTCCGGAAGAGCCCAGAGCAGGGCAGGAGGTGGAGCTGAAGTCTGGTAGGGGTTCAGGTCATTGTGCTCAGGGGTGAGCTATTCCCCTGGTTTCTGCAAGGTAACAGTCTGACAATTTTTTCTCTCATGAACAAGTCCTTTTAAGAGATGTTACCATGCACCTAAAAGAGGAGCTTCCTGCACCCTGACTGCTGCTCCTACCTACTCACACAATATCATAATTCTGGAGAAGAGGAATAGGCTTTTTAGTTTGCCTTCTCCATCCCTTCCTCCTTCAACCACCTCAATGCATTAATCAGGCAGGACACCAACAGGAAAACACAACTGAGCTCAAGGCCTCAGTAGTGTCCAGAGGAGTTTTATAAACTGCATAGGTTCAATATGCAGATACTTGGCAGGATGGCTTTGGCTGTCTCGGAAATCTCAGCATCTCTCTCTCTGAAGGGGCTTTGCTCACTCTTGCCCCTGCAGCCGTCACATTTCTAAAATCTGCATTTCCCTCTGGCATCCCATGTATTTCTCATTGCCCAAGAAGCACTCTGCTGAAGACATTCATGCAACTCATATTCAGAAGCACCAGTTCTGCAAGAGGCTCTGCTCTGCTGTATTTATATTTAGTTAGAGCATGAAATGCCTATGAGAAAGGCTGAGGGAAAAGGGAGACCCTTCTGTGTCCTTTCATTACTGGTTTGCTCTGAGGGTAAGCAATGATCATGTGTATATCTGTTCACCCACAGACCTAAAGCACTCTATACACTGCTGGACAAACAATACTAACAGTCCCTTTTACAAAAGGCTTAAGGTGGGACTTTCAGAGGAGTTACCCTGCTCCTGCTAAATTTTCTGGAGGCTTGGATGCATAACTGGAGTCCTGCCCTGAATTTTCAGTGACTAAGACCCACCTAAAGTTCAGGGCAAGGCAATAGCAGAGCTACAAACCCACATCTCACTGAGTACCCAGGTTTGCAAGCATTTATGCTTGTGTTGGCAAATCTTGTGTCTAAGTCTGGCAGCCTAGCCACTGGGCCATGCTAACCCTGATTAATTACTGAATGGCTACTAACTGCAATATGTGGTATGAGGGAGGGAAAAATAAAATACAAATGAAATATAAAAACATTTCTTAGTACAACCAAACCAGTTCCACATCTCTTGCATCATTTGGCAAGTATGGAAAAGTAACGCAGTAATACAGAAATGTTTTTGGTCAAAGTAAGGAATCAATATTTTTTGATAAAATACATTCTATATTAATGCTCATTCACATTTATTACATGTAAATTAAATTTTCTATGTATAAAATTCCAGTTTATTCTCAGTGCTGCCTGGTCATGCTTCAGTTCAGCAGCAGGGCTCAACACATTCAGCTCCTAGCAAAGTGGGAGGAAATGAGAGCACTCAGCTTTCTGCAGGACCAAGCCTCACACATTCCCTGGTCCTGCAGGTCCTCTCTGAACAAAATCTCGCTGGCTTCAGTGGGAGTTTTGCAGAGGAGAGCGCTGCAGAAGGGCCCCCCAGCTGTCCAGCACATGCAGTCCCTGTGGAAGTCACTCAAATGGCATATGGCATTCCAAAGAAAAAGTGAGTTAGTGAATACAGAAAATAATAATAATTTATCTACATAATTTACAGCATTGTTTGCTTGCAACTGTATTAATGCTCAACCACTCATTAACAATTCAATCAATACGCAGGGAAAGGTAGCAGAGTGCAATACATATTACAACCTCCTGTATGGAATTACAAACACTGGGTCTTACAGTCTTTCCTCATTTCATGAATTCTTGCCTATCCCACTGCCACCAGAGCCCAGTTTCCACTGAGCCTCGTGGAGTCAATCCCTCACAGCACTTAGGCCAGTCCGCACCTCGGCCACGGGGCCCTGACACCGTGCAAGGCGCTTTTAGCAGCAGGTCCTCGGCTCCTACCCATGGCCACGCTGCACCCTCCCCTCTGTTGTGGCAGCACTCATCTGTGCAGCCACATGCTGAGCCACATGGTGGGACTGATCCAGCTGGAAGGTGGGACTGATCCTTTTGCCTGTCTGCAAAAGGCAGAGGGTTGTGTCCCAGTCAGGCCAGGCCCGCAGCCCAGCTCACGGTGCAGCCATGCCCGGGGCGCCCGTGCAGGGGTGTGTGGGGTGCCTGCTCCTGCACATTGGTGCCAGCCACCTGCCCCTCAAACAAACGGGTGCAAGGGCCCAGCAAACTTCAATAGCAGGACTTTGCCTCCAGCTTGCACTACTGTACATTGCTCGCTTGCACTACACTAGAGCAGAGGAAAGTCAGCCCCAGAAGATCTACCTGTGTGAGCCACAACCCAAGGATTGGATGCTATGAAGAGAAAGGTTCTCCCAAAGGCAGGCTCTCCTTAAGGTTATAGCATCTGTCCTAGCTGGAGAGGAAAGAAAAATTTAGGGACTTAAAGCAGGGATGGAAACCACTGGTCTTACACTTTATTTCAGTAAGCAAAAAGCCTATTGCTGCTGTACAGTGTTATACAGTGAACTGCCACGGTTCTCACGTCACTAGTCCATAGAAAAGGTGTTGCAACTACCATGTTTATGCCTGCATGCTGAAAGAATGTACAAAGTTGCATTAAGCTCTGTTTTTCTTCCACTTTTTTTTTTATATTCTTAAACTCTGACTTTTACAGTGTTGCAGACACTTCTGTGCAGATTCAGGTAACACACATCGTCCCAGTTATGGAAGATCTTTGCTTCCAACGGAAAAAATCATGTGCTATGCATCTCTCAAACCACCATCATAAATGTAAACCATCAAGAAAACTTGCTCTCTTTAGTAACCCTGGAAAAAGAGTCTTTAAAAAATCTACTGAAAAGGAGACATCGTTAACAACACGGTTTTCGAAATGATGCGAGTTGTTTATAGGAGTTGTCCAAGCATTTTCTCTTCGCTCACTCTTTGTTTTTATAAAGCTAATTCTGTATAAAAGGGCTTTTGAAGTGTGTGACCTTCGTTTCACAATTTTTAAAAAATTGGAAAAAAAGGAGTAAATTTAGAAACATTTTTCTTGATTATGGAAAACAGCTGTACTACAACAGAATTATCTTTGCTTCTTATATTTTCGGTACAAAAGGCAAGTAAATAAAGAGACCCTGCATCTTCACAGTCTGGCATTCATCCAAGTTACTTGGAACTATGTAAAACAGGTATAAAATACAAGGGGTCTTCTCCTCCTTTATACCAAGACCCTAGCCAAACCCTTTGGGGAGCAAGTCCCCTGATAAGTAAAACGTCACTAGATTTTATATCAGCCAAAGCAGTATTTTAGCTCCCCTCCAATAAGGTGTAAATACCCACACTAGCTCAAAGGCCCACAAAGAGGTCCAGCATAATTTTAAGAGCCAGGTGCTGGTTGATACCCTTATGGCTTCAGTGTTAAGTTGCATTCAAGTTGCATTCAAGGAAAATCCTGGAAACTACAGGCCTGTCAGTCTCACTTCAGTGTCCAGTAAAATCATGGAAAATATTATTCTAGAAGGTATATAAAAACACCTGGAGGACAATGCAGTCACTGGTCACAGCCAGCATGGCTTCATGAGGGGAAAGTCCTGCTTGTTGAAGCTGATTTCCTTTTATGACAAGGTAATCCAGCCAGCTGATCAAGGGAAGCAAGTTGATGTAATATATTTGGATTTCAGTGAAGCTTTTGATACTGTATCAAAAGTATCCTTCTCACCAAAATGTCCAGCACACAACTGGATAAACACATCATGGGATGGGTGAACAACTGGTTCACAGGTTGGGCAAAAAGGGTTTCAGTGAATGAGGTGACATCAGACTGGTGACCTGTCACCAGTGGGGTTCCACAGGGCTCCATCCTTGGCCCTGTGCTCTTTGACATCTCATTAAGAACCAGGATGCAGGACTTGAAGGAATACTAAGTTTCCTGACGACACTAAATTGGGAGGAGCTGTCAACTCTCTTGAGGGCAGAGGCCCTGGAGAGAGACCTTGACAGTTTAGAGAGATAGGCAATCAGCAATGGTATGAAGTTTAACAGCGGCAAGTGCTGGATTCTGCACCAGGGACAGGACAACCCTGGCTGTGTGTATAGACCAGGGAACAAGAGGCTGGAGAACAGCACTGTGGAAAGGAACCTGGGTGTCCTGGTCATTGACAAGTTGAACATGAGTCAGCAGTGCCCTGGCAGCCAGGAGGACCAAGCGTGTCTTCGGGGGCATCAGGCACAGCATTGCCAGCCAGGCAAGGGAGGGAATTGTCCTTCTCTGCTCTGCACTGGGGCGGCCTCACCTTGAGTGCTGGGGGCAGATTTGGATGCCACAATGAAAAAAAGACATTGAGCCATTAGAGAGTATCCAGAGGAGGGCAACAAGGATGGTGAAGGGTCTGGAGGGGATGCCTGTTGAGGAGTGGCTGAGGTCACTTGGTCTGTTCAGCCTGGAGAAGGGGAGACTGAGGGGAGACCTCACTGTGGTTTTCAGCATCCTCAGGAGGGGAAGAGGAGGGGCAGCTACAGATCTCTTCACTCTCATTACCAGTGACAGGACCCGAGAGAACAGCCTGAAGCTGAGTCAGGGGAGGTTTAGACTGGATATCTGGAAAAGGTTCCTCACCCAGAGGGTGGTTGGGCACCAGAACAGGCTCCCCAGGGAAGTTGTCACAGCACAAGCCTGACAGAGCTCAAGAAACATTTGAACAACACTCTCAGGCACATGGTGTGATTCTTGGGGTGTCCTGTGTAGGGCCAGGAGTTGGACTCGAGGATCCTGATGGGTACCTTCCAATTCAGCACATTCTATGATTCTGTGATTCTAATGCACAAGGCCATGAGGTTTGAGTAATAATTTGGCAGTATATCAAAACCAGCGAAGTTTAAAGTTAGTTGTCATGCAGAAGTGGGATAGGCAGCAGTTATTTCTTACTTGATTTGTAAGAAAGCAGCACTTGCCTTTGGATCAAATGGTATTGGAGTACCAGGGATGGTTACAATGTGTGCTGCTGGTGCCAGTTACTCCCACGTATTAATTCATCACTTGGAAACTCAGGCGTCAGTGAAAAAACATCAATATGTCCAACACCTCTGTATTTCCTCCTTCCCATTATTTTTGTTAAGCCTTCATATATGCACTCCTGCAGCACCAACCACTACTAAACTACTGTTTTTCAGGAAAAGTCTCTCCACGTTTGGTACTTTGTCAAAAACCTATAGCTGTTGAACTAAAAAGAAAAGCGCAGGTGGTGTTTGCTCTCTGCTCTGGTTTCCTCAGAAAGGTCACTGGCGAGGACTCGGTGCTCTCCCCACATGCCTCCTACATTCTCAGTACTCTACATTCATGTCAGCAAACACTACTCTCAAACACAAATCGAAGAGACAAGTCAGCGACAAAACTACTTCTAGACTGATAACGGCAGAATGCTACCAAGACAACTCCATAGAAAACCCACTGAAGCAGGAGCAAAATTCAGGTCACTTCTTAGCAAAGCTCATCACAAATTATTATTATTTTTTTTAAAACCATTTTTTGTAAAACTTTTATCTTGGCAGCCAGATATCCCCTTGTGATGTGCTAATTCAAACAGGCTAACGTGGGACCACCTGACCCCACCTGGTACCAAAGGCTTCCGAATTTTTTTATAGCTTCTCAGAAAATCACTGCTGACTGACACCCATCTGTTGGTGATCGGCTTCTGGTTCCTCTTCTTCCACATCTGCGTTATATTCTTCAAATGCATCACCATCAACATCTGGAAGCCCAAGTAACTACAAAGGAGAGAAAATACCGTGTAACAGTGAATTACCCACTCGTGCAGCTTTGCTGCAAATCTTCACACAAATCCTATGTGCACTTCTCAAAAACCTCAAACCCTGGAATAACAGTGTTGCATAATGATCTTGACTCTCTCTCCCTCCTGGGATAAAGAAAGATTTGAAAATGCATCCTCACACCAAATTAAGTGCTCAGAGACCGGAAGATAAATAAAACCAAAACAAAGCACTTGCAAAAAGCTTCACATTCTTCCCTGAGGTCGCATTATGAATTGTTGAGTGTTTAGACTTGGCAGTGGTTTAACTTCAGAAAGAACCATGAAAATACTGTAGCAGTATTCATCCTGGTTTAAGATTGTTTTTTATCAGCCCTATAAAAGCCAAAGAAGAGACCATCCTCACACAGGACTGCATAGTGTGGAGTAGGCAAGGAGAGCCTAAAAACCTAAAGAACCCACCATGCCAAATGCTTCTCTTGAACCCTTCACTCCATCACACCAGACAAAGTCTTGCATGCTGGGTGAAGCCCTTGCAGTGAGAAACACTGTGTATTCCACTGGAATATTGTCCCTTTAAACTTCTGCAAATTAGATTTGGGCTTGCAAGGAACTGCCAGCCCATCTTCCTTGGAGAATGTTCAGATGTCTCCACCTGATGGCTCTGATCACTGCAACGTCACTTCTTCACTATAGGAAAAAGAGCAAACAGCCATGTTTGAACTTCTCCTCTCTCTCCCAAAAGCTTGCCAAGCCAACAGAAGTCAGGAAGACAGATAAACCAAATAACGGTCAAAATAATGTATCTGTTATGGAAATCTCATATTAGAATCCAGCCATTAATAGCCACAAAGCAAAATCACAGCCCAGGCATTACTGAGAATACCATGTATTTAGCTTGCCAGGGCTGGAAGAGCAGCATAGATGCATGTAACACCCTCTTTGGAGAGGGATGCAGCTGTTAGCTCTTGAAAGAGGCAAAGCCCAGAAAAATCGTGAGGAGGGTGACACTCTTTAGGTGAGAGCATGGAAATGAGAAGGCTGCAACGAGGCAGATTTTCAGGGACCTAAACTAATTCAGTCTGTCATCGACATTCAAAATTATTCAGTGGACACAAATACAACTCACAGAATTAGCTTCTGGGTGCAATGAAGCCTGTATTCCTCACTGTCACTGGGAGAAAACGATTTTTAGTTGTGGGGTTTCTTCAGCAGGGAATTGGAGGAGAATTTGCTGACTAAATCCTCTCCTTTGCATTTTAAAAATACTTATGGAGAGACCCCAAATGGAAAACGTTCTTGTTTTCTGAGCAGAACAAAGTAATTGTTCCTATGCATACATATTTTTCAAATCAAATGCTTAACTGAACATAAACCGCTCAGTTCATTTTCAGGATGTGGGGGTTTTGTTTCTTGTTGAAGCTAAAATTAAAATACTCATGTTTTCAAAAGGCAAAAGCAAGGATTCTTTCTAGACTTTCTTATACACCAGTATTATTTTTGCTAAACTAATCTGGTATATTCAAATTAAATGTGAGTGTTGTACTCCTGTTTGTATCACCTGGCAGAAAAGAGTTTTGACCGCATTTTTTTTTCCCACCTCTGGTCATAAGTCCTCTTTGATTTGCAAGGAAATGAGTCACATGAATCTTCATTTTAAGGGATACTGTAAGCCTTTCTCATGCAAAATTAGCATGGAAAACACAACATGCACCACAAGAACCGCAAAGGCATACACAATTCCAAAGGATGGGGAGTAGTACATCCTGCTTTTCACACATCCCATCTCTCTTTGCCATCAGGAAATCCAGCTCCTCTTTCCCTGGAGCAGCATAAATCAGAGGGAGCAGCATAAATCAGAGGGAGAAGTGTAAATCAGAGTGATGCTGCAGACCTTAGTGGTTTTACGGAGGAAGAATGGAGATGGGATGGGATGGGATGCTCCTCCAAGGGAGATGCAGTTTTATTCTCTCACGGACACCTTATGACCCTCCAAAGCACCAAGGACCTTGACCATGCAGGTCTTGCTTTTAGGGGTCACATCCTGTTGCTTCCGACAGGATTATGGTGGTCCCTCATCGCTGTTAACCCTTTACTGCTCTCCAGACCCCAATGACAAATCCGCCCACACCTTCAAAACAAGGAGGAAGGATCAGGGTCCAAAGCACAGGGAGCTCTACAAACATTGTGACAAAACAGAAGGACAGTGTACAAAAGATAAGGACAAAATAAGATGATAAAGATGGCCTGGGCTGACCCTAGAGTGACTCCCACCTTGTCTTCTTTCAAACCCACTAGTTTCTGCTTCTAGTCCACAGCTGCTTCATATATTAAAGTATCAGCTATGCAGCAGACTTGAGAAGGACTTAACTGGAGAGGAAAACAAGGAGAAAAGAGATAAAACAGAGAATCAGTGTAGAGAGCGAGAGCTGATCCATCAGCAGAAAAGCCAAGGGGAACAAAACTGCCAGGCTGGGATGCATGGCTAGGAGGAGGTCAGGGGCACGGTGAAGAGGGAGGGAGGATAACAACCAGCAGCACTGCCTGAACTACAGCTATTTATTTCTGCTGGCCAAACTACCCATCTGGAGGTAAAGGAGAGGTCACTGGGACATGCATGAATTCAGTGAATACGGCATAAATGGCTTTCACACTGCAGACTACCCACTTCAGATGTAGGCTTTTCAGGCTAAAGATGAGCTCAGTGTGGGACGCCTGGAATTTGCTGCTGAACTGTATGACTCATGCCTTCGTTTCCTGCAAACTTTGCCAGTTGGTGTGATGTCCCTCAGGCACTTCTTATATTTGTCTTTCTTAACTCTTTCAAAGTGCCCTGATTTTACAAATAACCTAGTAGTTACTAACTCACGGAAGCAGAGTGACAGTCTCCTACTAAAAGCTGGCACACAAGCACACTGAAAAATAAACCAAGACTGAGCTTTAGTGGTCCATGTGATGCTACACTACAGATAGCACAGTTCTGTTGAATCCCTGTGGGAAGGACTTAGTCTCCAGGCACCAGCATGGGTACCTCCTAGCACCAGAGCATGGCACCTCTGACACCACAGAGACCAAGGCATGGGAGGAGATGGGATGCTCTGAGGCAAATAACAGTATTTGAGCCCAGTGCTATCGGTTGATATCATGTACCTTCATGGTGTCTGGCAGTTTTGGATGCTCTCTGAATAAGTGGATAATAAGGCAAATCACAGTTTTGTAGAAACCAACTGAGGAAGGCAGTAAAGGGTAGAGACAATATGCCCCTCAACACCTTCAGTAAAGAAACACCTTGACCTTGTCTAAAGCAGGACTTAGAGGTGTGATTTAGTTGTTGCAGGCAAACCAGCACTTTTAAAAAGCCTTATCCAATTAAATATCCTGCTTGGCACTGTGTTTAGGCCCCTAAAACATTAGGGAGAGATGCCTGAGAGCAGTGAGGGACGGTGAGCAGACCCTAGACCACCCTCATTGCCTTCTTGTGCCCAGGGAAGACTGGTGAGCAGAGCGAATTCTCTGTCTCTCACTGAAAGGGATGCCAACTGCTGGGCATTTGTGTTCTCACTGTCACGAAAACACAGGGCCCAGCAGCATGAGAAGCCTGTCCCTTCCCACTCCACAGCCCCAGGGTAAGCTCATGGAGACATGGCTGGGCTGTTATCATGAACATGCAGAGCAGGGCTGAGCTGAGTTACTGGAAAAAGTTGGTTTTGGAGCCTTCAGTAATGGGAAGGCAGATGATCATGCTGTGCACAAGGACATGGAAAACTGCAGATTCTCTGCCACTGTTCTCTTCTAAATATTTCCCTTCTAAGGACCCCAACAAAGAATTTCAGAACTGTCTAATAATCATGGATGTCCACTGGGAATACCAAAACAGACAAGACTTTCAGAAGGTGCTTAGCAAGCACCTGCTAAAAACCTGATCTTCAGTGTCCCAGACTGAGAGCCAGGACCACCAGATACTTCACAAAAGCCCAGTCTGACCTTCAGTTGTAGTTTTTTCCTAAACTGCCATTTTTCAAACTGGAGTTTCCCAGACCGGTCTCTGTCAGCTGACTTGCTTGGGATAGAGGAGAAGAAATGCCCTGCAAATGCACTGTTGCCTTGAAGCTGAGAGCTAAAACAGGTCCAGCAGAGAAAGGACAGGAGACAGTATGAAGTGATGCCAAGGAAATAATTTCCCAATACTGAAGAAAAGTGGTTTTGTTCTGGCAAATGCCTGAGGGTGCAAAATAACTGTTTCCGTACATCTATTGTAACACCATTCAATTTTTAAAATATTTCCTCCCATGTATGTGCTATTTTTAATAGTTACAATCAGGGAAGAATGTCAATACATTCCTCATTAGACTTGTCTACACACAGCCATACTTCAAATGATAAACCCAGTTTTGTTATGCTGATGCAAATCTCTCAATACTAGGTCAAAGGAGAATCTGAGAAATAATCTCTGTGGTACATCCAAGAGAAAATTAAGAGGTATTTGATTACAGTCTGCAAGAGGTCTCTGGCAATTGAGGACACCATTTTTGAGCAAACAAAAGCAAAATGAAATTCAACAGCTAGGAAGCAAAACTAGAAAAATGCAGATTATAAACAAAAGAGTTATTCAGAGCACCATAACTAGCCATGAGAAGGAAAAGTGCCCAGCAGTGCTCTATCCTTTAAGTCACCTGAAGACTTTACATCAAGAGTGGGTGGCTTTGGAAAAGACACATTCTAGTTCAACCTCAATTTATGTGCTCAGTTTTGGGACTCACGAGGTGAAATGTGATATATTAATGAAGGGCCCAGGTTACATGAGCATAATGGTTCCCCTTGCTTTGAACTTTTTTATTCTGAAGAGTACCTCAACTTAGTTTGACTTTTCTCAGTAACTTTAACTACGCTGGAATAAACGTGGTTTAAATGAAGTAAGTAATCTGTACCAATTTAATTCTTGTTGAAGTCCTCTTTAGTTAAACCAATGGAACTTTCTCATCAAAGGCACAGCTTCCCTGAGCAGGAGAAGACAGCTATGAATATCCTAGAGCCCAATATTGTTCCGGGAAACATATTTTTTTTATGTTTTCACAATTACAAACAGCTGTAGTGACAGATCAGATTTCCAGCCCTTTCTAAGAAAAGTGTGCATCTGTTCTATTTATTTCTAGCCTCTCAGAGGATTCTTTAAAATGATGCTCTTTTATGTCGACCAGCTGTGGTGATCTGTGCAAACCATTGCAAGGGTGTAACACAGGGAGGGCCTGTTTTCATACCGGTGCTCCAGGCCCTCCCTTTCGCACTAAATACTTGGGGTACATTTCCAGTCTTCTTGATTAGTCAGCCAGAAAAAGACAGGAGGGAAAAGGTCTACATTTTCAGCTGAGTATAAAAACGTCCATTGGTGAACTTTCTCATGGACATCATGGGAGAATGGCTCTGGCTACAAACCTTTGCCCTGCTTTGCACCAAGCCCTTAGCCAGCCCCAAGCATTCAAAAGGAGAGGCTGTGTAAAGGGAGCATTTGGCAAAAATGAAGGACGACAGCCCGCCTAAGACACCTCACTCTGATGAAATCCAGGCTTTGGCACAAATCTTAGTGTTAAACAAGGACAGAGAAAGCTGAGTAGTAGCAAAACAGAAAAATACAAGCTCCCTCCCCACAAAACCCAGCTTCTGTTCCGACTTCTCAAGCAGTGACCAAACCAGTGTTTGCAAATACCAAGTGGCAACCATCCTAGTAGCAAAATCTACATTACCTGGGGGGAAAAAAACCCCAACCATAAAATAATATATACCACCCTGAGGAGAGACCATTCTTCCAGTTTCCCAGAGGTTTACTCTTGCTGTTCACATCTTTGCAAAACTCCACAATTCCAGTGCCAGGAAACAACTCTGCCACAAAGTCCTGCAGTGCTGACTCGTATCCTGTTCCTCGGAGTCAGCGCTGCATCAGCAGGACGCGAGTCCCTGCCCGCTGCCACTGGCTGACACACCAGTTGGCCTCCCACCCCACACAGGAATCCCATCTTCTCAAACACAGAGATGGGAATAAATAGGCAGCTGACTTCCAAGAAACAATTTCCAATCGCCTGATGGTAGCTTATGTGCTAACACTCCTGTACCCAGGCAGCTAACTGGAGATGTAAATCTCTGGAGAACAAAAAACACCTTGCTCTATCCAGTGCTGTCCTAGTAAAAGTCACCGGTAGCTGTCAGTGTTTAGAAGGAAAAAAAAGCACTTACAGGTCTGAAGGATTTGAAGACTTTTTCCAATATTTCATGGAGTGTCTTTTTCCCACAGGAGGAGATGTAATCCTGTGCGAGCTGCAGAAAGGGTAAGCAGTCCTCACTTTCGCTCCACACGTGCTGAAAGCCAACAGCAACACAAGAAAGGAAAGGCATTAACAGGAATTCACGCCAACCTTTCCATGTGATTTTATAAGGTGACATGTTGTAAACATCTGCCAAAGTACACCGAGCCTCCTGCAGTTCAGACCCGCCCTGGGGACAGGCATTGCAGGCTGTTTCAGAAGCCACGTTTCTGAGGAGGAACCTGGATTTTATTAACATGATGCATCAGAAAACAGGGAAATCGATCCAGAAGAGGAAATGCCTCATGGTTCCACCAGCCATGAAGGGTACATACACTTCGAGCATGCACGTTTTACCTATAAAGGTGCTTTTGTTTGACATCAGCCCTGCTCAGACCTGGAAGTCATGTTGGGTTTTCTCTTTTTCTGCATCATCCGCTGCAGTGAAGCCCTCAGGAAGAGCTAAAGCATCTCTTTGTCTTCCTGGCATTAGTGCAAATATGATGTGACCCTGGAGGTGGAACTTGATGTGTAATTCTCTCGACGGTGCAGAAGAAAAGATGCAAAATCTGCCTGCAGGCTAGACACAGAGCCAAGAAGAGATGTTTGGGCACTCACAGCATCCTGACACTTTGAGCCTCCCACCCTGTTTTGAGATTTACTGCTCCTGGAACCTGATCTTCTCTTCTGAGGCAGGCACATTAAACCCATTTGAGATCTTCCCCTTGTCTTACTCCTGCTTTGGAGATGCTGGTTCCCCAGACTTACTCTGTGAAGCCTCTCTCAAAACTGATGTTTATTCTGCTGCTAGGAGGTTGTTTGAAACAGAGCTGGCAAGCGATGGAGGGAGCACCTAGGCAACAATGCTTCCTGTGCCCAAGGGCACAAGCTAATGCATCATCTTAAACACCTTTTGTTGGAAGACTTTGTGCATGGGACTGTCTTAGACAGCCTGACACACACAGAAGTGCAATACTGCCAAATTGGTTTGAGACTCTTGTACCTCTCTTTTTGCACAGCAGCTCTTTTTCCCAAAGTGCCTTTTTACTTGCTATAAACAGCAGGTTATGCTTAAACAAGGAAAGAGGAGGATCTCTCCAAAGCTTAACTAACATTCAGGGAAAGACTCAAAACGACAGATGTTTCAATCCCTAGCATAACGCTTGCATGGTGCCTTCCTCTTCAGTGGTGAGTACCTGCCAGGGATGCAGTTTTGCACTTAACGAAAGAAAACAGTACTTAACATCATCTAAACTGCACCTTTAAGATAAAACCTGTAACTGCTTTGTTATGAACCTCACTTGACCTACATTTTTTTGCTGCTTGTTGCACTTTACAAGCATAAACATAGTGAAATGTTTTGTTATGAAAGCAGCCCTGCATTACTGAGTAGGTTCTGCTCTTTCCAAATAACCAGAGTCATCTCTTAACCATTCTGGCAATAAAAATAAGTTCTTTACAGTCTTGCCAACTCTCAAACGTACATACCACAAGTCTCATGATACTTCATGCCATCTTAAGAGTCATGGGCCTTGCAATCCTATAAATATACAACTAAATCTCAGCTTCTGTGTACAACCAAAAAAAAAAGCAGAAAAAAAGTCTGCACTTTGTGATTTCTACGGCCTAAGAAGGCAGAAGGTACATGAAGTGAACTCAAATGAGCCCACTTCAAAACATCAAATGAACGCTTCCAAATCACATTTTAAGAACAGCCTTTGGAGAAGGTCTTGGAGGTCTGGCCCATGATTTCTTCACACTTGGGGTTAGCAATAACTGTTTAGTTACTCCCAAACTTCAGAGCTGAATGTTGCAGCTTGGCAATTCCTGGCTCATACTAAACCTGTTGCAATTGTTTATGTGTATAAAATGATTATGACTGCTGAGAAACTCATTCTTGTTTAAATTGTGGCTTCTTTTGACTACCAGAGCTATACACAGGAGCTTCCACATAAATGAAAATCAGTACCTGCCCTTTAATAAATAATAGCTGGTTTGTTCCCTAGGGAAAGTTAACCCCATGTTGTCCTATCATGTTTTTACAATCTCTTTTCAAGCTGCACCACATTTTAGACTCCAGTGTGAATTTGTCAGCAGTAGGCAGAATAAGATGATCTAGCACAAGGGGAAAACCTAAGAGAATAACCTGATCACTGAGTTTTTGAGGACATTTTTTTGCATAGCATCATAGGACAATTAGCAAGTCAGGATTCCAAAAATCCTCCCATCTGCAGTGGATTTAAAATGTTGACTGTGGCAACAAAGGCACTACAAAAAGTTTCATGTGCCATTAGTGCACGCATCTCATTTGGAAATGGGTTGATTTAATCTTTTCCCTCAAAAACCTCAACCATAATAAAGACCAGGGCTGTAATGCCTGTAGGTTCAGCTGCATCTACAGCTCTCTGTGGTGGTCCAGTGCTGCACCCAGGCAGCACAGGAACTGTCTCAGCACTGACTCACCCATCTCCAGAGGAACCTGCAAAAAGAATTTCGGCCTTTCAAAATAAAAACAAATGTAATTTGAGGATTCAGCTCCTGCTTAGAAACTTCAGTAAGGCTGCACATATGGAGATGCCTTTCCTGGAAAACCCGATGTCTGAGGATCTCTCTGCAGTGGGAGAAGGGGGCTGCTGGCAAACTGGTGGACCACAGTGCCTGGCTGTGGCTATGCAATTAAAAAAATATTAACCTCATCATCGGAGTATGTGTTTTCCAAGCTTGCCCAGTTTTGCTTACAGTTGCTTTGTGTCACTACAAAAGCACACAGCCACTAATTTCCACCTCAGTTGACCTAGGATCATGGTTGAATTATTTAGTTCAGCACATAGCTGAGGAAATCAACAGGGCTGCATCTGGAGGGGTTTGCTCTCCCTCACACCTTTAGATGACTCAGTGTAGCTGGATGACAGAATCGTTTGCTGGCCCACCTTTTTCTAAGCAGCCCACTTGTTGTGCAGGGCAGCAAAAGTTTTTATTTGTGGGGATAATTCAACGTGCATAAAATATTCAGACCCACTGACTCTGTTCTGAAATATTTTTAGGAAATCTTGCAGCAAGATGGCATCATATTTTTATTTATTTTATCAGTTACTTTGAATACCAGTAATAACATGGTGACAGACTGAAAGGAATAGCATCACAACCCTCACTCTCCTTGATTATGGCTACACAAGTCCAATTAATTTTTTGAGAACCTCAGGAGCATCAGGAGCTGAATTATACATAGTTCAGCTATCTAAAATGCTGATTCAGAGAGTTTCAGTGTCCAGGTGGTACTGAAAATGCCAATAAGCATCTACATGGCTCTCCTGCATCCCTAGCACGTTAAAAGCCTAGCCTAAAGATATATTTTCAGGAAATGAAAAATATTAGATTGTTGTGATCTGGGATCTGTGATTTTAGATAAAATTCAGTGTTATTCTCCCCCAGATTGCATCTTGGCAACCTTGCCATGTTTTTCTCCTCTCCTCTTTCCTTTTAAGTTCATCATGCTCATAATTTCCTCCTTACAAGTGGGTTATCATGGAATTCTCTGGCACCTCCTACATAGCTTTTTAAGTCGCATCATTATGAAATGACAACGTAAAGAAAGAACAAGAATACCAGGCTTCAGATGCTTATTAAATGCGAGGCTCCTTCATAAGAGGCACAGGGTGCAAAAAGGCTGTAAAGTGTGTCACTGTGAATTCTGTTTATATTTTCTCACTTTCACACTCCACTGTGTTAAAGGAGCCACGCAACAAGGCTTAAAGTGCAAATGATAATCAGTCCCCCGTATTAAGTCTCCTTAAAATAAACTTTAGCCTGTAATTGCACATAGAAAGGAAAGATATAATCTGGAACAATTAAAAAAAAAAAAAAAAGAAAGTGACTGCAAAAAACCAAGATAATCAAGCTGGGAGCAGAAATTAAGTTCCACAGTGCACTAGGAGCAGGAAACAGGATACTGGAGAATCTCCTCAGTAGTGGGTCTTAATCATGTTAAAGAGACAACATCTCTTTAAAGAAAAAGAATTAAGAATGACACCTATCTGCCTGGCCTAAAAGTATTATCATTGCAAAAAGTGCCTCAACTAATAAGGCTAAAAAAGACAGAAGGAAACACTGCTTCTAGTTTTCCACTGCTTATGTTCCACATTTGACAGGAGTTGGCCCTTTGCTCCGTTTTACTAGTAGTGACTCTGGGCAGGGAGTCCTTCCCACACTAACCTGGGAATGAAAATATTTTGCAAAAAAAACGGGAAAATGTCATTTCGAACTCAAAAAAAAAAAAGGCCAACGTTGGAATAGGGTCTAAAACTGCTTAAGATTTTTTTTGAAGTTGACTAGACTTTCTTTGAAAGAGTTCACTCAGTTATTGAGCAGTGTAAAAAGAAACAATGCGTGTCTTAAGAAAAATAAATAGAATTTCTTTGCAATTTCCAATATCATTAGTGTCCAATCACAGTTTTAGCCTAGTGCTGCACTGGATTCATATAGAGTCCTGCTTAGGAGTGCAGCAGGCATGGCCCTTTCTGGGCACTGGCATCTCTAGACAGGAATGAGCACTGGTGTCTGACAGGCTCAGAGGTGCTGGGAAGATTAATGTGCAGAGCTATTCCCACAGAGGACTGAGAGAATCCACACCTTGAGATACCCCACTGCTACATCTGAAGGTCTCATGTATCTCTGGACAGATGCATAACTAAACTCCAGATAACTTCTTTCGTAATTCAGCATGACTATCTATCTACTCGACACAATAAATAAATGTCCTGCTCGCTGGGATCTGTGGTCCTGGAGAAGTCACTCCACTGCTCTTTGTTTCCATGGACCCATCTGTCAAATGGGCTCACTCTGCACTTACCTGTTGGAAAGGGAATTAGCGAACATTTGTCAAGCAGGTGGAAGGATGAAACTTGCTCCGTGAAGGGAAGAACCCACAACATTCCTACAATAATGGTCTGTGCTAGGAGCTGTTTTGTTAAAAAAAGCAAATCAAAATCCTTTCACTTAAGTTAACTGGTACTTGGCAGCTTACGAACCCCGCGGCGACGTGCCGCTTTTTGGTGACTCTTCCTGCACTTCTGCTCACCACCGGGAGGGTCTGGCCGAGGGGAAAAGCACCCCCCGACCCTTCTTAAAGGCAGGGGTTGTGGTGCCGGAGCCTTTTCCGCACAAACTCGGCGCTGAACTCCGCGAGGGGCAGCGGGGCGGGGGCGCGGCGGCGCCCGGCCGGCACCTGCACGGATCCCGCGGCGG
>VZTH01011343.1:163392-237515 GCA_013397815.1 Aleadryas rufinucha | reverse complement strand
CCGCGCCTCGCGACCCGCGCGCGGCTCCCGGCACCGGCCCCGCTGGAATTCGCCGCAGACAATCGACTCGACGCCTTCTGGCAACTTGCGGGAGAGAGAGAGAAAAAAAAAAGAAAAGCCCACGCATGAAGGCGCTGTCTGCGAGACCGTGCCTCGCCTCGCCGCTTCCCATCCCTCTTCCCAGAACTGGGCCGGAATCTCGGCAGCACCCATTGTGCTGAACCCACGGGTACCCCCTGCGCTGCGCTCCGTGGGAGCTACCCAAATGTGGGCTGTTGGGCTGTCCGAATACAGGCAGATTCACTCCGTGACATTGGAAAGCTTTACAGGGGTTCCCCCTGGTCCGCCATCCTGTTACCGTGAATCTGTGGGTTTGCAGTGAGAGTCACATTACTCTTCCAAGCTTATCCCAAGGGATTATCTGTATGTCCAGCCAAGGCATAAGAGATATGAGACCTGATCTGCATTTATAAAGGACCTTAGATTTGAGTTGGCGTGCACTGTGCCGCAAAGGAAAACAAATCCCCACAGGCCTGCGTGGGTTTTCAGCTGGAAGCCCAGGAATTCGTAGAGGTGAACAGGAAGCACAGAGCCCATACGTGGCGGCGGGCAGAAAAGTTTGCATGGACAAAGAGAACACTGGCCTCTAAAACAGCCCAGTGGCTGTTGCTGGTCTCCTGAGTGGTATTCCACTGTATTTCCATGGCAGGTACCAAAAGCCCAGCTGATGGGGTCAGAGTCATACAGCGTACACTCCCATCGTATGTATTAGTTGGTGCATAAATCATTCGACCACTCCAAAGTAATGGTGAGGTCACCAGAGGTCTTTTCCAACCTTAATGACCCCGAGATTGGCTCTGTTAGAGCATGGTGGCAGTAACGATTCTTTGAGCTGCAGAGAGAATGTGACTGAGCATGGCAGCAGCAGCAAAGCTGCAGCAAGGACACGTTCCCCTTGCCTCTGGCTGGCCTGGGGCACGCTCCGAGCACACCCGCTGCTGTGCTCAGCCCCACGGTCACTGTCTCCTGCTGCTGGCTTGTCACAGATGTGGGCATGGGTGCAGCGGAACTCGGTGCTAACGATACCACAGAGAAAAACCTCTACCGGCGTTGCAGCCGAGCACTGAGGTATCAGGAAACAACAGCATGAGTGCTTGTGCAACTGTAACTCAGCTCCTTTGTGCATGTGGGATGCGAGTGCTTGCTGTCTTTTCCACCAAAGGATTTTTCATTTATTCTGCATAGATATTTTGGATAATGCCCTCATTCCTGGGGTGCTGTTAGAGNTCTTTCTTCTTTTTTTTTTCTTTCTTTATTCTGCACATAAGCAACTAGTTAGCTACATACTAGCTATTACATTGTATAAAAAGTTATTCATATTAGATTATATGGGTTTCAAAATTTATAAGCATCAAGTTATAGGTGTAGAAGCTATGATTCAGGCTATATAAGTAAAAGCTATGATTCAGACTACATAAGTATAAAAAGCTATGTTTAAGGTTATATTGAGATTCTTTAAGTCACATTGATAAAAGGTCATGATTTGGGTTATATTGATATTAAGGTTACATAGAAATCTTATAACCCAAGCTATATAAGCACTTTGTTGGTGTGATTTGAGTTACACCGACATCAGTGGCAAATGCTGAACACTCCTCATTACACTTGGAGCTGTGCTCTGAATGTGCAAAACACGGTAAAAATTACCAATGTTGCAAAACTGCTGGTTTAGGTGCCTCAAATCTCAGAATCTGGGTATGCTCTTATAGGTACTTATCCTGGTCCTGGCACATGTCTCTTCTCCAGGGGAAAATGAGGCAATATCAGTCTCCTACCTACTGCACAGGCCTGGGGAGGTGAGTGCAGTAATAGCTGCAAAGCACTCATTGTGTGAGGTACCTGTGAAAGACCTTCGGCTCTGCAGGCAGCCTGGGGCTGGAGCAGTGAGTCCTGAATAGCTTGAGAGGAAGCCCTAAACCTCTTGCCACTTCCTGAAGGAGGCAGGAGTCCTGCAGAAAGCCAAATGTTACTGCAGGCTGTCGGGGTTCCGGGTGTTGGCAGAGCTGTGAGTCCCGTGCAGGACTTTTCAACTTTAACATTCTCTCATCGTTGGGTACTTGGTGTTTTCTTTTCCAAATACATTTAAGTAATTAGCATGAAAACAGGACATGGAAAAATATTTTCTCCTAATATGTGCTTGCCTGCAACCAGTGGGCAGGAAGCCACCTCTTGGGCAGATATCTCCCATGCCACAGGGCTGAGCCACCAAGGTCAATCCCAATCCCACTGTCTCTCGGTGCTTCCATGAGATCTGGCTTTGTTTTCTGTTCTCCCTAAAGATCATGTTGGCACTGGGTGAGGACGTGGTGGTGGGAGTGAAGCCTTGGCCTTTCCTGTCACTGTTGGGGCTGTTGGGTTTGGGGCCTCCCAAGGTGGGCAGCCAGGCAGCCATGTCCTGTCCAGCAGCGCCCTGGCCCATAGCAGCAAGGGGAGGTCAAGGCTGCATTGCAAACAGGCATAATTCAAATAAATGGGGTCTCAGTGTTAATACCTATGATTTATGTGCATTTTCAAAGCCCCCTATGAACATCTTTTTAGTCCTTAAAACATCACTTTGAAGTATGTGGTGTTCGTTATCTCCCTTCTGTGGAGTAGGGAAGCTGACAGGTTTTGAACAGGATTTTAAGTGCCTTATTGCAGCATGTGCTGCAAAATCCTTTGTCACGTCTGACAGTGCAGCCATTCAAATCAGACAGATGTGATTATTTGTTTATTTACATGTGATGATTCTCTTTGCTGTAACACCTGTACCCCAAAAGCAGATTATAAAAACAGCCTGGTAAAGGGTAGTGATTTTGGCAATGCAGAAGTGCTGCTTGCAGAGCAAGCCAGGCTCAGTGGCCCTGACCATTGTGCTGATGCCAGGGACTGAGGGATGGACACGTGGATGCAAGGCAGGTGCAATGCTCGTGACACCCTTATGCCTCTCTGCAAGTCAAAACCAGAAGCACCTGCTGCCTCTTTGACGAGATGAGGAGATGACCAACAGTGTTGTACAATGCCCGAGCTTTTCTGAAATACTGTGTACTGAAATCACACACGTGGTTTTTCTTCCTACTTGCTCCAAGTACCCATGAGCATCCATGCCCCAAAGCATGGCCACATAAGAGGAGCAAGTGCTCTCTTGGGAGAGAAGAGGGAGGGGTCAAGAAGCTGTGTGCTGTGGAAGGATGGCTTTCAGAAGAGAAACCAGAGGGAAAGTAGTTTCCCCTACCCTGAGGGGATGCACTTCCATCTCCTTCTGGAGCACAGCAACTCTGATGCTTTCCGTTGCCCTGATCCATAGAGAGGACAGGGAAACATTGCTAGATCGTTTCAGCGGGATGCCAGTAGCCAGTAACTATCACCTGCTGGAAAAGGCATTTCACTTTGGAGAGCATATGGAGAGCATTAGGAAGGGAGAGCATGTGCACTGCCATAGCCATGCTGGTTGGAACAAAAATATAAATACCAGCGTTTTACAGGTGACTTCTGATTTTATGCAGGTTCTACACCTCCACAGAAATTAAAGAGTCAGGTCAGAGGGGAATGTCAACATGAGGGCTGAGTGGATAAACCAATTTTCTGCCATTTGCATGGATTGGAGGAGGTGTGGAGGGGAAGGTTTTCAAAGTACCTGGCTCCCAGGAGTTACCTTTACAAAAGCCCTTGCCTCTGCAATGCCTGGTGATGAGTGTGGTCTAGAAGGCTAAGGAAGGGCAGAGTACCTTGCTAAGTGGTTACTAATTCTCTACTCCCCCTGGACACAACAACACTGGGAAAAGGCATGCAGGGAAGGCGAAGGGAGAAGCTGTGGAAGGTGGAGGAGCAGAAGGCTTTCTGAAATGTGTCAGACAAACGCAACTTGCCTGCAGCTGTGGTGTCTCTCTGAAACACTGAGCCACTATTCTCCTCTACAGTGGGTTAGAAATCTGACAAATTCTGCCCATGGACTCGCCACCTTTAAGATTTTTTTTTTTCTCTTTTTTTCCTGATGAAGAGCCCTCATTGGTCTCCTTTTGGTGAACTGCCAAGCAATTCGCATTAATTCGCCTGACCAGCTGTAAGAACCCGATTGCCCTCCTGCAGCCCTCATTATGCACCCTCCCCGCTGATCCAAATACAGAAAGGTCAGGAGGGTGAGCTCCAGTAAATTATAAGAGATACACCCTTAGCTGCTGTGCTGCGTCAGCTTGTTCTCTTGCATCTCTACACTGGATCTGCAGTTTGGTCTCCTGAGGAAAGACTGGTTCCCTTCTTCCAGAAAACAAAAGCATCAAGAAATCCTAGGGGAAATAAAATAGCTGAGGGGGGTTGATCCCTTCATGGACAACCCCTCATAGACCTTGACACCATGGAGCTTTAAAAATAAAATATTTGTTATTTTTATCAGTACTGGTTCATTCACAACATGCTTTTCACACACCCAGAGTGTCCTTGGCACTTGCACTTGCTTGAGAGAGGTGCTGAAAGAGCTGTCCCTGCAAAAACCTGGTCTATGCAGGGCTTCCAGTGGTGTTTGCACCCTCACAGCGTTTCCGTTGAGCCTGTAACAGCGTTACATGTCCTGCTGCAGCAAAGCAGCAGGGTGTTGTTCCAGGAACCCAAGCTGACTGACTTTTGGCCAACAGATCAGTTCTAGGCTGGAGTCCAGGAGCCAATATGTCGGTATCTTGCAAATTATTCCCCCACCTTACTTCTCTGCTCCTGAGGATACTCAGCTTTCCAGACAGCAGTTTGTGTTTATCTTGTCTTTAATGAGGAGCACAGCTGTGGCTGTCCTCTTTGCTTTGGGTTCCCTTTCTTTTTTTTCTTTTTTTTTTTACCCAGTGGTAAATGGAGTTGAGGAAAGAGCAAGAAAACTTTGAGGAATAATCCAAGCCAAGAACACATTGTAAAGTGTAATATATGGTGAAAAATAATTCGTGCTAAAAATAAAGATTACAACATTTTTACTAAAGCAAAGAGGGACACAAGGACCATGGACATGTAGCCATCAGAAAATCTGCATTTAAAAGAATGTGAATTCCAGGAAAACTTCTCGTCTGGCTCCAGCGACATGCATTCAATGTAGATATGATATGCATTCAGTATGAATATATGCATGTATGATAAGATAATATGCGTCGCCAGGAAGGCTTAAGATATACATCTATTGATCCCAAGAACTATCGCCAGATGAAACAACAAGACTACTTTAATATGCAAGAAGGAAAAGATTAATGAAGCCAAAAAGAGTATAAAAAGATACCTCATGAGAACTGATTTCGTGAACCCACGTTCACCCAGTACCGACCCCGGGCTTGGTGCTGCTTTTGCTCGTGACTTTATTATATTTTATATTTTTATATTTTAATAAATTCCTTTAATCATAAAATTGGCTGATTCATTTATAACATAAAGGGAAAATGAGTTAGAAATGCACAGTTTCTCAATTACGTTAAAATGTTAGTTAAAAATCTATACAGAATAAAAATCCTGCTGCTACCACAAATCCTCCTTTTGAAGTCAGTGGTTGAACATCCTATTGCTTTGGCAGTAAGAAATTAAACACATAAATAGTGATGAAGATCTGGGCTATGAAAAATCCACTTGCTTAATTAGCAGCTTTCCCTGGTGGCATTGCCAGCTCCAAAATATGAACTTAAATTTTAAAAAGGCATCAAACAACCCCTGAATCAGTCCTCCTCCTAGTCCCTGCTTTTTAGGAATAGGAAGATTGTGTGTTAAATGTGAGGGAGAATATATTGATGCCCTGTCATCTTCCTGGTCCTGCAGACATGCAGTTTTGGAGTCTGTATTGCTGTTGACATCCAGGCCAGCAGTATCACACCACATTGCTGGGTGCTGTGCAGGAACAGCACTGTCTCCACTGGTTTGATAGTGCCATGTGCTTGTTAGAGCAATGGCACATTACATTTGTGAACAGGATACTGAAATATAATGGAAATGTTTGATGACTCAGCAAGCTGAGGGCGACACGAGGCTGAAATAACTGTGGATCCCTTCACCTGAGCTTTTCATCCATCCTCCCTTTATTTTGACTCTCAAAGCCTGGTACAAAGCCCTCATCCTGCCACATGCTGGTAAAACCAACACCAGTTGATTTTGAAAGAAGTTGATTTTCCTCGAAGCTTTCTGAAGCTCAAGCTGTGCACACATTTAACATTCTGTGTCCTTTTGGAAATGGTATGTTTCAGACACAGGCACAATGGTAGGAATGAAGAGTTGTGAACTTTGTTTAGGGCTGGTCAGCTGAGGCTCAGCAAGCAGCCAGCCAACATGGCCAGACATGAGGCTTATTGAGCCCAGGCTGGATACAGGGATGGGAGAAACTGGGAGCATAGCACTGGATAGCTTCTGCCCTTGCATCTTTTTTGGACACAGAAGTTGGTACATCACAGTTCCTGCCTTTTTCACCAGGAAGTATCTGCCAACACTCTTGTTTATCGCTGGATCTGTGTATCCATGAGCAGACTGTGTAGCCAGGAAAGCCAGGTGGGGGAGACGTTATGAATTGGCTTATTAAGATCTGAAAGGTGACTTTGCAAAGACCTGAATGTCATAAGGCACCATAATCTCTTCAGGCAAACAAACAGGATTTTTTTGTTTATTTGTGATCCTTTATGATATTGAGAGGGCATAGAGCTGCAGACTGTCCCTGATTTTCAGATGAATTGCTCCACTAATATAAAAAATATTCTCATAATAGTCGCAAATTAGTTGATTGCTTGAAGTGCCAGAATCCTTAATGCTCTGCTATTTTAAACATATGGAAATTGATTCAACACTTATCATCTATTTAGAGATGTAAATTTATTGAAAAAGATGCCACTTCTTCCTAAGCTTTAGGCAAGCTCTGATGCTTAGCTTTCTGGGCACAAGCAGGTTTTTACGAGGACTTACAATTTTGACTGCAGTGATTTACTTTCCTTCTAAAGGAGGGGAGAAGCAGAGGGAAATTGACTGTATTGTCTACGAGGGAAAAAAAGGATACTGGTACATTCATTGGTGTGAACTGACATAGATAGGGCAGTATCTGGCACATCATACCCTGAGGGTCTCTTCCCAAGCATAGCACTGGCCCAGACCTTGCCCTAACTTCTTCTGCAATTGCTCTGTGAGATCACACTGATGTTGGAAGCATCCCTTATTTCTGACACAGTCACTTGCTTTAGGGGAAGAGTAATGAAAAACTGAGCACAGGGAGTGACAGCAATGGCATTGGCCGGGTCAAAACCCCATGGCAAAGAAAGCTCCCCTCCTTCCCAAGGTTAGCCTGAGCTTCTAAAAGCAAACAGCATTGATCTTTGATCTGCAATTAAAAGCTGTTCTCTGGAAATGAGACTGGATCCCAGCCTCAGTCTCTTGGGATGCCTTCCTGCACGGGCAAGCCCTGTGCTGATGTTGTGAGCATGAGGCTGCTGATAGGATTAAATGGGAAAGCCTGGCGCCTGGTCCTACCTGTGCTGCTGACAGCCTTCCTTTTGATTTGGCATAGTCACTTAGCACCTTATAAGATGGAGATTTGTGTGTATTAATAAGGAATACTGTTCATGCCTTAAAGCTTGTGAAAATATGAGTTACTCCTGTGGAAAAAGATTTTTTTAAAAAAATGGTTTTCGTAGGTATTTGATCCTGTGTTATTATTATTTAGTATGATTCATATATTAATTCCATACTAAGAATGTCTCCATAAGGCCTAGAATTATGCTTCTGGGATTAAGCAGTATTTCTTAATGTGTTTCTTATCCCAGTATTTTTGCAGAGAAACTGGAATGGGGCCAGTGAATGCAATGTGCCTACTCATTAGTAGTTAGCCCAGGTCAGGAGAGCGCTTACAAAGTGAATACCCCAATCATCCCTACTTACCCTGCTGTGGTTTGCATCATGAAGAGGTCACAAGAGGTGGCTTCCTTTCAGATGAAAGGCGGACAGTGTGCACACTGCAATCTCAGCACTCTCTTGCATTATGGATCTGCTCTCAGGCTGTAGAACTTGCTAGCACAGACACAGCTGCAGTGTATTTACTGCACCTTAAAAGCTCTTGATAGCATTTGGGAGGTGAGTTCACTGGTTGGATTAATTAACCACCAAGCCTGGTACTTTGACTGGCTGATGGTTAATCAGGGGCTTTATTTTCTAGTTTACATCATCTTGTTTATGATGTTGAGTCCAGCCTCAGTAGCATGGAAGAAAAATCTGGCTCTGTTTCTGAGGTAAAGAATCTTAGTGTCTTGCATAAACCTGAAAAATTAATTTGGAGTAAGACAGGGTTATAACAGAGCTGGCTTTGGAAGTCACTTCTTGGGGTCTGGCTCAATCAGGATCTTTCATCCCAGTGGGAACTGGTGATGTCCTTTGTCTTAAGACCCACTAGCTCCAATTTGAAAAGAGCAGGAAACCACCACAGCCTGCAGCTGCTGAGTGACCCCCATCCCTACCCTTCCCTTCTGCCATCACTCTCCCGCACCCAGACCCAAATGACTCTCTCTTTCCTAATTACACAATGACTGCATACCTAAATATAACACTTCTTACGTTGTGAAGAAGAGGATGACAGCTGCCAGTACCTCTCAGGGCATTCAAAGCTTCTCCACCACGTAGGTGGCCTCTCACCTTGATTGTGCTGGGCTGCTATGGGGCTATGGTGTGACTCAGCTGACAGAACACTGTGGCTGCCATCTCTGGATGATCTCTCACCTTTGTGTCCTCTCCACCTCAGTCCCATCAATGGCCCTGCTGTCATCTCCTCTGTGCAAACCACTCCCAAACATCTCCTCCCATTCAGCTTCCCAATGCATGCATGGCACAGCCTGTGGCTCTGGAGTAATTGACAATTTTGATACATGGCCCATATACTTACACAATTTTTTGTCATCTTTGTTATGTGTGATGAGCATCCAGGGCTCATATCACAGGCTCTGTGTTCCTAGCAGATTATCACAATCTTGATACCTATTGGAAGCACCAGAGTAAAATCCATGTTGCTCACTGAAATATTTGGTAGCTGTTTTCCTGAGCAGGTGCTTGTTCAGTTTTGTTAGTGTTGTTAATGTCTGGCAGTAGGAAAACGTTAAGGAGGTGTCAGAGCCATGGAGGAAAAAGCCAATTCTTAAGTTATGGAGGGGTGATGGCAGAATTTATGGGCTGACTGGGGTGGCAAAGGAGCGGACAATTATATCTTACTTGCAGCATGCAGGGCATGTTTTCCTTCAGAGCTGACCCTGTACAAGTGTGCCTCAAAGGTTTTCACATGATATCCTACAACAAAGCTAGCTGGTCTGGGAAGAAACATAGGTCAAAATTTTCATGTAAAACCTTCAACATGATATTTAGTGGATTTTTACACTCTGCCCTTCACAAAGCCCTGTTTTTACAACAGTTTATGAGAATTAAAATCACAGTCAGAGGTATCAGAACCTACAGGTTCTGTGGGATTTCAAGTCAGATGCGTGTGATTCCTTCCGAGATATCCCATCAGTTGTCTCATTTAGTTGTCAGTACCATTTAAAAAGCATACAGTTGAACTAAATCCAGCAGCAAACAGAAGAACAAAACATGTCAGCCTCGCTCCAGTCCCTGCTTCCACCAGCATCTGCCTAAAAAGTTAGGGAAGTGTGGGTACCCCCACTACACAGGGCACACAAAAACTCACTGGCAGAACTAAATGAAACTTAGCAAGGCCAACCATCCCATCAAAACTCTTGCACAAATCCCTTTAGCAAGGTATTTTCAACCTGTTTTTTCTCCAACCTCCACTCCTCTCCTCCCAGCCACAAAGCAGTGGTAGCTATGAATTTTGTGTTCAATTTACAACAGTGCTGTGAGATCAAGTCGGGCTAGCTCAGGCCATGGCTCGTGACAGCATCCTCAACACATGCAGCATCAGATTGAGGTCTTTCATCCTCTGTCATCTTGCCCTTTCTTTCTCTTGTCCAAAGGAATACTGTTTAGTCCTAATAAAGGCAAAGACAAGGAGGAGGAGAAACATGGGTCCATTCACAAGGTCTTTGTCACTTACAGTAAGTTTTAGAGCAAGGGTGAATACAGCCAAGGCATTTGTAATGTTTCAGCACGTACCCCCTTTCCTGTAAATTCCTGCAGGACTTTGGCAGCAGAAAGCATAACTATGCTAGAAGTAACGGAATTACAAAAGAGAGAAAGGAAGGGAGTGTAAGCAGTGGGAATAGGAAGCAATACCTAAACAGAGACTTTTCCATTTATATACACACCCTTCTCACATAAACCAGAGGTAGCTATTGCCTAACTGACTATTAGTTTTGTTAATCATCTGATCTTCTGAGAGCAGGGTTTGGATGTATGATCAACTACTTTTAGTTCACATGTCTGTCCCCAACATGGCAGCTTTTGTTTGTGAGGCAACAATCAGCATTACGCTTTTGCTTTTGATAGCACACGTATTTGTGTGGGTATAACAAACTGTAAATAACCAGACAGACCCAAGATGATGTCATTCATCGTCAGCAGCTCAATCCACAGTTATCATGAGAAGTCTTCATCCCATCATGGTGCCCATTCCTGGGCAGCTGTGTTTTCCAGAGGATCTCTCTGACTCAGCAGCTAGCACATTGAATAATGAAGCACAGGCAATTTCTGAAAATAAGTGTTCTCCATCACATGCATTTCCAGGTTATGTTTCTCTTAGTTTTCAAATGAAACAAACAAACAAAAGAAGCAGACGTGCATGGATTGTTGAACTTTTTTTTTTTGGACAACTCAAGTAAATGGACTCTGAAGGAGAAAAAAGACTGTAAAGCTTGGCACATCAAACCCTTTCTATACATATATATCAACAGGCCTATATCTAGTCTATAATACAGGAAACTGTGCAAATCAACTAAGGCAGAGCATCTTCAAAATAGATGTACTACCCACAGTCAAATGCAGAGCTATTCCAAGACATGCTGAAGAAAAACCTTTTTCCATCAGTATGCCTTCTCCACAAAATCAGTTCAGACAAGACTTGTGAGAGGACAGGGACGCTTTGCTGGAACAAGAAAGGGCAGTGCCACCCACTCTTACACATGTGACTCTTGTCAGGCAACTGGGACACCTTTTGCCTGGAGGTGGCTGTTCCTGGGATTTAGCTGGAGTGACTCAAGCCATGCCTGCTGGCAGGGCTGCTCAGCCCTTGGGGCTGGGGGCTGGAGCAAGGGCAGAGATGGGTGGAAGTTTTTCTGCACATGACTAAAATCTGAAACATGAGCTTGGGCATTGCTGCAATTGTATTTTAAGACATCCCACATGGACAAGCAGATGACTGAATTTGTCCCTTTGGAAACCAAGCCTTTTTATAGAAAAAAAATAAATTGTAACAATATTTGAACTTGTGACAATCTACTTGAATCAAATTAAATCATTATTGTTTATTACTCCTACAGTAATTCTAGTTGTGGGAAGTCACAAGCAGGCCACGTTTGCTGGGGAAGTTTAAGGAAAGCCAGACCACTGAATGGATGAAGCCACTGAACTGAAGAAACCATCAGAAACCAAAGCTGCCTTGAACTGCTCACCCTGCCATGGACAGCAGGCAGCTCTCCATGAATGCAAAGAAATCCTTAGTTTCAGTTCATCCTCATAATTGCATTCCACATACACTGTTAATTCACATTTTAACTAACTGGCATATAAAAGACATTCCTGCTTTATGTGGAAAAATTATTGTGTGGTGATAAGATGTGCTAGTGCTAAAATCCTGCAGGATTAGAACCTACCAGGAATGATCAGGAATACTTTATTTCATTAACAGGCTTAATCAAAACATTTTAGTCAACTTATTTCTCCAGCATGTTAAATATATTGCCAACTAATTAAGAAAATCCTAAATAACTGCTTGGATTCCATTTTCCATCCAAATGAAACTTGCTGCAAATTATGAACCAAGGAACAGCCCTCTAATAGGAACAGATAAACAACATTTAGTGTCTCTTAATACATGAAACATAAAATTTCAAGGGCCTCAATCAAAATGTCAGGCTGGCAATGGCTTTAAAACACACGTGTATTCAGAAAAAAACAACATATTGCTGCTGCTGGTGGTAGCCACCTCTTCTGATCTTAGAAGTTGCCCACTGCATGGTTTACCTTCACAAAATACATTCCTTGTACCTGAGAAGTGTGGGAATGGTGGAGATGCCAGAGAGCTCCTCAGGCAGGAGATGCCACGAGCCACTTGGGACAATGGCAGGGAGGGAGACTTGGTACAATGGCAGGGAGGGAGTGGCTGGTCACACACTCATAGGGACTGGCTGGCTCATGCCCTTGAGCAGGCTATGGTTACTCACCTGGGTGTGGAAAAGGGCACATAAACAGCTCAGGAACAACAGGCCACCCTTGATATGACGCATCTGAGGGGGCCCAAACAGAGTTTAAAAGTGGTGTAGTTGTGTGAAAATAGGTTAATTTGGTTACCAACAAACAGAGGGGGGAAAAAAGTCTGTCAGGGAGGAATGAGCAGGAAAACATGGCCTAGAGTAAAAAACAAGGCAGAAATCGATTATCTGAATGAAGCTTTGCTGATCTAATCTGCAATTAAAGCAGCGATTCAAATCAATGTAGTCTGGTGCTATCTCACCCTCTAAAGTTTCATATCTTTTATTTACACATAATTAATAAACTTCCTATGACATGTCCTGGATTTCAGAGTACATGAGCAGGCAGTGGATGGTAAGCAATGAAAATGCTGCACTCTGCTGCTTTTCCATTTGAGTGCAAATACTGTCAACAGAACTCATAAATTCGCTCCAGTAATGGGGAAATGGCATCTGAAAAATGTCTCCCTGCTTATTCAGATCTTTTGCTGGGGAAGAGTCAGGAGCAGCATTAACATTTATTAGACTGCAAACCATACCATGCAGATCTCCTGGACCAAAGTGTGAAATCCCAAATTGCTACAAGCTTGTTAAAACAGACCATTTTTACTGTCAGAGGAGGAACAGGGTGGTAGAAAGAGAAAAGAAAAAAAAAAAAAAAAAAAAAGAGCAATTGTGGCTTTTCATCAAGTATATTTCATAATTGTCCATTAAAATACATACCCACATCACAAAACACTTTAAAAAAAACCAAGTACTTTTAAATGTATGTACAATAATGCAAAAATATGCCTAAATATGTATCTAATGCAAAAAAATAAACCATTTAATAAAATCTCCCTTCAAATGTCCCCTTGCTCTTTAACATGTTAAAAAAAAGGACAGAGCTCAGTAAACAAACAGGAATTAAAACACAAAATAACAGATGAGAGCAGTGCAAAGCAGACACCTGAGGATGGAGATGCATCTGATTCAGCTTCCCATTCCCCAGGATTACACCACAACTATGGTGCAACTTGTCCTGTGTCAGCGGAATTTTGATTTTAAGAAGTCACCCTGGTGTTCAAGCTCTGAGAGGCTGCCCATGGCACTCATTTTCCATGTGAGCAAAAAAGTTAATGATAATCCAACTACGCACCCTTTAAACAGGGGTGAATTTCACCCTAGGCAAATATGTCATGGTCTGTGTACTCCTGCCAAGCACAAGGAGATCTCGTCCAATGAACAGTATGGACTAAAGTCTACCTTGAAAACTGTGGGGAGAGAGAGACTTCTGCTGTTTCATGGCTACTTGTTTAGTCACCTCTTTTTTGTGCATTCTCTAGGAAACTGCAAAGAGGGCTCCAGTCCTAGAATTTCAGTAAGGCAAATATTTTGCATTTGTGGCGTTGCAATGTCACTAGTAGTTGGGCTTCTAAGTATTTCTGAAGACTAGGTCTGAATGTCTGAGTTAAATGAGACACTTCAGTTGCTGAAGAAAATCCTGATCTGATTCTTACTTGGATGAGTTTAGGTGACTTGGATGAGTTTAGTATATCCCTTATCTTCCCAGAGTCACTGCCCTCAGAGCACAGCAGGCTGTATGTGGAACATAGCTCTTGTTTGCAGAAGCAATCTGAGGAAGATTCAGTATTGCTCCTACAGGGAAGGTGGCAGGAACTGAAGCACTATTTAAAAAACCTGCTTGTAAGGCACTGGTGCAGCAAGGTTTGTGACGAACATGGTTTCATCATTCCTATTTTCCAACTGTTTAAAAGTCAAGTCTATTAAATCAACCATAAATAGCAATAAAAAGGCATTAGAAAAGTCCCAAACCAAAGAAATCAACTTAGTATTGAAACTTAATTTATGGCAGTCCCACTTCAGTGCACACACTAGCTCCTGCACGTTTTTTCAAGCTCATTGTCACCATATGCTCACCCCATATACAAAAGTCCCCGTACAAAGTCATGATGCACTGAACATCCCCCACAAACAAGAAATTTTTAGATGACCTCATATAGTTACATGTTAAACTTACAGATGGTGGACAGGAACACACATTGGCTCACCCACCGTACGCATCTATTCAAAGCTTTACCAGAATAAGAATATACACAATATATACACTTAATTCACAGAGTAAAACAGCCCTCGACATCTGCTATTTTGTAGGGCTAAGCATTTCTTCTATTAAAATTCCACACATGGAACTATCTCTGTGCCAGCTCCTCTTCATAAGCAGTAGGATCACTTCAAGGTAAATTGGTTCTTCATGTATATGTAACAGAAACAGCAAAACCTCAGCCTCTAGTCATCACTGTCACTCCCAGACTCACTCAACTGCAAGTCATTTCCTATGGAAAACAAAAACCAACAGAACACAACAAATGAGTAGGCGTTAATTCACATTTCATGGCAATCAAACCAAAGAAGGGTCACATTTACACTGGAAGATTTAAATAAGAATAACACATGAAATGAATGCAAACATCATCTGTGATTTAATGGAACTGCTCGCCATGCCCAAGAACATCAAGAGCTGCATGGGGCTAATACACAACTGGATCCAAGCCAAACCAAGCATCCTTGTCTCCAGAGCCACCAAAGGTGCTCCGTGGTGGGACAATGGCCCTCTCCATGCTAACAGCTGCGGAAAGTATTCCACAGCCTCCACCCACCCAAGCTCCCATATACGGCTATGGGACAAGGCATTAGGGAATTCCTTGGCTTTCTTTACCCTTCAAAAACAGATCTTTTTTGGTTTAAGGCCATTTGGCTAGCCAAGACAATGCCTCCACATGTCAATAAACCAAAAGGACTGTTAAAGCCATCACAACTCAAGGCTGAACTAAACTGACACATGCTGTGACGGTGAAGGCTCCCCTCCGAAGTGCAGAGATCGGATGAAAGGCCAGGATATGGATCAAACCTATTGGCTCTGATCCTGTTTTGCAGAGCACTTGTGATTTGGTGAGGTGGAGGGGACAAAAAGGGGCAACATGCAAACATGCTTGTGTTCTGATAATTGAACCTAACTCTTCCAGCATTCTACCACAGCCCTCCCTCAAAAATAGATGCAGGGCATCTATGCAACAGCTATGCCCTGGTTTTCTTCAGCTCCTCTTCCCTTTTACAAGACAAGAACTTGGGTTAGGGGTGATTCTCCCCACTGCAAAAGTATTTTAAACCCAAAGGCAAAAAAACATTGCATGAATAGAGGAGCTACCCTAGCAGTTCCCAGATTGTCCTGCAGCCAGAAGCTTCTGATCATTAAACCCATGCAGTATTGTTGTCGTGGAGAAGCAGGGAGGAGGCTGCTCGCAACCAGAAACAGGGAAATGGACGCGGTCCTAATGACTTTGTTGAACTTTGGATTTCACTTCGTCCCTCATTACTGGCAGGAAGACTGACAGGCCCCTAAGTTTTCCAGCAGGCCTTTTCGGTGTGGTCTGTACAGTATACTTATCTTCTCAAAGCTGAAAACCCTGCACGTCTGTATTCAGACTCCACCAGTTCCCTATGAATGGGTGCCAAGAGATGTGTGCAAATGTGCCTCAGGAGGAATTAAGAACAATTTATGGTAGTTGCAAATGCAATATTTTAACTCCACCAAGTTAGAATATACCTGATGTAGCATAAGGGAAGAGCAACACAGATGCACACCATGTCCCCAGACAGAGTCTCATGGCACAGAACTATGCTTTAAAAATGTTTCTGACGCTCTTTAAAGGGTGAAGTGAGCTTGTACTGATTCAATGCTTGCAACACCATAGCTGTAATATTTTAACATAATTTTAATTCAAATTTCCCTTCGAAATGTGGTATTTGTGAAAATACAGCTGAGACCAACACAATAAATATGCTGACAAAGCAATAGTGAAGACCACAGAGACTGCACTTAGGAACCCAGGACAGCCTTGTGCCATTCACAATTCTTTACAGACCTTTAACTGACACATGTGTCAACCCCACTATTTCCATCTCATCTGTGTATTCACATGAAAATAATTCCCATCCTACAGTGCACCAGATCCTCCCACACCAGTGGCTACCTGGAGGCCTGAATCAAGGCCCAAGAGGGCCAATAGGGGCCACTGCACTGATGCCCACAGGCTCTCCACACCTTCAGACAAGTCTCAACCCCCTGTTCATAAAATCTGCCCATGTATTTCAGCTAGTGCAACTCCCTGGGACTACTGTTTGGCAAAAGGCACTTCCTGAAGTTAGCTTAACATGCTAAGTAAATGAGTGGTCATAATCAGCTTTCACCAGTGGTAAGACACAAGCATTTACTTACGGAGTGTGTTCATGAGATGATTGCTTCCTTGTGGCCTGCTGGTGCCGTTAGCAACAGCATTCCTGTTGTTATATTGCTGGTGTGGTGGCTGGGAAGGGGAAACATGTGCTGGCTCTTCCCCCTCGCTGCTGGAGCTTTCATCTTCACTCCCAGATGAGCTTTCTGAATCCGATGAGCTGCTTCCACTGCTGCTGCTCATCTGCTCAATAATTTCAACCTCTGCTCTCAGCTCTGAAATAAAAAGGAATTCATCTGGTTGATACCATAAACAGGGCCCCATGGAATTTTGGAGAAGAACATGCAAATGCAATAGTTTTGTCAAGTATAATTTATCACATGAAAATATCTCACGTGAAAGAGAGAGACAGGACGGGAAACCAAAAAATTCTGAAAACTTCTTTACTTACTGCTGTAGCTAAATTTAAAGAAGTGACAGCATAGGTTATTATCATAAAACCTTCACTTCCACTATTATTCTTTATATACTTCACAGTCCTGAAAGCACTTTCTGCTTCATTATTTTCGACAGGCTATATGCACTACATACAAGGTAAGTACATTAGTTGATTGAGGAAATCTAAATCTGAATTGTTAGATGCTGGTGACATTTAGGCTTTTCGAAAACACAAAAAATGGTGTGTGTGTGGGTGGGTACATGGACATAGGCAAATGATCACAACAGAAACTGCCTTGACTTCAAAAAATGTATGAAACTGCTTCAGCACAGTCACATAGCCCATTTTAAACAAACTTCAGAAGCAGATGGATGGCATCAAATAACTTTGCTGGAGGACAGATGAGAATAGCTGAGAATTTTCACATGCTGGGGAATCTTAAAAATACCATAACCTGCTATGGAGCTTACAGGTAGCCAGGGAAGAAAGAAACTACCCTGAAACTGGGAATTTATTCAAGTCAAGACACTGCCCACTTTAGGGGCAAAGAAACACTGGAACACCATGACAGCACCACAACAGCCTCATCAGCAACAGCTAGTGTTGGCTGAATGGCTGGTTACTAAAGAGCTATTAAGGTACCTCACCCCAAATTATACAATATTGTTAAATCTGTCATAATTATAAGTGGCCTAAACAGTGGTAGAGGACAACTCTTTTGTATCCACCCACAAGGCTGAGTATCTAATGACTCAGTTCATGTCCGCAGGTTTCCATGAGAGAACATCCACACATATGTTAAACATGGGATGTGAAACCCTCAAAATTTAGGCTTTTGTTGTGCTAGCAGTTCTATATCCACAGGGTTAGAACTCAATGTTCACCCTGGAGAACTCACAGACTAAAGGGACAAGAATGAAAGAAGGGAGACATGAGGTATTATCACCCCTACCTAACAAATGGAGAACTGATGCCAAGAGTAATTCATGGTAGGTCAGATGTGCGTCAAGAGTTCCTTTTTCAATAAGACTCATTTTCCTTGGGCTGCCTAATAATATAGAGTAACAGCTAAGTTTTCAGCCTCCGCAATATTTGCTGGAGAGAATTCCTCCAGCTCAGCATGTATTAGTTTGAGAAATTGTGTTTTCTTTTGCCAGATTTAAAACCACTATTTTTCAATTTCAAGGTTTAGAGCTCAATTTCAAGTGCTATAGTTACACTCCAGCTGGGTATTTAAGGATAGCAGTGTTGTTTCTCCAACTTACTTCCTAAATCTAGATCCCTGCCTATACCATCTGTGCTCTCTGTACTTTACCAGTATGCCAGGTAAAACCTACTCTTTCAGCTTGAAGACATAGCATAAGAGATTATTGGAAGGGAGAGACAGAAATTATGATTCAACAGAATCATATATTGATTCAACAGGCCAACAGAAGCTATTACTTTATACTGTAATATCTTTCTCCCTTATTCCCTCTCAACATAGTCTTGCAGGCTTTAAAAATCCATTTCAGGCCTGGAGTCTGATACACAAACAAATGAGCACTTTCACTGTTCTCAGCCTACATACATTGAGGATTTTAAATTATAAATGTTCCTTGTGTTTAAGGTTAAGAAATTAATAGGGGAAATCTAAAGCAAAGATAATTAGGAAAAAGGGGTTCTTTCTCTTTAAAATGCTCATGTTTAAACTTCCCCCCCTCCCCCATGTTAATGATGTAAAACTTCTACATTGTTTTAGTGACTGAGTTGCTAATTGCAAACTATAGTGATGATAATTATATGGCTAGAGTATCCTGGATTGCAGCAAGCAAAATCACCTATCACAGTCCATTCTGCAAAAAGATACAACAGACAAGTCTAATACAGGACAAGTGCCCAAGAATTACACATGTATGCCTACAGAGCTGGAGTCTGTGGCTGAAATGGAGGAATGGTGGTACATGGACTGAGAACATAGTGCCCACATGTAAAATAGAGTGAAGAAGGTGAAGTGATCTAAGGCATTGATGGTGAGAGGGAAAAGGTAAAACAAAAACACACTGCAGAGAACTAGGAAGAAAAAAAAACTAAGCAAGAAGTGTGGACTCGATACGGTAGGTGAGGAAATAACTGAAGGAAGTGATGCTGTCTGACCAGTAGGAAAGGAAGATTAGCCTGGCCAATTTTAAACAGAATTGGAGGTTAGTGTCAGAATGATGAGTGGGAGGTTTCTGCTGGGAAAGCAGAAAACTAAGAACCCATAAAAGAGGTTTGGTGATGAGGAGGGAATGAGAGAACACCTTGGAAGAAGTGCTAAAGCCTACTATGCTGAATAGAGGCAAGAAAAACAAAACAGAACCAGCATCACAAGCTTCAAGGACTGGGAAGTTAAGGCTGTTATCAGTGCAGTGGTCACTGGTAGAAAGTTGGTCAGAGCCCATCTTCTAGTCAACTTTTGCCTCACAGGCTGACAGCTTCCCCTCAGATCTCTACTGTCTCTTGTTCCTTGAGCCCAGAATTCTAAACATCTTATCTGAGCAGACGAGAAAAAAGCAATTGTTTTCACTAATGTTATGGTGGCTGCCGCACCACTAGAAGTCTGTCAAGAGAAATTCAGCAGGACCACTAAGGAATTCTGTTCAAAACACTCTTGTCTCACACTGTCAGTGACTAAGGCAATGATGACATCAAAGCCTTATAGGAAAAACACGGCTGCTTTACAATGGTTCGATTTTGCCTTTTCCCATTTGACTGCTATGCTTAGTAGAGTTACAGGTACTGAAGACGTGGGTTAAACATTTCCCTGTGGTGCTTCAAATTAAAATAGTTGTGTGTGTATGGGTACATATATTCTAAGTTGAACAACGAAAGAGTTTGACCTTTCCTAGATCTTTCTGCACCGTAAGATCAAACACCTCGTGTCAACGCGCCTTTGCGGTTTAAAAGATGACAAGAGCCAGGATGTGCAGCAGTTACTTTTAAAAAAGCTTTTCATACAGTACAGTTTTGAACACTTGCCTTAATTGAGTCTACATCATCTGAAAAGGCTGACACAGCTTTGGGAACCTTAACTTCTCTACATTTCATGTTACAGCTGTAAGATTTCTTTCAAGAAGACAAAACGGCTTACTGTTTTACACTGGCAGGCAATGCAGGTTTTAGAGTAAAAAAAAAAATAATTCAAGGTCAGAAATCATTACCCAAACAGAATAGCCTTTCTCAACAGAGCTGTCTTCTGTATATACTCCGTATCAAATACCATAACAATGTTTAACTGTTCCTACTTCTTCTCTCAATTCCAATAGGTTATGCTGATTTTTTAACTAAAGCCCTAACCTTAGGCTGCAAGAATACCAAGGACTTCCAGAAAAAAAGTCATTGAGCTTTAGGGAGGGTTAAGTTTGAATGCCCACAGCAGAACACTTACTGTTAATGATAGAATGCAAGGTGAAGAAATCAACTTGATACTGGCACTCTGAGCATGTGGAGATGGCAGCTAGAAGAGGCAGTATTTTATAATGATGTGCAGAAAATTTGATTCGAGGTGTTCTTGAGAGACAAACGCAGTGCTACGGTATAATCCTCTTACACCACAGCTACATTTCAGGTAAATAAAATCTGCTCAGATTTTTAACCACGGAGTCTTAAAACCTGAAATATGTTTCTGTGGGTTTTTTTTTCCCCAATGTTATAATTATGTCAATATTATTGACATATATCAATATGTTGCATGCTGCAATTATGTCAATATTATTGACATATATCAATATGTTACATGCTGTAATTATATCAATGCTGTTGAAAAGATTTCTGCTGTGGTCAAATATGTCTGATAAATGTCAATTATTTTGTACAAATAAATGGCTGTATTGTGGTATATGTGTGCAAATGTCCACAGCTTAACAAGACATTATGAGATGTAGCCGAGTGTTCAAAAGAACAAGCCCATACCCTCTCCTATGCTCCCTTCAGGCAGGAAGACAATATAGAAGCTTGCAAGGGAAAGGATTCCACTTGTGCAAAACCCTAGACGCAGCCTCCCAAAAGCCTCTGTCCATGAAGGAAAGGACTGGTTCAATTCCCAGATGCTCTGACTCTGTCCTCAGACACTGTTGTTTGGACAGCTGTGTAATGGGACAGAACTGACCTACCTGAAAGTTCATTTCCAGCTCATCTGTAAGGGGAGCAGTGGAAATGCACAGCTGAGGGTACCAGGGAAAGCAGAAACCTGCACTGAAGTTACCTTAAAACTACTGTGGAACATCATGAGGGCTGTGTGTCTTACCATGCCCTTAAGCAGAGCATACTGAAATCAAGAGAGTGTCAAAGTGCCAGAGATCCTTTCAAGCACCTCCTTTGGGAATTTTAAGTTCTGTGCTGTGTACATTAAACAAAACCCACAGAATTTCACCTTTCTGTTTATCTTTCTTTCCTACAGAGGAAGGACTTCAACCAAAACGAAAGCTACTACTTGAATGGAAAGAACACAGGCTCTTCAGAACTTACAAGTCTGTGTTCAATAAAAACACACATTAAGGGAAGATAACAGGATTGCAGACTACCTTTCGGCTTTTACAGGTCATTGTCTACACTTCATTGTGGAATGGTGCCATTTTAGTCCTACCTTTTTTAAGTGGGTTCTTATGATATAAACTGTTTAGCAATGCTGATGCTCTAGATCATCAGTGCTGGAAAAAGTCATAGACTGTAAGCAAAAACCACCCCTGCCCAGGCCTTTGGCTCTTCTGGGGCCTTGTACAACTCTCCCTACAAAGCACTAAATTGAAGTCCTATTTTTAGTACAAGTCAGGTGCTCTAATCTTTGATTTTGGAAACAAAACTCCACAGGCTATTTATTTGGAAGTACTTTCATATAAAACATGATCAGGTGGCAAAAAATAATATTAGGATAGCTCTGAACAATGTGACTTACACTTTAGACCACTAGAAAATGATCTTTTAGAATAGGTGTCACCCCAGACAAATGCAATTATTTTACTGTAATACAACCTTTACAAATTGCTTTACGTATACAAAAGAGTGCCCCAAAGGTTAAGTAACTTATTACACCCTACAGGAAAAGACATTTAAAATCCACAACTGATTCAATTTTAAAAATTGATATATCACTTATTATCTTTTTCCTTACCTATTACACAGAAAATAAAAATAGCAATGCAGCTAAGGGAACTGTAGCTAACAATCTCTCAGACGCTGATTCTGGCTGCTGACCAGCATCCAAGTATTGAAAACACTGCTGCTGCAGAAAAGTGAGACCAGTCAGCACCTATGCAAACACACAGCTTAGCAGCAAAAATGTCACCTAGTGATTACCATGAACTGAAAAAATACCCTGCTGAGTAATTAACATCATCTGGGCAATTAACATAGGCTAAGTCTACAGACAAAAATAGCTATATGGGACAGAGAAAAAAGAGAAAGAAACCCAGAAAAAAAAGCAGACAGAAAAAACAAGCTTAAAATAAAATAATTGTGGCTGGTGCTGGTGCCAGAGAAGAACCAAACAAAAATTTAAAGTCTTCCCCATTCTGACTGTAGTATCCACAGCAAAAATAGGTAGGAAAAGAAGGGCATGGGCAGAGAAAGTGCATCCTGCCCACAGCAGAACACTAAGACAAAGCGCTGCTTGAGCAGAAGAGTGAGTTGAGCCAATGATTCCTTTAAGGTACTTTTAAAACAAAATTTTAGCAACCATATAGCAGATGTGTCAAAGCTGCAAAGGAGTGGTTGCGGAAGAAGGGAAGCTCTAGGGTTGTTCACTCTCTCATTCCTCCCCTACTAGCACTGCTTGGCATGGTGCAAGCTTGTCTTGTGCTGGGAACACAGCTACCTAGCCCTTCCATCGCACCAACAAGCAGCTCCACCCTTAGTGCAGGGTAACTTTCTCCAAGAGACTTGACTGCGGAATGAGACCTTGGACCATTAGGCTTTGTTATTGCTGTTGCAGCTGCCTAAGACCACATGCAACTGGTCCAGCACTGTGCTACAGAATTTCTGTATCCACATTACTTTTTTTTCTTCTTTTCAGAACAGAGAAATAATTTGGAAGAGAGAAAATTATCCAGAAAGAGGAAGTTTTCTCATGCCAGGGAAGACTGGAGTATAAATATCTATTCTAGTACAAGAGAATAAATAATTCACTAAGATGAATACAGAAACAAGACATAAAGAAGACAAAACAGCTGTCAAGTACCATTTTTTAATCCCTGAATGTTTTTAGAAATTGCAGAGTCACAGTTTTTATTATAAAGAACAAAGACAAAACCAACCAAAACTTAAGAAACTACAAACCCTTCTTTACCTCTCTTAATATCATCCAGCTGAGGCTCAGGTGAAGGATTATCCTTCAAAGGAGAAGTTTTAGGTCCAACGGCTGGCTTGGTTGGGGCTCTGAACTGTGAAGGAGGCTGAGATGCTCGGGCAGACTGTTGCTCTATTCGGGCTTGGATCTTACTGCTGCCCTCTGCTCTGGAGAAACAACCAGACATATTCAGTGGTACTGTGCAACTATGTTCAGCTTTTTTCAATATCCTCGTGCTAATGCATCATCTGTGACTTCCTTTTGTACAGATCTCTACTTTGTTTTACAAAGATGAAGAGTGAATTACAGCTTTCTGTATGCAACACTTACTTTCAATAACAAAGAAACATATACAACTACACTGCAACACCCTTACAAAATGTATTTTCAAATCCAGATGTGAGTCAGTGATGCCAAATTCTCTACTTGAACGACAATGAAGGCTTTAATTTAGCAATTAGTATTTGTATTTTTAAAAAAGAAAAATCAATCATAGTAATTTAAAGCAAATACAAATCCATTCACAACAAAATCCTGCTTAAAACAATCACAGCAAAAGAAACAATTTTCTCACTTGCAATTAAATCATCTCAAACTGAACTCTCTTTAGGTCAACTTGACTAGAGTAATCATTCTTACTGCTAAATACAGCATACAAGCATTTAATTCCTGGTTTTTATCCATTAACTGTTAGCCCTTCAAAACTGTTTAAGCTGTTTCCTTAGTGGAAAATAGTCCCCAGGATAACACTATGCCTAACTGCTCAATTCAAACCAGGTATTTCTGCCTTTTACTGAACTTCTGATGTGATTGTGGAACAGTCAATATACCCTTGGCAGAAAAAGAAACCCAAAAAACCAACCACAAACCCAAAAGAGGTTCCTTTACAGTATGCCATAATAAGGTTAAAGGGTGTGGTGTATTTATTGTGTAACACCAAAGCCTTTGGGGTTATGGCTTTATGTAGTGCAGCACAGAAGCAGCTTGTGGATATTAGAGCTCAGTTTCTGTCCTAGGAGGGTCCCAGCTCAGCACTGTTACACTTTTTGTCTGGAAACTAATCTCACTGAGAGATAAATTAAATTAGCCCATGTTGAACTCCCTGGGAATTCACCTAAACCACCTGTGGAGCTGGTACACTGAGCATTTACTGGAGTATCTCTGTGTCACAGTGAACTCTAGATTCAGCCTCGCACAGAACCCCCTCTTCATTCATCAGTGACATGCAGCTAGTGGATACCACATTAATGCAGCTTACACCGTCTATCTCCAGCAGAAGTGAGGAGTTGGGAATATACTCATTGTATCAAGTGAAAGGTAAAAGCCAAAGATTTCTGGTATTAATTATGCTCTTGGAACCACAGATGGTTTTATGTGGACTAAGTTCACTTACTCCCCCTGTGAATGTCATCAAGGTGTTAACACTAAAAGCTCTGTTCCCATAGAGTGTCAACAGGTCGTTAAAGATCAGAGCAGCCATAAAAAAAAAAAGACACTCCTGATCTAGAAAATTAATGACTTTGCCAAGCACTATTCATTAAGACAGGGATCCCCAAATTTTTTACTACCCTCCCTCTGCCTGAGAAAAATTGAAGTATTTTTCCCCACACCAGACCCAGAACTCAGTGTAACCAAACACCTCACTGAACTCAGGCCCTCCTGCACTCACTTGCTTCCTTCTGACTCAAGCTTCACCCAAATTCCAGCACAACTGAAATTGGGAATTCAAATCTCATCTCTGATGTACTCATATCCGCTGGACAAGATGAATGCTACATGGATGAGTTTTCACATCACTGACTCAGAGGAGTGTTACAGTCCATTTACCTTGAACTCAAGATGTTCTTGGCAAACATCCAGCCAACTACTGACAAGCTGCAACCCACATTTCTAGTAGTTTTAGCAGCTAAGGGTTCTATACTGCAATAAAGTGGTTTTTTAATGTAAAACTTCTAAACTTATTTAAGAGTTTCTTCTTCACGACACAGTTGAATGACTGCTTTCTCTTTAGATCTCAGCCTGTGGTCCAGAGATGCTGAAAGATCCAGATACTTCAGCTAGTTGCAGAGCAGTAAGACTGCTAAAAATGTTCCAGCTGCATACTTTGTAGCATTTGTGCAGCAAAGTAAAGAGTATTGGGGCAGAAAGGATTTCTGGCTTCATCAATTCTTCTAGGCAAAACATCATAACCATTATTTCTACAGCTCTGCCCACCCCTTCACCAGCTGGAGGCTTTGTACTTGTGTTTCACTTAATATATAGCTTATCCAATATGGGAATGAGTGTTTCTTGTTCCCTAAGATTATGTTATTGAAACTTCATGACTCCCACAGGAAGCTGTAGGGAACAAACCTAGAAAGTCCAGTAATCCTTTTGACAGTCTAATATTTTCATGGCTTTTTTTGGCTAACCAGAGATTCCTGAAACACATCCCATCCTTCAGCCAGCTTCTAAAGCCTCAAATCATAACAGGTGTTTCACTGCAAACTATAATTATGTCATTTCAGCAGTGGAGAATTTACAAATTCTTTACTCTTGGATTCACACTCCTATTTGCATTTTTAGGCATGATAATTGGCCATGTAAAACTAAGGCTTAGTAATCAAACATCACTAAAAAATAAGAGAGTTCTGTTTCAAAACCCAGTCTTAATAAGAAACTTCAGCAAGAATTAATCCTATCAAGGACCCTGTCCCCAGCTTTACCTTGTTTTCTTGACTTGAATGCTGCTACTAAGTTTTTCCAGCACATATTCCCCGGTGTCATGATTGATAATAAGCACACAGTCCTTCTGATATGGCCTTTTATTGCCTTTAAAGACAGTCATTGGTGGAGTTGAACCCTGGTACAAAGAAAGAGCACATATTTGTTTGGTTATATTACCCTGCCCAAAAATTTATGAATACAAAGAGAAAAGAATATATTGTTCTGAAAAAGAGGCTAAGTACTTAATGTTTAGTTCCAACAGAAAACATTCATTCATGAGAAGAAAAATACAGAGAAAATGTGCAATAGATCAGACATTTCCTCATTGCAATATTATGCCTTTCATCATTTTAAGTGTCTCTGCAGTGACAAAACATCTTCTCCATGGCTGCCTTTATTTACAGTTCTCATTCCCAAAATGGCAGCATAACTAAATTTGCATAGCTGTCCCTGACAAGTATCAGAAATCTTCTTGATGTTTCTGCTCTGGAAATCATGGGTTTGGATATGAAATAAAGTTCTAATTATTTGTATAGCAGAACTATTGCCCAAGGAAATATGTGGTCAATTGAAAAATAATTTAAACACCATTGTATATTTTACATAAATATATATGGCAGTATTTTCACAGTGGGTTACAAGCAACTGTCACAAACTATGTAAGAACAGCTGCCTTCTTCAAAGTCAGATTAGCATGCATATGCCCATGCAATTATACTGAAATGTCTTCTCAAAGGCAAATGGGGTATTTTGATGCCTCCCAGAAAGTCCCCAAAATGCTGCATAGAACCTTAAAAGTCTAAGGGCTTAGACTGAGAAGCAATAAAGGCAACAAACTCATGTGGTGGTGCACACTGGCTAACTAGTAATGCTGAGATTAAGCTCAGCTGTACTGCATCCATGCACAGGCTGGTTCATATACCTGGTTTTGGGGTTACAGCTGGCTGAATCCATGGTCTATCAGCATGTAACAGCATGGATACACACCTGGCCATGTCAAAAAGCTGATACTCAAGGGGTTATGTTCTCAGCTATGAAACATTCTCATAGATACTGTACAAGATATTTTTTTTTAAAAAATAAATGTTTATTCATATGCACCTTTGTGCACACTACTGTAGGAAAGCAATCAAAATCGGGGAGCAAATGAAAAAACCCTGCACTCCTATATTTCATTTTGAGCAGCAAAAACGAACAACCACATTTTAACTACTCTGAAAGCAATTCCTATTCTCCATGTTGCTAATAGATAGAATATATTTGAATTTAAAATGGGTTCTGAACAGTAAGTGTGAAAAATCTGAGTTCCTAACAAAGACACAGTAAGAGAGATTCAGAAATACGGTTCAGAAAGGATGTCTCAAGAAAGTCTAGTCTTCAAAGGCATGTTACATTTTTATCATTCCTACATTTAAGAGAGGAAAGCAACATTCAAGAGAGTAAAAAGAAAGCTGAAAGTCAAATCCTGCTAGCTGTTGACAACTAAGCCAGGAAACGTATAATGCACAAACGTAATGAAAATTGATCAAAGTTTGTTGGCTACCATTCTGCTACCCAGAAGCCTCCTAATGCAGCAAAGACTGTGATTTTGGCTAAACTATAAGTAGAAACGTAAGTGCTTAAGCAAATTAAGTCCCACTCTTCTACTTAAAACTAAATGTTTAGAGTTAATGTTAGTGCCTAAATAACAGTGGCTTACAGACTTTGATGATTACAGGACAGAAGAAAGAGGCATGTGAAACAAGTAATATTTAATCAAATTGTTTTCATGTGTGAGGGTTTATGGACTGACAGAGTTCAAGAAGCATTTGGACAATGCTCTCAGGCACATGGTGTGATTCTTGGGATTGTTCTGTGCAGGGCGAGGAGCTGGACTTTGATGATCCTTATGGGGACCCTTGGAACTCATGATATTCTATAATCTTCTATAATCTTCTTCTGTAATACTCTAACAAACAGAAATTTTCACTTCCCCAATCCAGACTGTTTATCAAGTACTAAAGTCACTAAATCCACATGTAGAAATAGTACTTGAATTTATCCAAGCTGCAAGGGACACCAAAATACCTTCACTGAATAAATTATCAGAGATATTCCCAGTGATCATGCAATTTCAAAAAGAAAACCTCAACTCAGAATTTGAATCCTATCTGGTTGTTGGACAACTGGGAAGCAAAGCAGCATCCAAGAAATTCAGTGAAACTTGTCAGGATGAAACGATCTCAAAACCTCTCACTCTTTTCCAGTATTTTCCAAGTGTTTTCCAGCTCTCTGTCCAGAACACAGGCAGCACTGCCTTGGAATAACATACACAGGGCGGCTTGGCTGCCTCACCCTTTGGAGCCTACTATAAGCTCAAGGCTGTTCATAGTGAGGGGAAGAGAAGCACATTAAGCTCCTTAGTACAGAGATTTGGAAAGAACATTTCAAGTGATGCTGCTCAACACAAAAGATGAATGAGCAACACTGTTTCCAACTAATCTAAGATGAATGCTGCTGTTGGTTACATTGTTACCTACTCTCCAATAGCACTACCACGCTCATCATTTCTATAGACAAAAACCAGTGTGAGACCTCCTGCAGCGCTGAAGGTGACCAAAGCCATATAAAGAACAGGAGCAGGGTGAAGCAGGCTACAGCTTCATTCAGTGAGAATTATCACAGTACCATCACCTACCAATTGAAACCACGGGTGTGCTGGAATGAACAATACCAAAAGGATCTGACACACGGCTTCCAAACTGACTGGTGCCCCACTGCAGCCACCAGACCCATTGACGTCTGTGAATTCTCGTTTACTGGCTTGACACATAGCATTAACTTCAGCTAATAAACAAATCCAGTTCCAGCACACGAGCACTTTCTTTTGTTTCGGTAAGGAAACCAGTGAATCTTCAATTACAAACCAGCCGCCCCTATAAACAGATTGATCACTTGTTTTATTGCTGTTTGACCATCATCCTCACACAGTATATCTTTATGGCATCATTAGAGAAGGAAGTGGATGGGAAACCCCTTCATGGCCACTCACCAGGACTGCCCTCCTCACTTCCACTGAAAAAGCTGAAGGCAGGGAACCCTCTATGCCCTATCTGTACATGTTTGAGTAAGGGCAGGAATACGCTTACAGGTCTGCCTGTGGGTTCTGAACATCCAACCTTGACTGAAGCCCAAGTCACACTGCCTTTCTTCAGCAAGCCATAGCACTAAAAATGGATGGAAACTAGGTGTACAGCTTCAGCTAATAGTAAAAGTCTCCTTGTCTTTCAAGGAAGAGTAGGAAGGAAGGAATCAAAAGTAAAGAACAATTTGCAACCTTACAAATACAGCCATTCACAAAGATCCAACTGTACAATCCTTTCCTAAGGTAACAAACTACAAGTCTGGCTGCTTAAATATTGAGCCCACAGTGTTAATAAAGACGAAAGTGAAAATAGTGTTTACATTAGACTATAACAACACTGCAAATTTGCTGGAGAGTAAACAGGGGCACATATATAACAGACTTACTGGAATGTGTGGCAAAGTGATGGTAACATCATCTCCTTTACCCACTTGGAGGTCCCCCTCACACGACGTATCAATTGATGCTGGCTTAAAATCATCTAAAGAGGAAAACAGTTGTGATTACATTTGATAGAGTCTCCAGAAGCATCAACCTGCCCTGCAAAGAGCCACCATACATTTACTGTGATTATAGGGAATGGTAAAACACACACTAGTGTTTACAGCAGGGGTGGAATAACACATCACTACATTGCATCTACACGTAGCAACCCAGTTATGTGATGGTACTGTATTCTGAACTTCCTTTCTAAAATGGAAATAAGGTTCCAGATCTTGTGTTTGAACACCAAAAGCAGACTTCTCCAAACCCCAAGCTTTGAGTGGCACTTGGTTTTGCAGGCAAGTATAAAACTGTACCAATCACTTCAAGAGAGTAACAACTTCCAAAACCCTGGGCTCTGCTAAGCTCTTGCCAGTTCCAAACCTGAGGACTCTCTCTGTGACAAACACTAATTTAATGACACCCACTGATTTAGTCTTACTGATACTTCAGGCTCTTTAACAGCCATCTCGCATCCACAATAGTGCTAAAAGCTCCACATGGGTGGAGGAGATCTCCAGTCTCACTTATGAGGACAGAAAGAGGTGCTGATCTTACTTCAGCAGTCTCCATGCTGGTCCAAAGCCGCTGGGGACAGAAAGCGTCAGTAAGGGGAGGCACTCTAATAGCTTTAAACTAACACTCGGTTTTAGGTATTTTTGCTCTGTTGTATAGAATGTTTTGTCTCCCAATCAATGCAATTCTGTTTAATGTATTCATTTGAACTGAGAACATTTTAAGTTAAAAGTATTTTCCCCTCATTATTCTGTTGTGCTGGTGAGCCATAAAAACCCTAGAAATAAACCTATCCGAACCTCTAATATCTTGAGAGAGGATTAAGACAAAGTGAAATAAAATCACAGAGATACAGGCTAGTTTGCTTTGTGTTTGTTTGTAAAAGAAGCCTGCATTCAATTCTAGCATCCCTGTATCTGAAGAGGTGCAATTATATTCACAATCAAGGCTTTTAATTACTGCATTAGTTATGAAATTAGTACCTCAGAACAAATTAAAAATATAATTTCCACTATGAAAAACACATTTGCAGGAAAAAAAACCCCTAACCCTGGCTTGTAATAAATTCTCATTAAGAGGATGTTAATATTTAATTGAGTTTTACTTTGACAGCACAACAAGCAGAATCTGACACACTTGACTTAATCCTCATGCCTTAACTGCCAGATCAAATCATAGCCTTCATTTTCATCTGTGCAATCTGTTTCTAGCTATTGTTTCCCACCTACTTTATGTGCAAGCTTGCTAAATGAAACAAACCAGCTGTACAAGAGCTAGTGTCTTTGCCAAAATGGGATCAAGAGTTTCAACAGCACAGTCACTAACTTAAAAGGAATATCACTATCAGACTTCTTTCTTAGGTATAGCAATATAGAGTTACTTTAAACAAACACCCAATAAATTGTTTTCATTTTGTTAGCTTACTAGGGGCATGTGCTTGGCTAATCCTCATGTAGATCGAAAGCACATACTTCCCTCCAAATATACCCACAGCTCTTTTCCCAAAAATCAAATGTTTTTAAGATGTGTTTTCCAAGGATAAACCAATTTCTCAGTACAGTATTTCAAAAACATTATGTAAAGGAATGAAGTATTTTAAGAAGGTCAAAACAAATGTAGCCTACAAAATCCTCTCACTGTAGTTTGTGTGAAGAGGATTATGGAAATAATATAATGTTTGGATCTCAGATAAATCATTCCAGAACAACAGTTAAGGAAAAAAATTATAAGCAGACCATGAAGAAATCTCATTTGAAAGTCACAGATGGAAAATAGAGCATACAGAAAGATCTTCTGAAATAAAACTGAATTCTTCCAGTTGCAGTCTGAAGAGCTTTGGCTTCTCAACCCCTAGGAAACTGGTTATTGAAGCACTTTCCATTCTAGAAATCCAGTATATTTCTACCTGGATGTGGGCTGGGTTTAATTCACACAGGATCAGGCACTCGGGTGACCAGTATCACTGAAACTACTACTTGTGGTGTATGAATGTGGGCCATGAGACTGGGCCTAAATTTGTGCATCATAAACCAAAATATCCTACTGTTGTCTGTATAAATTCCCCACCTTCATAGAAAATTACTGAATTATAAGTTTAGTATTCTTTACATTTACTCTTGATGGCTTACCAGTCATTTCAGTAAAACGACCTGGACTCATTTTGCTCAGATTTCTCACCCACAGAATTGAAGTACAGGGATATAGTGTGTTCCTCTTCAAAACAATCTTCTAATACGGAATTAATTGCACCTAAGGCTAAATAGAGCAGTTGGAATAATAGATGGTGTCTTAAAAAAATAAAACAAACTATTCTCTCAATTATTCATAACTGCTCAAGACCCTACCTCAAGATTTATCTTGCATTTATTAGACATTACTGTATGTGTCTGAGTCCTTTCCTGGCATAGTGATTTATTACAGCTGGCTGGAGTCGGGACAGCCAGGGACAGGTCTGCTGGGCTACACATTGCTTCATCAGGAAAACACCAAGTTAAAAACGAAACTCCGAGTGCTCCCGCTGCCTCTCCAGGCCGGACCTGTCCTGCACTTAAGTGCCACGAAGAGAATAAAACAAAATGGCAAAGCCACCCCCTTACGGAGGGAATCCCCTTATGCTTCTAAGCTGTTAATGACCAACTTTCTAAAGCTGTTCCTTCGCTTTGGCCTGCCTCTCTCAAACCTAATCCCTGCCAGCATCCATCTTCCCCTTCTTCCCGGGTTGGACCCCTCTGTGGGGAAAACACTCGTGGAGAGGAAAGACGGGGGCTGATGGAGTGGGAAAGAGGGGAGACAGGTGCTGAAGGGGCAGCGGGGAAAGAGGAGAGACGGGTGCTGAAGGGGATAGGAGGGAAGGGGGGAGACGGGCGATGAGGGGGCAGGAGGGAAGCGGGTAAGAAAGGCGCTGAGTGGGGACGAAGCCCTGCGATGGCGAAGCGAAGGAGGCGAGGAGAGCAGCGGGGTGGGCGCGGCAGAAGGAGAAGCGCAGCCGGGGGACGGGACACGGGGAGCGGGAGGAGAGCAGGGAGGAAGAGGCGGCCGCGGGGGAGGCGCTCACAGCGGATGGTGTGGAAGGAGGCCTTGGGCCGCCGCTCGAAGCTCTCGCCCAGCTGCAGCGGGTGCTCCTCCTTGTCCAGCAACGAGTTCGCCGAGCCGTTCATGGCCCTGCTCCCGGCCCGGCCGGTCCCTTCCCTCTCTTCCGTGCGCTGCCGCCCGGCGTCCTCCCGGAAATTCTTGACTTTCCCTTCCGGGAACCCTCTCCGGGGCTGGCGGCGGGTACGGCGGGGCGAGGCGGGGGCGCGGGGCCGGGCTGGGGCTGCTGCCCCGGGGAGGGTCCCCGGGGAGGTGGGAGCCCAGCGCTGCCCGCCCTCGGCAGGGCAGGGCAGGAGGGGCTTTGCTTCCCTGACGGGGTATCCAAGCTCCGGCCGCGCTGGGGCAAGAGCTGCTGGAGAGAAGCCGGTTCTCTGGTGGGGGGGGGGACTGGGGGATCACACAGAGGTGTTACATGTTTGTGGTCTTAGCTCTGGATTAAACACCTTTAAAAGGCTCCTTAGCCTAAGCATGGGCTGTTGCAACTGAGTTTATCATCGCGCTGCCTTCCCACCACAGCACATGCGTCACTGAGAGGACTGGCTTCGGTTTGTTTCCTTCCCTCGCTCGTTCTATGATGAAATAATGGAGCGTGCCTAGAATATAAGCGTGTGTAGAAATATAGCAGAAATTTTGCTGGTCATGGTTTTTCTTTGTTTGTTTTGAGGATATGCTCTTCTTGAAGAGACTTTCTTTCAAATGAGTCTCTTCTCCATAACCTATTCTGCTGTTTTTGGAGGAAAAGGGGGTGTGTCTGTGACCCTGGACGAAATATTGACAATTCTCTTTTTCATTTCCACGCTTCTGTATTTTATGTTTGTGTTTGTATCATGACATGTATTTATCATGATAGCATCATATGTAGCATGTGTAACATGTACATATGATCCATGATATGTATCATAGAATGTATTTTGTCATAAGATAAAAATCATAAGTGAAGTACTACTTTTGTTTGTTTGCTTTAGGATGTGCATTGTTGTATTTTTCTCATTTCCTTTTTGGTAAAATGGCACCAATGCCTGGTTCTGGGCACTGATGTACACGAGTGGCATGTGTTTGCTACCTGGGCTTCCCTGGGAGTTACATGGCTTCCTGGACCATGCAGGATTTAATTCGCATGTGCCATCATTCACGATCTGCATGTTTGTGACAAGGCAGATGTCAGAACCGGTTTAACATCAGAGAAAATGTTTGAGTCCCTTCCCAGCTTATGTGAAGCTCTCTTTGTTAACTCTTGAAAATAAAACCACCTGTGATTGTTAAAACCAGTGTGAATCCTCAGAAGGAGGCAGTGGGAGGAATGCTGGCACAGGCCAGCTCTGAGCATTTTGGCCACAGTACTGGTTTTGTTCTCTTCTTCAAGTGACGTGGTGTTATAGATGCTGATGTTTTCACCAATGTTTTCTCACAGAGCTGGGAGCAGGAAGGAGAAATGCTAATGTGAATACATTTTGTTTCATCAATTTTAATGTTACTTTTAAATGTCATCTGTTTTTCAGTTACCTTTTTTCTGAAGTGTTCTAACTGAGGTTAATGAGAAACAAAGCCCTTGCTTTCCCTCTCAAGTCTCTTTTAGTGAAAATAAAGTTAGACCTGCGCCATCTTTTTCTTGTTGGGTAGCTTTCTAGGATGCAGAGGGAAGACCAGGAGACTCTGAAGTATCTTCTTTAACTTTGACATCAGTGTGATGTTGTATACAGTTCTTAGTTTGGATGAAGTTCTGAAATAAAGAGAAATCTGGTGACATGTAAGTCCATCAGGTAGGACAGATCACTAAAGTTGTAGTAAGTGCATACTGTAATTATTTCTCATTTTTAATTCTGCTTCTAGATCCTTGCTTATTTTACCTAAGTTAAGTGATGGAACCATACACTAAAGAAAAAAAATCATCCTTGGATCTTTGGTGTTCATGTTTGTGTGAAAGAATCTAGAATGTTCCAAGAAAAGGCATCAGCCAATTGCTTAAATATAGTAACAACATCTACTGAAGATGGTTTTCAAAAAAAAGGCCGCAGTGCACGAGTCCTTAGCCCAGAGGAAGCTGAGAGACTGGCAAGAGATCAGGTGTTGGTATCTGAGTTCAAACAACTAAAACTGGAGAAAGAGGCACAGAAGAACTGGGATCTATTTTACAAAAGAAACAGCACCAACTTCTTCAAAGACAGACATTGGACAACCAGAGAGTTTCAAGAGTTAAAGGCATGTCGTGAGGTGAGATCTATGCACTTGTGCTATGAAAGATGGGATTGATTGTTTCCAATCAGTTGTTTCCAAGGAGTTAATAATACTTAGAACAAAGCCATTTGGGTAAGAGCTGACATGTAAAGTTTGCTGTGCCCTTTCTTTTGATATCAAAGATAATTCCTCACAATCAGATGCATCAGTTCAGTTTCAGTTTATAATTGGCCCCTACTGGATGGGGATGCTGTTCATAGCATTTTGGGTGCCGAGAATGAAGTCTGGAATATTTGGGTTTTGTGTCCTAAGTAGATAGCTTGTCTCTCTGTGTGCAAGCTGGAGCAACTTCAGTACACTGCTTTAAAGAAAAGCATTCAGAACTGCAGGCTAATTGCTGAACACAATTCAGGGGAATAGCCAGATGCATCTGTTGTTCCTTATAACTGAATGAAAGACAAGACAGAAATGGCACAAGTCTGTTGATTTTTTTAGGGGTAGTGACGGAAGAAATATTAATATATTCTAAAATGATTTCCAATTTTGCAGAAATCAAAATGTCTGGGTTTTAGTGTCAGATTATCCAGTGTCCATCTACTTTGGGTTTTTTTGAACAACGGTAATTAAAATTGATTACAGCCTTTAAAATGCTGGTTGAACAGTGCCTCTGCTCATATGATGGGGGAAACAAAAATTATGTGTTTTTTCTTGTATTGCTTCCTCCCCAGTTTGCAGATCAAAAACTGACCATTCTGGAAGCAGGCTGCGGGGTTGGGAACTGCTTGTTTCCACTCTTAGAAGAAGATCTGAATATTTTTGCGTATGCCTGTGATTTTTCTCCTAGAGCTGTTGAGTATGTGAAGGTTGGTGTGATATTTGGAACTTCTTTTAGAGTGTTTTTTAGAAGCTTCTAAAATTACAAATGACTGTACCGACAGACTTCTCTTGGCTTCCTTTTTGTAAAAAGGGTAGAATATGTTTTGCCAAAAAATGGAGACTGATGCATTTCAGTGGAGATCCTATGTAAGAAGCCAAATCATTGCTCAAGACTTGGCTTTTCAGTGTCAAATTAGAGCATTATGGTATATTAGTTGAATGATTTATGAAGACAGTGGTTTTTGGGAGAACTACTATGTCTCTGCTGACTGTGCAGTACAAGGAAAATTTGTTTCTGATGGAAGCTTGCCCTTAATAGAGGGAGTCCCAAGGAGAGCCTTGAAAACAAGGCTAGGAAAGTTATTGTTAAAGAAATTTGTAACATGAGTAGGAGTAGGTATGTTTACACTTAGTCGTGGGTACTGCAGTCCAAAGTTGAGCCTTGCAGCAGGGCTGGTGGGGGCTTTGGCTTTAGAAGTCTTTATTAAGTTTGTAATCACAGGTAAATTTCTATATACCTGTTAACTGAAAACATTGTGACCAAGAACCACAAGACACATACAGCATTTGTCGTGGGAAAGACGGGAAGAAATACATGTGGCAAACAGAAGAGGACATCAGCTCCCTGGGATGCTGCACCCAAAGATGAGGTTGGGCTGAGTGTGTTGAGTGTGTGCCCTGGGTTCTGGATGACTTAATGGCCTCTGCCTTCACAGCTCTTGCTGAATTTATATTTTGCCAAGACCAAGTTGTTTTTTTCTACAGCAAAACTGTGGGCTAGAGCAGCCCAGCTGCAGATTGTGTAACAGGAACCCCAACTGCTTGCAGTCTACCTGTAGCTCAAGAGGTTTACTTTCATCACCCTGTAATACCTAATTTCTTTTAATAGTGTTTATGTATTCTTTAAAGAGGAGAAGCAGGGGTAAAACAGAAATGGTATGTTTTCTGAATTGTCTTGATGCACATTCCTTCTCAAATTCATGAGAACAGACTATTCTACTAGTTGTAGCTTCACTACTGTAGTATGCAGCAAAGGATTTCTGATTGCATTAACTGCCTGTTGGAAGTTAATGTTCTTTTGCCATCGTGTTTTGTGTCTCTCTACTGGTTAATTTCCCAAGATTTTTATTTTATTGTAGCAACAATGCTGCTAATTTTCAGTGAAAGCTTGCTCTTTTAATTTCCCTAGAAAAATGCCTTATATAGTACTGAAAGATGTAAAGTGTTCCAGTGTGATCTTACCAAAGATGATCTTCTAGACAATATACCAGCAGATTCCGTGGATGTTGTCACACTTATATTTGTGCTTTCTGCCATTCATCCTGACAAAATGCATCTTGTCCTGAGGAACATTTACAAGGTAAACCCAGATGATTTTACAGCCTTTAAAACACTTTCCTTCTTTTTAGCTTGAAAGTGAATTTTTTTTCTGAGAAAATTACTCTCTTGCAATGGTGATTTTTCATATTATACTCCATGGACGTATTTAGTAAGTTCACCAAGTATGCAGGACTAAAATATGTTTTACAATGTCCTTTTTTTTTTTTCTCCTGGTATTGTGAGATTGTTTGGATTAAGGCCTAATTCATACCATCAGCATGACAAAAAGGTATATAAAAGATGGCCTTCATGTACCTGAAGGGGGCCTACAGGAAGGATGGAGAGAGATTTTTTACAGGAGTGTGTAGTGACAAGAAAATGGGAAATGGATTCAAACTGAAAGTGGATTTAGATTAGATAGTAGGAAAAAATTCTTTAGTGAGGTGCTGGAACAGGTTGCCCAGAGAAGCTGTGGGTGCCCTACTCCTGGAAGTGTTCAAGGCCAGGATGGATAGGGCTTTGGGCAACCTGATCTAGTGGAAGGTGTCCCTGAGCATGGCAGGGGGTTTGGAACCAGCTGATCTTTCAGGTCCCTTCCATCCCAGGCCACTCTATGACTCTGTGATTTTAAAGCTGTGACTTGAGTTGTGTGCTATGAATAATGTTTATATATTGCAGAGATGTCTGTGTTCATAAAGTGTGAATGATAGTGAGCCAAAATTAACTTCCAGAGATACAGTGACTTGCAGTTAGGATGTTGCTGTTATTATTAAACACATTTGACCTGTGGTGATTTAAAAGTGGAGTGTTCAGAAGTCAACATTAATGTAGAGAGACTCGCCTCCCTAAGCTTTGTTAGTTGATAGAGTGGGATAGGCCCATCCAAAGGGTGCTTTAAACAACCTGAATTGTGATTGTTCTGAACTTTCCTGAGATGTCATATATTGACTGCAGAGGAAAACAGTCAACATATTTTTTACTTTTGCATATGTGTGTATTCAGGGTCTTATATTTTCTGATATCTTTTGGTTTATTATCAGTAGTTTGAAAAGGGAATGTTAGCGAGTTTTTGTATTTCTCCAGCTGTTTTCCAAAATCAGGATTGGTTCTTAGCTCATAGTTATGAAAGGGCTAATTATTGTTTTCTCTGTGGAGATGCTTAGATCATCCAAGTCACTTGTAGATTTCTGCACAAATTGGCAAGTGGCAAGTGCTCCTTTTCTCCTCTAACAAATACAGCTGGTATTTGATGACGTAGAAAAGTTACATGCATCAGATATCTAAAATCAGCATGGGCAATGACCATGTATTTAAAATTTTAAGCTCTTTATGGCTTGCTTTCTTTACCAAAAAGCAATTTTAAAAAATCCATGATGCGTTTTCCCAAAATGGTTTCTTATTTATCTCTCAACATATTGCAATATTTTTCTTTCTCCCGTGAAAAAAGAAATGTCATTATATTCTAAATTTTATTGTTAACCATTAAACAAAAGCAGGTGCTAAACAGGATACTACCCAAAAGAAAAAATGCCCTGATGGGAATTTTTTGTTAAACTGTATGTTTTCTTCTTTCCTCTGTGTTTGAAGAGTGTTGCTTATTTAGCTGATCAGCATCCAAACAGGTATTCTAAAACTATTTGTGGTCTTTTGTTCATGGGGAAGCATTTTTAAGAGTCGATCTAGTTTTTACACAACTTCTTCATTGCACAGGGAATGAATTGTAACTATATCTTGCATCTACATCTCTATCTATATATAAACATAGATGTAGATGTAGATATAGATATCTATCTCACTGTTGTTATGACTGTGTTAGTCTACCTTGTCTTAGTTATCTGTGCATGTCTGTATGTGTACACAAATAAATATACCTATATATGACTAAATCTGTTTAGCTTATTAAAGCAGGTGTGTGTTATGTGACAGGTATTAAAACCAGGCAAGTGTGTCCTGTTCCGAGACTATGGCCTGTATGATCATGCAATGCTCAGGTTTAAATCCGGCAGCAAACTTGGGGAAAACTTTTATGTTAGACAAGATGGGACAAGATCGTATTTTTTTACTGAAGGTAAGGCATACTGTAGAGTGCTTTCTTTCCTGTGAATCCTATGTTTAAAGTTTCTCCAGGGAACTGCCAACATGCCCATGAAGTTTTATTTTATGTGGATGAACTGTTAAATTGTGGTTTATTTCATTTACCATCCTTTTTGGGAAGAAGCAGTTATTTAGACTGGCAGAACTTCGTGGACCACGTTCTTGTTTACAAGCTTGTTGTATGTGCTATAATGCTCCAAGAGCAGCAGTTTCTGAATTTGCTGACTTTCATTCAGATTTGTTACCTAAGGGGAAAAGACCTATGTTCAGTAAGAGAATTGATCATCTTCATGAAGCAACTAAACAGTTCTTTTGCATCATCCTTTGTGCAAGGCTATTTCTGGTGTGCAGGATGAGGTCTATTGACTTCTAAAAGTAGAACTGTGCCTGCAGCGCTGAGAAGCTCATGCACAAATCCTGCTGGGATAGCACTGACTAGCTGTGGTCACTGTCTTCTGGGGTTTGTTTTTAGTAAAGATGATGCAAAAAAAATGTCCATGTGATACAGTATTTAGTTTTTGTTCAGTGCTCATAAAGGTTTAGGAGGAACGGTAATTATTGCAGTTTACTGGTGGAGAATTTGAAGCACAGAGACATGAAGGAATTTGCTTCGATTCTCACAATGAATTGGGATTATAGCTTGTCTATAGCTTCTAACTCCCAATTCCTCATGTTAAACTCGTTACTCCCCCCCTATCACTTGTAGAGCACTGTGTAATAAGAGCTGTGAATTTATTTCTGTGGAGCTCTTTGTTCTTAGTCTAAAGCAAAATACAGCCACTGAAGAGACCGATGTGGAGCCAAGTCAATGTTATTCATATTTTATGCCATAACATATTACCTAATTACTTCTGGTATATAAAAACCATTAATCTTGTCTGAGCTTCCCCTATTCTTCATAGGATGATGATGAAATCTAAGATAATGCAGGCTGTGCTACAGCTTCATTGAAGCATTTCTGGAACTGTTATTTATTGAGTGATTTTTAGTTATGTTTAAACAATTAGCTCTTACAAAGAATGGGTGCTAAAGGGAACAAATAAGAGACTGACCTAGCTGTGGAATTTTAAATCCCATTTTTATTGTGTTTTAGAATAGTTTCTGAATGAGAAGTTCCTTGCTAGTATGCATGTTTCCCTTGGGAGAAGAATTGAGGAAGAGGAAGAGGAAGGAAGGAGAAAAGAGAGAATTTGGTTTATACTGCTCATATCAGCAATTGCTTTTCTTTGGGCTGGTCTGTGACTGTCTCATGGATCATCTCTACTCCCATTTTTAATCATTATGATCTCATTCATTTCACAGATTTTCATATAAACATTGCTTAATGCTTGAGAATTCTTTTGTTACTGGAGACATGACTCCCATCATTTCCACAGAGGTTGCAATGCTTGCTATTTTTCATTTCTTTAGCACTACATTGGTACACCAACTAATTGCTGCATGGGGTGATTTGAGTGATACTTATTTATAATATGTCTGGCCTCAGATAACAACACGGAACTTCTTCCATGGAAAAAAAATCCATTCTTCTACTGTTTGAAATAATATTAAATTTTTGGAGGAATGCGTGGTTGTAGTTTTGTGTTACGAAATACGTGCAACTTCCTTACAATGAGATTTGAATAGGTCCACAGTTAAGTGCTGTTTATTTATATTTCATTGGTGTGGGTCCCCCATTTTACATGAACACACAATGTTTACAACCATGGTGGGCTTGGATTGATATAAGCCTGCAGTGGGTGGTCTCATCTTCCTCAACACACCATCTCTTGTGGTGCTTCCTGTACCCACATGATCACTGTTTCATTGAGTTAATCCCCCTGAGCAGTGAAAAATGGAATGTCTTTGTTTTCTATCAAGTAACACAAGTTTAGAACAGCTTAAATTTACTGTGAAATTACTGCCTGAGCAAGTGAATTGAGGTGCAGGAAAGGAAAAATTACGATTTTTAATTAACATTACAAGTCAATAGCTGCATAGGTCACCCTGTTTGTGAGGTGCTTCTGCCTTCCTTAAGGGAGAAATACTTTGAGTAAAATTCTTTTGTTTATGGAAAATACTTTCGGTTCGACTTAGTGGAGGCTGAGTACCACCATATCCCCTTTGCCATTTTGTCAGTTTTTCTGTTGAGCAATTGCATGTAACATAGGATGTTATTCTCCCCTGAGCAGAGGTGCATCTACACAGCTGGATTACCTTTGAAATATTTGTTATAAGTGATGTATTCAGCTAGTGAAGGTCAGCTGCACAAAGGGGAAATGCACTGGTGTCAGTCACAATGAGAATGACAAGGCTTAATAAAAATAAGAGATGTGGCAATTTTTGGAAATTCAACTGAGCAACTAGCTTAAGCCCCAGTTTTACAAGCTGTTTTGCTTAGGCTGATGTTTCTAAAGGAGATCTTTATTGATTTTTATTCAGCAGTCTGCCTACATAGAACAGCTTGAAATCTGAAGGCCTGTGTGACTTTCATGCTGTAAAACTTAAGAACATATGCTTATATAAATGCTGTCTGGTGTTTTAAAAATAGCTTAAACATAATATTTCATACTCTTTTTTTTTTAAATTCTCTTCCAGAGTTCTTATCTCAGCTTTTCAAGGCTGAGGGATATGAGCAAGTGGTCAATGAATATGTGCAGCGAGAAACTGTGAATAGGAAAGAAGACTTGCGTGTTCCAAGAGTTTTTCTTCAAAGCAAATTTCAAAAGCCTTTCAGTGAGACATAAGTTCTTGCTGATTAGCAACAGCATTGCTTGTTTGAAATGGAAGCTAGCACATCAGCTGTGCGCTCGTCTTTCTGGTGAACCAAAAATGACTGCATCCAGTACCTCTCATTGGTTTCCATCTTAGGATACAAAATATGAACGCTATTTCTAATTCAATTTTAAGATGGCTTAGTGATGCCGGCAACCTGTTGAGCATCTGTATTTCTGCTTCTAAAATAAAACCTGTGCAACATTGTTGGAGGATCAGGTAAAGCATATAAATATGGTTAATTTTAAGCATTACTTTTCATTAGTTAATATCATAACTGCTACTTCCATTTCTATTAAAAACTATTTTTAAATAAGTATTTCCTGTGTTTCCTGTCACTTGTGATTTTTGAGGCTTGTTAAAGTTAGAATATTTCATTTACTTCCAGTACCTGTAGGACTTCTGAGTGTAATTTCTCAGATACAGGATTGAAACAGACTCAGTGAGCTGTATAGTGTAAGCTGCCTTAATATTTTAATAATGGTATCTTTTTAATATGCTCAGCATTTAGATGTGTAAACAAATGTTTATATTCTAAATAAGATCCTAATTTATCTGATTTCGTGCTTGAAGAAGCATGCTAGTGGATCAGGTTGTCTTTATCCCTAATTAATTTCAGATGTTCTTCATTTGATGTGCAGAAATATTTGAGGTATTGCAAATGAGTTTCCTATTTGGAACTGAAATCAACAAGTCAGGAGTACTTTTTTTGATATGAAGTGTAGTCAGCTGCTTCTTTCCTGAGCAGAGGCCTTAATTCTTTTCCATCACTCTCAGGAAAGTTGTGTTGGTCTTTGCTCTTCCTGCCACTAAAAGCCACTGTACTGTTGCTTCTGCAGACTTAACTGCTTGAAGGAACTTCATCCTTTCTTTACAGCTCTTTGCACTGTGGCACTTTGCACTGCAGGACCTTTTCTGTGTTCTTGAATGATGTAATTTCAAAATCATGCCTGGGTCTTTAACCTGCATTTTGAACAACTGCTCTGCAGCAGAGGAAGCCCAGAAGTCTCTGGTGACTTGTGCAATGGCCTGTGCTGATCTTGTATAATGTACACAACTTGCAACAGGGGAAATTCCAGTGAAATACTAAGGGGAGGTCAAATACAGAGGCAGGGCCCAGAGAAGTTGTGGAACCTTCATTCTTGGGAATAGTTGGAATAAGACCAGCCAAGGCCTTGAGCACCCTGTGACTTCGAGAGTGGCCCTGTTCTGAGTAGGGATTTCATGTCTGGCTGTACAGATGAGTATGTGATTGATTGACTCAGGCTGTCATTCCACTGCTCTTGCGTGTTGCTCGATGACCCAGTCATACACATCTGATGTGGGCCAGAGGTGACTTTTTGCCTCTGTTTATGACAAAGTAGACGTAAGATGTAATAATGATTTTTTTTCCAGGCTCTTAACCCAAGCTATATGTGCATGGAAAGAAAGAAGTAAGAATTTTTCAGCCTAAAGCTTAATGTTACAAAGTTAACCAGTCAAAGACTTTTTAACACACTGGAGCTGCCAAAGGTCTTATTCAGTTGATATGGTTAGAAATAAATTTGCAACAGATTGTTGCTTCACGTCAGGACACTACGGGGTTTTTTTGTCTGATACCATGAGCCCTATAACTGAATTTATGGTATCACAAATCTTTGGCCTCAGAGGAAAAAATGCTGAAATCACACAATTCTCCTAATGACTCTTTGAGGAGGGTAATTACATGTCATCTCCTTTTTCTTATGGAAAGTATTATCCCAGAGATTTACGCATTGCTGACCCCTGCTGTGCAACCCATTAGCTCTTTCTGCCATGCTAGTAATAAATATCTAGTAATATTTATAGTAAATGAAAAGCTATGCTAAAAAGGGATGTAACAATGACAGCACTATCCTAATCTGATCTGTCATTATTTGGTGGCTTTCATCAGCAAATGTTCATCTTTAGCACAGCAGTTTGGCAATGACTACATGTAGTCTGAGCTCTGCTGATATGTCGTGGGGTTTGAAGCCTGTAACTCCAAGTGCCTTTCAGGACTGGAGGTTTGGTCTTTTTGGAGTATACACCACATAAAGGAGACTGAAGGAATGCCTTGCATGGTGTCTTGTCACTGTGCTATGTGCTTGTCATCATATGCAAAGGCAAGTACAATGAGCTGCTGATCCCCAAAAGGAAATGGCATGTAGGCAAGAATCAAAAATATTGATCAGAAGACTTGGGTCAGCCCAATAGCTGCAGACAGCTGCTGAGTTCCTTTTTACACTGAACTAACTATTGCCAGAACAGTATTACACATTTTTGTGTGTGGCTGTAGCTTCAGTATTTCTGTGTACACTTTTTTGTGTAGCAGCATGTTAAATGGAGAGCAGTATTTCTAACTTTTTTATTATATCTCATTCAGTCTCATTTCCAGTCAGACCTGGAAAATAAAGTAGCATGCATTAATGCCCCTGCCAGAAAGATCTGCTATAGTTCTCATAAAGCAGATGTTATTTTGAGGTGAATGGTCAGAAAGGTTAATTTGGTTTCTATGACTCTGCTTCTGTGCACTTTAAATCATGGCAATTTTTTTGTAACTGTGGTAAAGTTTGAGGAAGTTGAGTCAGCTTTAAGAAATCCTTGCCTCATCATGTGAGCCACAGTAACTGATGGGGTGCACGTTATTGCTGTAGTGCTGAGTAGAGTGGATATACTCCCCCCAATCCTTCTGCCTTTCCAAGCTCAAGTAAGCTCACCAGCAGCCCATGCCAAGGATACCTGTACCTAGTATCCTTACTTGAAGGAACTGCTGTGATAGGACAAGGAGTTAGTGGTTCAGACTAAAAGAGGGGAAATTTAGATTAGACCTATCGAAGAAATTCTTTACTGTGAGGGTGGTGAAGCACCAGAACAGGTTGCCCAGAGAAGCTGTGGATGCTCCATCCCTGGCAGTGTTCAAGGCCAGGCTGGATGGGGCTCTGAGCAACCCGGATTGGTGGAAGCTGTCAGGGGGACTGGAATTAGATGATCTTTAAGGTCCTTTCCAACCCAAACCATTCTGTGTAGAACTGTCCTTAGGGAGATATAGTAATCAGGGATAACGGTGTTAAAATGACTTGAAAAGAGCATACATACACTGAATCATGCTCACCTTGCACAAACAAGCTCCTATGCCATGATTGTAATAAATGTCCTGATTGTTCTTTGATTTAAGTTGTCTGCAATCAGTGGAGGCTGCTGAGATGACTTAATTGTCAGTAGAAGACCTGCTTTTTGTTCCCCCTAAGCTGAGCTAACTGCTCTATTTAGCAAGCATAAGCAGTAAGTTTCTTTATGCCAACACCCTGTTCTGAGCAATATTTAGGATAGAAGCAAATAATTGTTGAAGTAATGGGACTGAGAAACCCCCTTTTTTTTTTTTTTTTTTTTTTGTGATTTGGTGCCCTGTGCTTACATCCTCTGATGTTTAATAAAGTATGAACTTGGATTAAGGCTTTTCCTGAAGTCAGGGAATCCTAAATGCCACTTTTCAGTGTGGGATTCTCTGATGTTTCCTCCTGGAATTGGACAGCATGTGTTAAGGAATGATGTTAATGAGCAGTGCTTCAGTGAGGATATGAGTAAGGTCTGACTGTCGTCTATTTTCATCAAATTTGCAGAAGTATGAAGTCTTTGAATTATCTGACATTACGTGTCCTTTCTGTCAAAGGACAGTTTTTGTCAAATTTGGTTGATATTATCTGATGTCCTTGACAAGAAGCTAAGACTAGACAGAAATCCATATAGGTATCATGTCTAAACTATATGGATGGGTGAGCTTTCTTTCCTTAGAAATATTGTCCCAGTTTGGGCCAAATTCAAGGAAAATGTCCAGAAGGACGTCTCCTCAAAGAAAGGCAGGGTACTGCCGCTCCTCCCCCACCAGGTTCGGGAAAGAAAAATATTCCCCGGGGGAATGTGAAAGGGGGAAAAAAAGAACTATTTATTTAACGAACACACAGGAAAACAACAACAATGCCAAACAACGAAATCTCTCTCACTGTGGAGAGGAAACCTGGAAGATTTCAGAGTCCTCCTGCGGGGTGGTCTCTCTCCTCTTCCTTGGAGCTGGGTCGATGTGGGTGCCCCCCTCCAGGCCGGGGGAAGGTCCCCCGGTGGAGTTCAGACGCTCTGGTGGTTTGAGCAAGTCCAAAGGAGAAGGAAACAAAACCAAGTTTTTCTCTCCATCTCTCTCCGAAGAAAAAGAGCTGAAAAGCTGGCTGGAAAAAGCAGGCAGGGTGCTTCCTCCACTCTTCTCCCCACACAGCTGAACGCAGAGGAGTAGCGACCTTGAGGCACAGACTGCTTTGAAAAGTTTGTCTGGCCTTTTTCTCTCTCCTCTCCCGGGCTCAGTTTAAAGGCACAGGAATCGTGTTTGGGCATAGAGCGATGGTAGGGGATACACATGATAAAGTCACCTCAAGACAAATATGCACTACTGAGAAAAAAACATTTGAACTTTAAAGTGATGGTATCACAGCAGGTTTTGTGTGTTTCATTTGATAGCTAAAATATATTTCAGGTGCATCTTTCAGGTACCTGAAAGTTCCTTGCATTCCAAAGGCAGAATATTTAAGTAATTAATATAATACCAGAGCCATGGTTGATTGTGCATCACTTCTATGAAACCAAGTGCTATAAAAGTGGGACCTGAAACTCCAGCAGCTATAAGCATCAGCAGTCAACTGTAAAACATACAGCCTTGCTGTCGTAGGAGAAAACTGGTATATGAAATCTGAAAGGTCATTTATATGCTCACCTGATATAATTTTATTTTTTGCTTGATCTGTTGTACAGTTTATACATCTGAATATACTGAGAGATACAAATTATCAATTAGAAAGTGCTTTATGAAGAAGTTACTCGAAATATATATATATTTGGAGAGGATATCCATGTTGAACATCTGTGTGTGAAGGAAAAATGGTAAGATTATGTTTAAGTTTCTGGGGAAAAAAAATTCCTGAGTTTCACAGGCCAGGGAGGACATATAATTAAATAAGCTGTTCATCTAAAAAGTGAAATTTTGGAAATGAAAGCCTGCAGGTTCCAAAATTAGACTGATGTTCCAGGGAGGCAGGAAGGTGGCATCTGATTGTGTGTGATATTAGTAATACACGCAAGGCTCTGTGGGAAGCAGAATTTTATATTGGAAAGATACTGCTGAGATACAATTAGTAAAAACAGATAAGTATTTTTTAAGGAGTTTTACCTTACCATAATATAGCTGTGATGAATTTTTCAGTGGTTATGATTATTACCGGGAAAGATTGTGAGCCATTTCAAACATTTGGGAGCAAACATTTGCTAGTTATTCATACTGCAAAAACATCTGGCCCTTGGGTGCAGTAGGCTCAGGATATGTTTGTGCTCTGTGTTTGTAATGTGAGTTCATTTATTGGAACAAAGGCAGATGGTGAGCCTGCACTGTGGGGAGGCACACAGAGGCACTGCTTGCAAAGATAGAAGCTATTAGCCAGGTAAGATGTTCCATTAGAGAACCTTTTTTATTCCCACTTCCCAGGCTGATGTGCACCATTCATTGTGTTTGCAGCAGGGTGCTGTGAAATCAGGGAAGACAAGGGCACGAGAGAAAGACTACGTGATTCTTCCAGATGAATGGAGATTTTGTGTTTTTCTACTTAAATGATTCTGTTTGGGATCATTTACCCTCTTTCCCAGCAAATTTTAGGTCTCATCCTTGGAAAATTTGATTGCTTTTGAAGGTCTTTGCCAAAGACACAGGTTTAACTTACATGCTTGTAAAATATAGGATTTGAAATATTTTGAAAGGCAGCTGTGTGACTGAAAATAAAAATCAGGCTCTGTTTTCCTCCTTTGACTTGTAAGAAGCTTTATACTTCACTGTCACTTCAGTGCTTTTTCACAGTTCCCACTTTGGGGTGCTGCGCTGTCTTAAGTTAGATGGCACCAATCAATTGCAGCTCTGGTTTCTTGTGCCCATAGCATCCAGAGAACTTAGAATGAGAATAAATGAAGGTAGTTACAGAGAAGAGTCAGAAAGTAGGCAAATTACAAGTAGACAAGCCTGCCTACTGTCTAGGCTCCACTCAGTATTTTTCCACAGCCCATTTTTCTGGATTTCTGTTGTAATCTTGGATTTCTGTTGTAAACTTGGTACAGTAGAGAGGCTGCTGTTCAATGGGATAATGATATCTTCATACATACAGGATTGTTGTGCATCTGAAATTCAAGGATATTCATGCGCTTTTTTTGGTTGTCTTTTTTTCCCAGTTTTGGCTTCAAACTTTTGTGTGGAATAGGACACTTAATTGGAATTTTTAATATTAATTTTATTTTTAATAAAAGTCTTTTTCATTAAAATGTCGCAGACCTGTTGCTATTTTGCTAAAACCAGTGTTCAAAAGCAGGATGGAAGAAGATAAGGGGAGAGGAAAGGAGGCTTGTTTTCGGCACAAAACTAAGAAATGTTCTGTTCTATTTGTTTTATTTGCAAACCAAATTTCATAGGAACATGAAAATGCTTTGAAGAAGCCTCAAAACAATTGCCGCCGTTTTTTTTCTGAACTACATTCAGAAAGATAGTTCTGAAATCCTGTACAATTTCAAAAACTTGGCTCCGACCATCTGGGTGAAGTCTCTAATCACAGATTTCACATTCAGCACTCGAGGGTGCTTGGTTGTGTCCTTTAGGACCTGGCCTCAGGAAACATCACATTTGTGACCTCTTGACCAGATGAATCTGAGTCACTTACTGAAAGTTGAATATGCAGATGTTCTGGACTTTCCACCTAATACAATATCACGCCCTCTTTTCTCCTTACAGTGTATGCCACTAAAGACTTTTGGTGGCTTTGGATCAGCTTCCAGTAACAGTTTCAGGTTTTGCATTTGATTTTGAAAGCAGCTAATAAATTAAGGATCAGCAAGTATCTGTGTATTCTTGACCTGTACTTGGCTGGGAAACAATGGCCAAGAAAAGCCTGTTAGAAATAAAACTCAGACAAAAACCCACCTCAAAGTAAACTGAAACAATCAAGCTAATACAGCGCCAGAATGTATTTTAGAAACAGTGAAAAATCTTCCTCTTACAGACTTTCCTCTATACAAAATACCAACCTACCCTTAGGCTTAAGGGATCCTTTCCAAGCTATTTCCCAAGTTCCAAAATCTATAAACCTTAAAGGAAAATATCACAAACAGACCCTACATCATTAACCACATGTATCTCCTAAAGAACGGCAGCGGTGTTCTCAAAAGCCCACTGAAGAGGGGGTAGGCTTATCAACTGAGAGCTTTTACCTCAGTTCCATAATGCACAGTTTATACTTCATTTTTACAGACTTCTTTATGGAAGATCTTTGCCTGATTCAGTCACCAATAGTAGATCAGTGAGACAGAATGATTTTGAGTTAGAACAGATCTTAAGGTATATTAGTACTTCTGTAAAAAAAAAGGCTACCTGTGAATGACTGATGAAGGAACAAGACTGTTTTGTTTATGCTAGCAGCAACATGGTTTGTTCATGTGCCAGGCCAGCCTATTTTTTGGCGGGAAATTCACTGTCAGGCAGCATTTTGTAGCACTGTAAAAAAAATCTAAAAATTAATATCCTTTTCTTAAAAAAAAAGAAAAAAGGCATCTTTCAAAAATTTGAAGAAGGCGCTTGAATGTGCCTGGCATGTCCAAACAGTGTGCAACTAAAACTGTAGCTGCAACAGTGGCATTATTCATATTTAAATAGCAAACAAAGCTGAAGATATGCAATGCTGAACTTTGCTCCAGGGACACTCAAATGGTTTTGCAGCGTAGGTAGCAGTAGTGCAACTCCCTGTTACTGTGATGATACAGTTTTCGTTTCATGTAGCCAGCCTTGTAGAGAGTTGTGAATATGTTANGGGGCGGTACCCAGGTAGGGACTAGGGGCGGGGTCACGGGGTAGGAGCCAATGGCAGGGGTAGGTCCAACGGGACAGGTCCAAGGACGGAACATGCCGGGGGGGGTAGAGAACGGGGGCAGGTCCATTGGCCACCCAGAGCTAGGGGGGTGCTGCAGGATTGGGGCTACCCCGCAGGATACAACATTACTGCTGATTACATTCATAAATATGAGTAAAGTATGAGGCACAAATATGAGCAAAGTATGAGAAATTTGCTTTTGTGGCTTGATTTGACAATTCCTGGAGCCTTTAATATCATATATCCTTACTTTAGCTAATTTTATATTTCTATCGATTTTATGGTGCACATGTTGAATATTGCAGGACGTGGTAAGAAATACAAATTGCTAGAATTGTAGATTGTACAGTACAACAGGAGAGTCTCAAAAACCAGGGTGAATGGAGCCCAAATGCCAAGTTTAACACGTCATCTTCCAACAAGGATTCCATTGAACAAGCTCCTTTAAAAATGTTCACTACATGCTTGTTGTGGTGATGTCTGGGAACCCTTGAATGGGACAGCATTTTTCTAGGTGCTGTGGACTCAGAGAGTAAGAGACAATACCTGTCCTAAAAATTGTAACCATTCAGTTATGTGAGATGGGGAAGAAGAAAAAGAAAGGACATCCCCCTTGTGGTCAGACACAGAGATTGATATTTTCCCTACTTCAAATTTAAATTAATGTGAAAATGGGACTGAAGAAATTATTTCCCATATCTTGGTTCAGTATCTAACTAGCAAGCCATCTTGATGCAGAATAGATCCTTTATTAATGAGAGATACTAGCTCTGATGAAGGAAAACCTGGTTCCTGAATGACTTGTCACTGCAATTTGAATGACAAGAGTACCATTCCCAGCCCTGCAGTTGGCTTCCTGGGTGACTTCAAGCCTTTACTCTCTGCCTTGTAGGGAAAAGGGAAGGATCTTGGAGTGAAAAATTGAAGAATCATACAATTGTTTAGGTTGAAAACAACCCTTAAGATCATTCAGTCCAAATGTTAACCCAGCACTGCCAAGTCCACCACTAAACCACATCCTTAAAGGCTGTATCTACAAGTCTCCAAAATACTACTAGGCATGGTAAATCCACCACTTCCCTGAGCAGCCTGCACCAGTGCTTGTCAACCCTTTTGGTGGAGACATTTTTTCCTCATATCCAATCGAAACATCCTCTGGTACAACTTGAGGCCAATTCCTCTTGTACTATCACTTGTTACTTGGGAGAAGAGACTGATCCCCACCTGGCTACACCCTCCTTTCAGGCAGTGGTAGAGAGTGATAAGGTGTCCCCTGAGCCTCCTTTTCTCCAGGCCAAACACCCCCAGCTCCCCCAGCTGCTCCTCAAAAACTTGTGCTCCAGACCCTTCACCAGCTTTGCTGCCCTTCTTTGGATATACTCCAGCACCTCATTGTCTTTTTCGGGGGCCCAGAACTGAACGCAGTTTGTAAGATGTGGCCTCACCAGGGCTGAGTACAGGGGGGTGATCACTTGCCTAGTCCTGCTGGCCACACAGGTGTAGTGTGTCACCGACAATTTGGCAATGAATTATGGGATCTTCATTCTGCTCCCTGTCTTCCACTTCAGTGGGTACCTGGAGACCAACTCATCTTACTGTTAAAGACTGAAGCAAAGGCAGCATTAAGTACCTCAGCCTTTTCCTTATCCTTTGTCATGATGTTTCCTCCTGCATCCAGTAAAGAATGGAGATTCTCTTTAGCTCTTCTTTAGTTGCTAATGTATTTATAGGAACATTTTGATTGTCTTTTACAGAGTGTTCAGATTAAGTTCTCCTTGGGCTTTGACCCTTCTAATTTTCTCTGTGTATAACCTCAAGATATCCTTGTAGTCTGCCTGAGAGGCTTGCCCCTTCTTGCAAAACTCATAAACCCTCCTTTTTTTCCTTTGAGATCCAGCCAAAGCTCTCTGTTCAGCCAGACTTCTCTTCTTCCACACCAGCTTTTCTTAAGGCATGTGGGGACAGCCTGCACCTGAAACTTTATGATTTCCTTCTTGAAGCATGTCCAACCTTCCTGGACTCCTTTGCCCTTCAGGACTGCTTCCCAAGGGACTCTATCAACCACTCTCCTAAACAGGCCAAAGACTGCCCTCTGGAAATCCAAGTTAGTCATTCTGCTGATCCCCACCCTTCTCTGAGAATAGAAAACTCTATCATTTTTTGTGATCACTGTGCCTAAGATGGACTCCAACCATCATATCACCCATCACTACTTCTCTGTTGACAAACAACAGGTCCAGTGCCTTCCCTAGTTGGCTCCCTCACCAGCTGTATCAGGAAGTTACCTTCCACATACTCCATGAACCTCCTACACTGCTTCCCATCTGCTGTATTGTACTTCCAGTAGACACCTGGTAAGTTGAAGTCCCCCACAAGAAATGGTTCATAAGAAACCGGGAGCTATATTTGGTGTGAGTTCTTATTTTCCTACTGCTATAAACTTCAAGTCTCTAAAGTGTAGGAGATGAAGAGTTAACTGCAATGCAACCTTGAAAAGGAAAGGATTGGGTAAAAGAGCAAAACTGGAAGTATTTTCCCAAATTAGAAATGGGCATGGTAAAAGGTTCCTTCTGTCAAAGTTGAGGGGAAAATTTCATCTGACTTCCTTGAGAGCTAGTTACACCTCTAAGATGGCAAAGGGGCTTGCACTTTAGGATAGGGGATCTAATGCATCCCCCCTCCTTGCTGACCCTTGATGTTGGGAAAAGAGGAACCACTGATACAGCCAAACCTGATCAAAAAAATTGATGAAATAGGTGATACTCAGAGTCCATAAGGTGGAGTGGGGGTGTAGGAGAGGTGAGCAGGGAGGAGAAAAGTATATGGAAGTGCCTTAAGTGATACAAAATAATTTTAGTTTTAGTGCAAGAGTTTCAGTTACAATTGCATGGTGCCAGGAGCAGACCTTGTAATAAAAATTGTTAGTATGTTATGAGAAGTGTCAGTGCTGCTCTTTTCCTGATCTCTCCTGTCCTTCCTATCCGTTCCTGGTCAGAACACTGCAAATCCCACTCTTGTGGAGTCCCTAGGAAATTTGGACTGTTGGTTATCCCTGTGTTCGTGTTGTTTGCAATACAGTGAAAAAAGAGTATCTTTTTTTACCATCAGCTGTGCTGTAAAATATTTATCTTCTTTCTAGACTGTCTCTGTTTTGTCGAGCTCTTGTCTGGCCTTGGTTGGAGGCTTAATATCAAGTTTTATCCCTAAATATGGAGATCTTATCATGAAGTTACTTACTCATGCAAAAGTTGAATTTTATTTTTTTACTCTACTTTGCTGTTTGGTAGAAAGGGTGAAGAAAAGTAGAAAGGGTAGAAAGTTTGGTAGAAAGGGTGAAGAAAGGGTGTCTGGGATTTTGTTCACAAGGTGGCACTAGCCACTAACCAGTGCTACCTTCCTTTTAGTCCCAGCACTGAATTGCCTAAATCTTTAACAGGGTGGGAGGAAAAGCTAGTAAGGATTAACTATAGACCAGAATACTATGAGTGTTTTCTTATATGCAGTCAATTAATCTTTTTGTCTACTTAAAAAGCACTTGGATATCAAAGAAAGAAAAACGTTTTTTAAAAAGAAAATATAGTTGCATCTCAGAGATACTTATTCAGAGAGAATGTTCTTAGCACAATGTGAGGGAGAGTAAGGTGAAATACTATTACTGTTAATGGCAGCTGGGATTCTAATTGTCTCTACCCACGAGGCAACAATTTGTTGCATTGACAACTTACTGTTTGTTTCTGTTTCGTGTGCCACTGTATTCACACCTTAGAAACTGCAGTGCTTTATACAAATTTTAAAATGCAGTGCCTTGATACAATATTTCTTTAATTCCACAAAAATATTAGGCAAATCTCTGTTTATATTAACTGCTCCCATTTTCTTCACACTTCTTTTGTTTTATAGACGAGCTGCTCTCCAGCTGAGCAGCCATTCAAGCAGAGATGCATAGGATGCACACGACCAGAGAGGCAGTATCTCTCTCATTAATTACTGTGTGAAGTCAGCTGTAGTTTAGTTTGCCATTTTACAGTTTCTCCTACTTTAGTAATCCCCATTTTGTCTCTGGCAAGCCCTTCTCGTTTCAATGGAAAGAGGAAGAATAGAATAAAATTACATTTACATATTGCTGGCTTTATATCTCACTTTAAGCGTGGTGTGTTCAGTATAATCCATTACTGCTAATAAGCTACAGTAAAATTGCCTCAACTGCATTTTATGCAACAGTAATTCTTTTGGATATTAAATATTTGAATTAGTGTAAATGCTAATTAGCTGCCAGTGAAGAAACTAATTTGTAAGAATATAGCTCCTCTCCTTGCCTTTCTTACACCTTCCCTTCTCTTTATTTCGCACTGACTTATCCTTGCTTTTTGCACAGGTGAGTGGCATCTGCCAACCCCAAAATAAGTGACTTCATGGAAAGGCTTCTATGAATGAAACCTATCACCAAGCAAAGAGCAGAGGCTGTATCCAAATGGCTCCTTCCCAGCAATTGGATGATAGGCAGAAAAGGAACAGACCGAGAGCTGCTTTTTCCTACTTCCCAAGACAGTGGTGAGTGGGACTAGCAGGTGTGTTCAGCCCCGGAGAAGTGTCGCAAAGGACCTGCTTCCCACAGACAGCCTCTTCAGGCACAGTTCTTTCCTGGCCCCTCTCCAAGCACTATCCCTATCTACTAATGCATCTGGTGGGCTTTCTTAGAGCCATCTTACTTCGTTTTAAGGGCCTGATCTTACAAAATGCTGAGTTGTGCCATCGGTTTCTACTGACTTCCATGGAGGGGCCACAGCATCCCACAGATTTGAGCCTTGAGACATTTCAAGAAAAGGTTACTTTGATGGGGAACTATAATAGGGGTTAACAAGTGAGTATTAATACTGCAATACTGGACTCCGGGTACATTATGTTATTCTTCCTTCCCTTTCCACCCAACTTGTCCTGATTTCCACCATGTACAAGTAGCATCTGGCCTACCACTTCCTCTCTAAATACCCAGTGATCAAAAAGAAAATGTGTCATTGTCATCTCAAACATTCATTTGTCTGTACAGGCTGAGAGAGCAGCAGACCCAGAGACAGCAGCAGCTCAGAGTGTAGTGGTGTATTTGGGCAGGACAAGAAGTCTTCCCTCCTTGGTTAACACAGGCTGATGGGGTGTCACAGCTGTGGGACTGTGAGGTTTCCCTAGTTATGTCAGGATTGTGTTCAGCCTTGGCATCTTTTTTCAATAGACACTGAAACAGAGGTGGAGCAGGAGTGTTGAGTGTTACCCTGGACCGTGGTGTTTCTCTTGGCAGGCTGGTCTGCGTCACTGCCTGTGGATCTGAGGAGCTGTGGCCAGATCCCAGGGGAGAAGGATGAGACTGGATGTTTGCATTCTACAGTGCTGGTACCAAGGTGTTCAGAGCCAGCAACTGTACAGCCTGCAAGAGAGATATTAAAACTGGCATCTGCCCTTTGTTCAACAGGTTAGATGATCCTGGCACATATTACTGAGGCTGCATCCAATATAAAGCTAGAGACAACACTATAACCCCAGCCTTCCTGTTCCCCACCCCTCCAGCACTCTTTAGCACCAGGTAGGACAGTAGAATCACTCAGACAATTTGCATCCAGGGTGTGCAGTGCTTTCCTCGGTTCCCAGTCTCACAGCCTCTTCCTTTCTGCCATGTTCTCAGCGTGAAACTGGGAACAAAGGGCATGTGGAGGCCTACAGTGTGGCTGCTCCCTCCTGTCGTCACAGCAGGTGAATGGAAGTATGACTGTTCTGTGTTGGAACTAATTGGTGATCACAGCTGTCTCTGAGGCTGTGCTGGATTGTTGTACCCTGGAGAAACCGTGGCACGAGCAGTTGGAATGGGATGCTGTGCTATGTGGAGGCTCGTATTGTGCCAGGCTAAGCAATTAGGGCTCGTCCACTGAATAAAGCAGACTGTGACCAGGCTTCTTGGCACTGTATGACTATTGTACGGCAGATGGTACACGGGGTATAATGGACTAAGAAAATATTCTGAGTGGGGAAAATGTCACAGCTAAAAATGGCACCACAGCTGATGTTGCTCTGGAAAAGCAGAGGCCAACTGAAAAAGCCTTTTATGCAGACAGTGGGTACCAGCAAAAGATGAAGACAGACTTTTTTCCCCTCCCATTCTGAATCAGTTGATATGTCTCAGACTTTCGAATTGTGACCAAGTAAAGATAAGAGGTGAAGAGTGCGTTTTCTTGTTCTGTTTTTAATACGTGAATACAAATTGAGAATGCAAACTGAGACACCAGCTTTTTCCATCGGGGGCGTTAACATGGTCCCTGATGAATTGCCATGCACTGAGTGGGGTCTGAGACAAAGCCATCAGAGAACATTATTACTAGACAACACAAAACTGACCAGTTATATTGATCAATTATAATTTGCAAGGCAGAGGGAAACCCCCAGGCTGGTTTAGGAAATTTAAGATGGTTGAACAACTCTCCAGTACTGTGGAGGTACTAGAAAATAAAATCTACAGACTGCAAGAAATGCAGAAGGGCATGCCAGAACTCCAAATGTGCTGATGCAGAGACTTTGGCACACATTGTTAGCCAAGACAAATGCAGCATTTGAAAGAAGGTTGTAAAAACACCCATGGGTTGTATTATTTGCTGGTGGAATGCAATGAGTATAGCTTGGACTGGAGGATAGTGAGCTTCAGCAAGAAAGAAAAAGTGGATGCTGCTTCAGCTGAAGCAAATCTCTCCTAAACCACGTAGTTGTATTAGCAAAGAGGTAGCCAGTGGGTCACAAACCAATACACAAATATAGGAATATCAATATAGACACAGTGTTGATATGACTGAAGAGAAACAGATAAAGCCCTAAGTGATGATGGTGAGGGATGTGAATTGACAACCTTGGTAAGTTGTGAGTGGGCTCTATTAGTTTGCTGGGTGCAGAAGTGGGGACGATACTAATTATTACGGGAATCTGGGACTGACTTACCTACTTGTTGACCTCCTCAGGTGAATATGCCATTAGAGAGGGAGGAGGCAAAAAAAAAATAAAATTGAGAGTGTGCGTTCACAGATCAGCAGTATTTGTAACACAGCACCAAACAGAGATAGCCCCGCTGTCCCACACCATTAGTATAGCTCTCCTTGCCCTGGGGCAGAAGTCTGGGGAGAGACAGGAAAATTGATTACACTGTGAATCACAAAATCAATAGGGATAGCTAACAGAATAGGTACCCATTTGCTCGTTGTTCTGAGAGAAGGCAGAAATCCAGAATCATCCACTTCATGTACAAACCCAAAGAAATTTAATAAGCATTTAGAAAGGAGCATTTTTCCAAGACCTGGAAGAAAAATGCTTGAAGAATTCAACCTTTTTTTTTTTGAGCTTGGTGCAACGGCAAAGTTCTGAAAGCCTAAACAGAGTGCATACATGCATTTAAACCTTGTGCATTCCTGGGATACTGCTTTCTCAGATAAACTGTGGGACTTGGACCTGCAGCATGGCCCCCAAATGACTGAAGGTTGGGATAAGCTTGTTTGTGCACCATTTCCCCTTCTCCCTCTTGAAGTCCTTGTTTTCATTAAAAAGGAGAATAGCTGTGCAGGCAGGGAGAAAGCCAGAAGGGTCTCCATGGGTACTCCCTTGTGGCTGTATTATGGAGTATACTCATCCTGATAGCCTTAAGATGCCACTTGGGATTTCTTGGCTCCTGAGGAATTTCACTGGAAAATGCAAAGGGCAGTAAATGGTAAGGGGAGCAAATGTTTCTACAGAGCAGTGCTTTGGCAGCCTGGGTCACTGCCTAGGTCTCCTTCTCTCAGAGACAGGGGTGAGATAGATATTTTACTAACTGATACAAGCTCTGAGTGATCAGGCCTGTGCAGTGTGTGGATGCTGAGGAGCACTGGCTGTGCATGGTTGGGAAGGGAGCAATGCTGCACTTTTTGGGAGGTTCCTCTGCAGAGTCCCACATTGCATAGGGGTACATGGTTGCAGCCGGCAGACAGCACAAGGCAGACCTATGTGCCTGCTTGGCTCAGGGTGATTTCTGAGCCAGGAAATCGAACCCATCAACAAGTCACCTTCTATCCAGCCCTTTTGCCCATTTTCCATAATGTCCTTCTTTATAATCCTCCTACCCCTAAGTAAATTGCCTTGCCTGGCTTCTTTCTCCCTTCAGTGATGCAAGCTACCGTGTAACTAACACTTGTTATCTGTATGTGATAAACATTTCCTTCCTTCTCTGGTTTATTGTTTTTAGACTGCAATTATTTGACAGCAGGTTTGATTTCGTGTATGTTTATGCAGTACTTAGAACAGCAGAATCCGAATTTGGGCTGAAACTATGAGGATTTAGTCACTCCTATCCTTACCTATCATTTATAAAAGGCAAGTTCTACTGGTAAATGCTCTGGAGAAAGCACTGCTGTGTCCATTTGCTTTCGTTCCTGCTGTGCTTCATTTGCGTTGAGGATGTATTGGAGGAAATTGCTCTACACACAATATGGAGTTAATTGCACTTTATTATACCCTTATTCAACATCTCTCTCTCTTTTTCTTTCTATTAAGCAAATTGTCTACATTAACAAAAATGTAGACAATTCAGATTATTTTTCTTTCATGCATAGCAAGAGCCTTCTCTGTCTCCTTGTTATGCTGACTAATGAGTTCAAACAGTTTCGCATCACTCTTCACATACAGCTCAGCACGGTATGTCATCCAACCTCTTCCCTTCAGCCATTTGCTCTCATCTCAGCAAGTTCTTAGTCTAAAAATGATCCTAAATTGCATTAATTGGTCTGTGAGCCAACATGTAATGCAGCCTGGTTTGTGAGGCTGCACAGAAAGAGAGGAGACCTCATTCATTATAAACTAATGTTCTAATTTCTTCTAGCCAAGTGGTGCTTGCAAACATTTGTGCAAAGAAAGGACCTGTGCGCTGCAGAGCCAGTNGCATGGTTGGGAAGGGAGCAATGCTGCACTTTTTGGGAGGTTCCTCTGCAGAGTCCCACATTGCATAGGGGTACATGGTTGCAGCCGGCAGACAGCACAAGGCAGACCTATGTGCCTGCTTGGCTCAGGGTGATTTCTGAGCCAGGAAATCGAACCCATCAACAAGTCACCTTCTATCCAGCCCTTTTGCCCATTTTCCATAATGTCCTTCTTTATAATCCTCCTACCCCTAAGTAAATTGCCTTGCCTGGCTTCTTTCTCCCTTCAGTGATGCAAGCTACCGTGTAACTAACACTTGTTATCTGTATGTGATAAACATTTCCTTCCTTCTCTGGTTTATTGTTTTTAGACTGCAATTATTTGACAGCAGGTTTGATTTCGTGTATGTTTATGCAGTACTTAGAACAGCAGAATCCGAATTTGGGCTGAAACTATGAGGATTTAGTCACTCCTATCCTTACCTATCATTTATAAAAGGCAAGTTCTACTGGTAAATGCTCTGGAGAAAGCACTGCTGTGTCCATTTGCTTTCGTTCCTGCTGTGCTTCATTTGCGTTGAGGATGTATTGGAGGAAATTGCTCTACACACAATATGGAGTTAATTGCACTTTATTATACCCTTATTCAACATCTCTCTCTCTTTTTCTTTCTATTAAGCAAATTGTCTACATTAACAAAAATGTAGACAATTCAGATTATTTTTCTTTCATGCATAGCAAGAGCCTTCTCTGTCTCCTTGTTATGCTGACTAATGAGTTCAAACAGTTTCGCATCACTCTTCACATACAGCTCAGCACGGTATGTCATCCAACCTCTTCCCTTCAGCCATTTGCTCTCATCTCAGCAAGTTCTTAGTCTAAAAATGATCCTAAATTGCATTAATTGGTCTGTGAGCCAACATGTAATGCAGCCTGGTTTGTGAGGCTGCACAGAAAGAGAGGAGACCTCATTCATTATAAACTAATGTTCTAATTTCTTCTAGCCAAGTGGTGCTTGCAAACATTTGTGCAAAGAAAGGACCTGTGCTCTGCAGAGCCAGTCCTAGTGCTTATTTCCCAATTTTGGGTCATGTTCCCTTCAGAAAGTAGGAGTGAGAGGAAGAGCAGCCCAGCTGAAGAGAAGAAGGGAGAGATTTGAGGAGAGGAGAATTGTGTTTGAATTACTGTCTGCAACATGTATGAGAAAGAGCACAGAGGCTGGTGGGCTTCTGCTTTGGTTCCAAAAAACAAAAGTTGTGGAATCTTTAACCATCAGAGAAGCACAGGGAGAGTAAACCATTGCCTAGAGAGTTGATTTGGTTGAGGATCCTTACTATGACATGAACGCAGACAAAGGTCAACAGTGGTGCACGACAGCCGAAGTGCTCCTGCTGTCTGTTCTCCAAAGAGTTTGCTTTGTTCCTTAGAGTTACCTGGACAGTACAGGATTTACATAAAGCTGGCTAGGAAATGCATGGCAGTGTCTTACACACAGAAAATCTGTTTAGAGAAACTTAAACAGCAGGTCCTATCCTTAGTTTCTTAGGGCAGAGGAGGATTGAGCAGTAAAGAGTGATGGCAGGCTCACTAGTGGATTTGTATCACTGAGCTTAGATACTGAGACTAGCTTGGGGCTGAATGGCTGCAAGGGCATAGACAAAGAAGAAAATGCTGAGTTAAGCAGCTCTGGATGTATTTTGGCCACTTGTTCAGTCTGTTTAGGACATGAAAAGAGGACCAGAGGGAGGTAGGTTCTGGTTTTCCTTGAGGCTGGAGTTTCTTGGCTGTGTTTGCTTGCTTCCAGCTCTGTTCTCTGTGCTCTCAGGCAGAGCATAGCCTGCGTGTGAGACTGGGCTGAGAGCTTCAGGCAGTCAGAGGTGACTCCCTTCTTCTTGTTTTTCCTAAGCATCTCTGTCTGGCTCAGGGCTCTTGATATAACATACCATACAGTAGAGCGAGGCTCAAATTCCTAATCAGTATAAATAGGGAGGATTGCTCCCTTGGCAAGTCTTGGCTTTTGCTCTCAAGAAAGCTTTCATTGCCTTGCTTCGAGTTCCTCAAGTTCATACAAAAGAGAAGTTGTTCAGCTGGCCTTAAAGTAGGGAACACATGCAGTAGAAGAAAGACAAAAACTCAATTTGGACACCAGTAGAAGAGAAAGTAAGCAAGGAGTGTGGAAATAAGGCTTTGTGTGCCAAGTCAACTCTCTATGCCATCTTCCCAATATGCAGCCCACTTTCATTGTTTTGTTTTTCTTCTTGGAGTCCTGGTTCAAGCTGTTGTATTACAGACTCAGTTCTCGTTAACAGAAATACAACCTCAGTTCCCAATCCTCTGAGTTACAGAGCTTGGAGCAATGGCATGATAGTAAGACTCCCAAATGGAGAGTCCACTGTGAATCTATTTTAAGCCATTTTGGGAGGAGGAGGGGGGTTTGATAGGAGGAGGATGTTGGGTTATATTATGCAGAAGCTGCAGAATTCTCTTCCTTCTCTTCCCCCACTTACAGTTCTTGTAGATGAAGAGGTGGGAAATGTACCAGATTACCTGGAGTTGACGGGAGAAACCTATCTAGGATTTCTTGATTTAAAAACTGCTGGGATTTTTGTATTGTGACAGAAATACTTTACAAAACTCTGTTGTGTTTCATGTGCTAGTAATTTTAAAAGATGTCCTAGATATAATATATAGTAGATAGGTATAAAATATATTTTGGATACTGCAGACAAGAATGTGTGTGTGTAATGACTGCTAGGATTTGCAGGATAGGAATCTAAGTCAGCAAGTGTGTTAGAAACACTTAGAAGAGTGGTCTGCTCATCTGCAAAACCCCACAGAACTGCAGACTCAAAAGTAAAATGTGTGGCAGATAAAAGCACCTGGTGTCCTTTGAACTTCTTGATGATTTTTTTATTGCTTGTACGTCTGTGTGTAAGATAGCTGTGGGACCATATTAATGCATCTTTTGGAAGAAACAGCAGTTTTAAGCCTGAAGTTTTCTTTTTTGCTGCATTTATTTTTCCCCTTCAGGGCATACAGGTGTTCATTTGCTGTCTCTGTACCTGCTCATATTGCAATCTTCCATTGCAGTGCTTGGGGCAGGGGTGGCAGCAGCAGCAGCCTGGCTGTGGGTCAGGCTGTGGCAAGCACACAAGGAGGTACCTGGCAGATCATACACTTGTTCTCCACCTCTGTTTTGAAACAGGCAGTGGCATGGCTCTAGCCAACATGCCTTCAGTTAGACCATGTGGATTTGTGAAAATAGCAATTTAAAGTGCCTGGCTAAAAATGATAATTTAGTAGAGAAGTATTTCAGTGTTCTTACTGCATTATGCCAGTGTAAAAAATTCTGGCAGTTCTAATAATAAACTTCTTTTACATAGCTTAAAAAAACCCTCTAGTCTTTCTTTTCTCCTTTTTTTTTTTTTTTTTAGTCTGTTCCTAATTGTAAACTATGTAATACAAGCTTTCAAGAGAAACTGTTTCTATTTTTCTACTGACTAGAAGAATCAATGTTCTTTATTGTGAGACCAGACTCTAAATATGTGAAACATATGTAACTCCTGAAAGCTTACAGTTTATTTCTTACATGAGAAAGCAAATTCAGATCAAGAGCCCAAATTTCAAAGTTTTCTTTATCCTAAGTTTTAAAGATCAGGATTGTGGAGAAGTAGGAGGATATGAACAAACAACATTTCAGAGGAGACTTCTGAGCTCTGAATTTGGCATTCATCGCCACTGTCCAAATTCCTAAAGTTTTTCTTCTTTTAAACAATTTATTTATTTTGTAGTCAAATTATCATAACATTAGAAAACACTTTAGTCACACGTCTGTTATCAGAGTGGTTCTATCAAAGTCTGATTACAGTAATTTTTAAAATCAGAGCCTGTAAGTGAAGTCTGTAGTATCTGTTTTCATCTGGATAAAAAGCAGCACTCTTTTTTGAAGAGAAATTGATCTGACTCTGCACACTTGGATACCAATTAGGAAGAAATTCTCACTGCAAAAGCACAAGAAAGAGTGGGCGGAAGGTTGTACATCTCTTTAAAAAGAAACTCTGATGATACTCTTTTTACAGTCATGTTAATCTTGCCATTTTAATCAGAGAATATCTGAACAGAGATGTCTGAACACAGGATTTTGGGAGTGGGGAAGGTGCACCAGAAAACAAGCCATAACTGATGAAAAGGTGCTCTGCTCTGCTCCAGTAGTGAGATGCTGTTAAATGTTAATGCAATGCATTTGTTAGAGGTAAAGCTGTGATATGCAGAGGTTTTGTACCCATTTATGCATTTTTGGTAGAGCCTGTTACCAAAATCTAAACCAGCTACAGTTACTGTGTGTAAAAGGTGTTGCTAGCTTAAAAGGAGCTTAGGATGATGTTGCTGTTTCCTCTGTGGATGTAAGGTCAGATCCATCTTGCACATCCCACGTGAGACTTAAGTATTTGGGTCTCAGGTGTGCTCTGCTGTGCTGCCTTCATTTCCAGCCTTGTGTGTGACTGCAGTGGAGGAGAGCTCACAGTGTTATGGTGCAGCTGTGTTAGGTTTTGAAGCCAAAGGACCTCTTGCCAGAAGATGATTTTCTCTCAGTATCTTCATACCACAGCCTTTCCTCCATCCTGCACTTGGGAGTCAACTTTGTGCCTTGCCATGTGATGTAGCTGGTGAAGCCTTGTGTGCTGGACTGAAAGAAGGTGGGAAAGGCACCCATGGGCTCAGACAGACCAGCTGTAATGTGTGGGTGGCCTGGAAGCAGTTGTCCGTGGGCATGCTCTTGTCCTTGGGGAAATACAGGGGTATTCAAGCTAACTTTATCCTTCTTCTAGGTTTTGTTGGGTTGTTTTTTTGGGTTTTTTTTGTCTGTACAAAGAGGGTTGTACTACATTGCATCATGATTTTTGCATGTGTGCAAGTCATGACTAAACCCCTTGCTTCTGTATCATAAAATTTTCCCTGCTGCTGACAAGGCAATGGGCAAATCTTCTTTGCCATAAGTGACCTGAAAGAGGTTGCTCTGCACCTTCACTCTCTGGGGCTCTTCCGGCTTCTGCTTCCCCAGCTCTGGCATCTTGGACTGGCCCTTCAGCTAGGAAGGAAAGAGGCACAGTTCCCTTAAACTCAGGGGAGCTCTACTAACCTGTGCAAGTGGCAGATATGATCCTTTATTGTTAGTGTTCCCAGATGGTGAAATGTGTCTAGATGCTGTTACTGTAGGCAGGGAAGAAGCCACAGTTTTGTCCTTAATCTGTATCTTTGTAATACTGTGGTGGGGGGAAAAGGTGAAGAAGCATCTTGCCTCCTCTCACTTCTGCTAGTATTTACTCATGGATGTGACAAGCTGTCGTGTCCTAGTTTGTGTGAAAAGTGACACTTATTTCCCTTCCCCCCATTGCAACCTTGCCAATGTATTTGCTGCATGCAGATATAGATTTGTGTTCATTTCCCTAGCAGATGTCACAGTGATTCAGTGCAAAATCTGCTTGGGGACATGATGATAATTGAACTGTCCTCCAGGAAGGGGAGATGAACACGTGAGTATTTTCTGCTTCTCTTACAGTAGTAGAGCTTTATGTTTCAGATCCTTGATTCAGAGCTTTAATTTTCGATTTTTCCCAAGAAGGCCGGGTGAGATGTACTGACATACTGGTGAGAATCCAAGATGATGTTTGAACTGTGCATTATCTGAACTGTTTAGGAACTGACTTTATATGCAATGCCATTGTGAAGTGACAGTTGTTTGATATTTAGATGCAAGAAAGCATTTATTAGTAGAATGTAAATACAACTCTTATTTAAGGTAAGGTTTAATTAAGTGCTGGCTCCTGATACTCAAAATTTACTCAGAATGCTTTTCCTTTCTTTCACTTCTGCATCCACTTTACATGTAAAAATCATTCACTGCCAAGGAAGTGGCTTGAGAAGGTTTGGTATTCTTGTTATGACAACCCAGGGGCATCACTTCCCTCTTCAGAGTACAAGTTGATTATATAGCTGCAGCACAATAACACAGGAGCCAAATTTAAAAAGAGTAAAAAGCGGTAACTAGCTGCTCAAATTGCTGCTGCTATGCAATTGTTTGATAGCTGTATAATTGATGTGTGTGGCTGTGATATGCAATCTCCAGTCTGTGTGCATGCTTGGTGCCTGTATATTCTTCCAGGAATTCCCGACTGCCTGCTATTTTCTGTTGTTACGAGTAGATGTTTACATGCAGTGCATCTCCAGCTGGCTCTTGACCAAGCCTTCTCAGAGCTCGTGGAAATACCCCTCCTTTAATAAAGTTAATGTCAGTGGAGGTTGCCATCTTCAACCATTTTGATATCCTTGGCACAAAGGAAATGCTGTTTGCTCCCTCTGGAGGATTAGACAGCATTAAAGCTACTCCATCTGTGGAGATTTACACACTGCTGGGTGGCTGGTTTTTCTCCCTTTCTCCCCTTGAAAGAATTACTGCTCCAAAGGAGTGCCTGCAAGTGGAGAGCTGTACTGCAGGCTGGCTGACATCTGCTTTGTTCCTTCTGCTCTGTCTGCAGAATGCCCGCACCTGAAAATCAGTTTCATCTCCTGCTGTTTGGAGAGGGTGTTCCTGTGCTGGTATCCCACTGCTCATCCTGGCACTGTGTGAGTGGCACTGGGAGTACTGAGTCTGCCCCTGCTGTTACTCTGGGGTGCTCTCCCACTCCTGTTTGCTGGGACTGGGGAGCAGTGTCGATGCCAGACTGAGTCTGAGCAGCTTTTGTCCTTGTGCGTCAGCATTTCATTTGCATTATTGACAGTTTTCCCAATTTGCCTGGGAAGTCTGACAGACGCCTTCTAGGTCCCTAGGGTGTTGAGCACACCAAACCACTTGTGGCCAAGGAGGCAGATCCCTCTCCTTTCTAGTAGGCTTGCTGTTGGGAGATTGATATGCCAAACATCTTCTCAGTTTATTTGGCAATATGTGTATCCTTCTCCAAACAAGGGCTGGTTGATCCTCACACACCCATCAAATGCAAATCCCTTCAACTACTTTCCTCCACGTTGATTACCTCAGTCAATGGTCCTGGCAGCAAATGACCTAGGCAGCTTTTCCTTTTCTAGACCTGTACACCTTTTCCACAAAAAGTAATGTGAAAATCTTAGAGAAATGAAGGTACCCTTTTTTTGGACATAGGAAATCATATTTTGGACATATAAAATCCCACTGTCCTATCCAGAATCTCCCCCAGGGTGTTCAGTGTGCCTACCACTTCCAGGGAATTCAGATACTTTGCATCACAGGAGATTTGTTTGTGCTTTGGAGACTTGACAGAAATGTGGGTGCAGGGGTGTTCATGTGGCTTCTGCTGTGAACAGCACACTTGAAAGGAGTTACCCTGTGGGAGGGTAGGAAATAAAAGGATGGGAGGAAATTGGAGGAAAGGCCAAGGAGCTGAAAAGGAGGCTCAGGGGTCACATTTTAGATCAGAGGAACACAGTCTCCAGAGTGGAGTGATTTGTGTTCATCTGCACCTTAATAAAGGACAATCTGTCAGGCTCGACATGATCCTTTTGGGCAGGATTTTCCAAAGGGCTGAAGTGTGCTCCCTTATCTCTTCCTGCTGTTGTGGAACTTGCCCCTGAGATACATAGTGGTTGTTACATCTAGGAAATATACCCGCAATTTGAGCTGGAAAAGTGCTGTTCTGATACAGTCACTGGAAGAGAATAAAGGAATTGTCATCTTACCTTCTTGTGTCAACAGAACAAGGAAAACAAAACAATGAATGCCCTTTTAGACAAAAGTGAGTAGTTTTTTAATCCACTTACCTGCACAAGGTAAACCCCACTCTGGAGGTCTAGAGGGTGTCTAAAAAAAAAAAATTCTGACCGCTGGGGGAATTGCAGGGACTTTCAAAGTAAAATGTTTCATTTCTGTCCCTATGACCCCTTATTCATTGGAATTGCAAAATTGCCCTCATATTGGAGAGACTTCAGTGGAGAGGAATTAGCGGCTAGGGTTGAACATGTTTCCTGTGGCAAAAGAGACTCCTCTGGTCTGGGGAAGATCAACATATTGCAGATGGTACTGCAAAAACTTTTCAGTCTCTGCAACAGATGAGCAAACCCAACCCCAAAGTGGGAGGTGAAATGATGAAGCTGCATCATTTTGGCAAATGGTGGTGTTGAACCATAGCTAATGGCAACTGCTATGTAACATGAAAGAAAAGAAAAAGAGAAATGAGGGATAAAGACAAATTAAGGAAGGAGGGAAACAATGGGTTAAACAATACTTGCAAGTTTATGGTAGAAAGAAGGGGAAGGTATTGAGACTGGGGAAGAAACAAGGCTGAGCTGGGATGGTGAGGGAGAAGTAGAGATGAGAGAGTTGAGGAGTGGGGAGCAGAGGTGAGATCTGCACTGCAATCCAAAGTGTTTATTAAGATCTCGGAGATGTGAGGTATTTGGTCAGATACTGCTGCAGCATGGTTGTACCAGGGAGGCTTCAAAACCTGCCCTGTGCAGCCTTGGTGCTGCTGTGGGCTGCTCTTGGGCACCAAGATGGAAATGTGGGGATGTGTCTCTGCAGCAGTGTGCTCCTGCAGGTTATGGCATGGGAGAAGGCAGGAGAGAGATGACAGTTAATCACTACTTCTTCTCCTGACATACAAAGTTGGGTGCTAAAACAGACTCTGCTTCACTCCTACGCACAATGTGCTCAACCATTCCATTTTTAATGTAACAGGAGGCACTGAAAAGTATGATTCTGCCAGGGCAGAAAATCTAGCTATTAATGCTGGGAGAGGGAAAAAAGGGGCTTTTTACATAGGAAGCATTTCACTTCTACAAATCTAAGACAGATATTTCTAATTCAAGTATTTTAAAGGTTTGAATTCCCTATATATAAGGAAGGGCGCACTTCAAGTGTGGACACTCAGGATCTTGCAGACATCAAACTCAAATTTGTTAAACCGACATTTTTTTCTGTATCTAAATACTTCATAAGCTCATATTTTCTGGCACAAGGTAAATTAGGCTATAACCAGCCTGGAAAGGAAACTAAAGAGGAGGGTATAAAAAACATTTCCTATTTCTCCTGTCACTGCTTACAGGCAGTCAAATGTGGTTAGGAAGCAAATAGACAGTGCAAAGACCTTTCTTAATATCTTGTTAATGAGGCTTGGCTGTGGAAGGGCCTGTCCCCATCCCTGGGCTTCCCAGCTGTCTCCCTCTTGGCTGCCAGTCTGCTTTCACAACTCAGGGGCATGAGTTCCCCTTTGGTTGCCCATCCCCATCTTTTTTTCCCTCTAGATATAGACCATGATTCTGCCTTTTCTCTTTGCACTTGAGCTGTTCATGATGATAACGAGGTCCCAAATCTTTCTGTAGCTATCTGGTCTACTCAGCCTTGTTTGGAAGCTCATTTTGAATAGGTATTTGTTTCCCTCATCCTCTGGGCCATGCTTTTACCCGAAATGTCTACCCTGTTTCCCTCTATTAATCAATTGGCACTTATAAGAAATGGGATTTGTGCTGGAAACTAAAAGGAAAGGTTCCTTGGATAGCTGATGGTTGAAGGAATGCTCTGAGACCTCTGACGGAAGCTCAAGAATTTAGTGTTGTGTGTTCAGCAGCTTAAAATAGGATATGGGTGAATTTCCTGCCTGATAACAAGATTAGTAAGAAGCAAAGTCTGTGGTTGGAGAGCCCTCAGCAGTCACCTGGTTGCCTTTGCACAGAGCTGTGCTCCAGCCCGCACACACCAGGTACCTTTGCTCCATAGGAGATGACTCACTGCAGGGAGCAGGTGTCACAAAGCATCTGTCAGGAGCATTGCCTGGGACCAGGAGGCACACTGAGACCCTTTCCTGGTGAGCTGGAATGTGCCAAGTGTGTAGAGTAGCTGTGCTGTGTGAGGGAAGGATTGTGGAAATTGCCACCTTTAAGCAGCCCTTTATGGCTCTCTCACAGAAAGTGCACCAGACACATGAATACCCTGAACCAGACACACAGGAACTTCACTACGTGGAGTTTCTTGTTTGTCCTTGCATTTTCACAGGGACTCCTGCCTTCATCTGTCAGTGTTGGATTCGGTATCATGAGCAGTGTGGGCTGGTGGCAAGAGACCAGTGAAGGGATTTTATCCTTTCAGTTTACCAGTGAGAAATCTACCGATACACTTAAATAGCCACAAATATGGAACTGGTTTGAACATTAAGCAAACTACTGAAAAAGCGAGATGTATTCTTGCACGTGGCTGACATTATTTGAGAGTCAGACGTGGTTCTTTAAATAAATGCTTTAAATGTGGTTTGCATAGATGTCTAAGTATAAAGAATAAAAGATGAAGGTGGATGTTTTTGTACTGAATAGCAACGATGTATCCACACCACTGCAAAGCATTAGTGAATTGTCAGGCTGGGCAGGGGAGAATGGCACTTGCATCTCATTTTGGCTCTCATGAGGCAATACCTCTTGTCTAAGGCCTCATTTTGAGTACAGACTAACACCTTTGCATTTGATTCTGCTGCCATTGAAACTGATGTGAGACTGCTTATCAAGGAAAGTAGATAGCAAGACTGGGAACCTGGGTGGGTATATTCAACTTAAAAGGGTGAAGTATAGGGTCTTTCCCTGTTCAAGTATCAAGCACTATAAAAGGGATCTTCCTTATCATTCAGCAGCAGATCTGAGGAAGAGGCTCATGTTACTCTCTTATTTTCTAAATCTGCAAAAGCAGCACACTCTGCATTTTGGCCAGAGGAGCAGCAGGACTGCTGCAAATGTAGTGTCATTGCATGGATGGTTTTTCCCAGTGGGAAATTCCACCGCCACCAGCCTTGCCAAAAGACAGCTTGGAGGAGGAGAAAATGTCCTGTGATGATGGTGGTTCTTTCCCAATGAAATAAGAACAAGTAGGGAAATCCACCAAGCTGTTAGTCATGCATTTTATACACATATATAGCATAGTGCATGTGAGTGTGTCTACATGTGTATATAAAAAACTACATTGCACTCACACTCTCTGTATGAAACACCATCAATTTCAGGCTTCAAAATAATAAGAAAAGTAGCTCATGATATGATGGGACATAAATATATGTGCAATAGAAAACGGTCCAGCAGCTAATTTTGCTAATAATATTTGTATTTAGTTTTTATGGAAGATACTAAGATTAGTGTGGCTTGAAAACAGATTGTACCTCTTTAAAATGAGCCTCCTTTCTTTGTAGCCCTGTGAAGCCTGGAGGTTATTTTTAATTTTAAATGGTGCTTGTTAAAGAGAAGTGAAATCAAAGTGTATTTTGGAATGTAGCCTTTTCTTTAAATACATTCCTTGTAGGTGGGGAAATCTACAAATTTTTTGTACCACAGATGCTCAAGCTCCATTAATGTGTCTTTGTGTGCAAGTTCATAAGGCAATACCATCTTACAAACTGGTGTAGGAGAGATAATTGATTTTTAGCGCTTTCTAAAATGCAGAGCACAAACATGCCATGACCATTGTGAGTATGGAAGCGTGAAAATTTGCTTGAGAAATAAGCCAGGGAAAGTTTTGATTCTGGCCGCTTTGTAAGAATTTAATACCCTGCATATGCATCCCAGAAATTTAAAATCTTCCATAAATGCAGTGCGTATCTTAAAAAAAAAAAATTGTGCTTAGCCTCTTATAAAAGATAAAGTGATGGAGGCCCAGATCTTCAAATGTACCGTGATGGTGGGTGAGATCCCACTTAACGTTTAAAAATGCTTCCAACACGCGCAGTATACTTCTGGAAAGGTATTCAGGAAAGCATACAGGATTTGAACGTTGACAGAGCAATGTCTTTGCTGCACCTTGGAAGACAGAGATGGTGGCTTTGTGTTTAAATGAGACATTCCCTGAACTAAACTAATTTCTGGTGTAACGTTGCAAAAGTCAGTGTAGTAAACTGGTCTTCAGGGTTAATTAAGTCAAGAAGCTACATGGTGGATTTTATGCTCATAAATGTATTTTGAGGACTGTGTTTCTCCTTAGAATTGGACTGTTTATACTTCTGTGATTGTTTGTTGGTAAATTATTTAAAACCAAATTGCAACAGCACTTCAACATTTGAAGCCAATTGGAAGTTAGCCTCTAGCATCATCATCAATGGAAGCAGAAGAATTTTTCAGAGCAGAACTGTTTCTCCAGTCCCCTTGAGGAGAGGGGCAGTATTCTGTAAGCAAGGCTCTGTCTCTTCAGCTGGTTTCTCCTTGAATATTTCCATAAGCTGAAATGTGTCTTCAGTAACCAAATGTGCATTAACTAGTCCTGAACTCTGCTCAGTTTGCAATCAGTGTTCAAAAAGAGAAGACACATGTTTATGAGGAAGGAAATGCAACTTTTGATTTGTATTTTAGGCCCTTGTCTCTAGTACTGGGGCAGAGGCAAGCTTTGAGGGCAAGTATGAGCAGAAATTTGAATGTAAGATGAGATTTGGAAAAAACCCAACTCTTCCTTAATATCCATTCAGAATCTACCATTATCAAATATATGTAAAATTACACTATTCATTCCCTTTGAATTTTATCTCCAAATTAACTATAGTCATTAGGATGTTTCCTCAGGCAATTCTTCACTGATGCATACTTCTTCCCAGCTGATTTTATTTAAAATGCAACTCCTAGTTCCCCAATGGCTATTCAGAAATGTAATACCAAATCTACAAACCATCTTCCAGAATGAGGAAGAGAATTCTTCTCTGTATTCCTCCCTCAAAGTACAGACATTTCAATCTTTGCCTTGCCAAATTTTTCCCTTGCCTGCACACTGAGGATTTCTGTGGGACACATAATGAGGTTATGTAGCAACATCCCCCAAAAGTATAGCTGCAGCAGTTCTTTCAGCCAGAACATCACCCTTGCCTAAGGATTTCTGTGCTTCAAGGTCTGATGTTAATGATAAGGCTTGTACCCCAAATGCCTGCTGTCATGCCACAAGACAGAGGTGTTGCCTGGTACACTGAAATTGGTTGCTGAAGCAACTTGGCTTTTCCTGCACCAGAACCTCTCATCGTGCCTTTTAGTTGAGCTGTACCGTCTTCAGCATAGCTCATGTTAAGTTGCAGCCCAGCCTGACAGGTCTGGGCTAAATCTCTGCTGTGGCTACTCTGGAATCCCATTAGTGGAAGAGCAAGCGGTTTCTTCCTGCCTTAACTTCAGAGTGCTTTGTTCAAATATTGAATACTTGGGACTAGGGTTTTGAAATATTGATACAGCAGAAAGTACAGACTGTCTTGGTCAGGCCTCGTGCAAGCTTTGCTCAGACGCCTTGGCATGCGTAGGGCCTGTGGGGGAAGCAAAAAGGTCAGCATGACTGGCTTTCTGGGGGTGGGGTGGGGCTGGGGAGGAGCCTGCCCTTTAACACATTGTGTAGGAGGGATTTGCTGAGATGAGATCACTCATGATCTGGTAAAAGTGATACCCAAATGCCATCTACCTCAGTTCACTTCTTGCACAGTATTGACCTAAGCAGAGCATAGAATCATAGAATGGTTTGGGCTAAAAGGGACCTGAAAGATCATCTAGCTCCATCCCCCTGCCATGGGCAGCAATGTCTTCCATTAGACCAGGCTGCACAAAGCCCCATCCAACTTGGCCTTGAACACTGCCAGGCATGGGCATCCATAACTTCTCTGGGCAATCTGTTCCAGTGCCTCACTACCTTCAGAGTAAAGAACTTCATCCTGATATGCCATTCCAGGTGGGGTCTCACCAGAGTGGATCAGAGTGGGAGAACCACCTCCCTCGACCTGCTGCTCGTGCTTCTCTTGATGCAGCCCAGGATGTGGTTGGCTTTCTAGGCTGCAGGCACACATTTCTGAGTCATGTTGAGCTTCTTGTCAGCCAACACTCTCAAGTCCTTCTCCTCAGGGCAGCTCTCAGTACATTCTCCACCCAGCCTGTATTTGTGCCTGGGATACTCCAACCCAGGTGCAGCACCTTGGCCCTGTTGAACTTCAAGAGGTTGGCCCAGACCCTGGGCCACCTGTCTCACACCTGTCAAGGTCCCTCTAGATGACATCTCTTCCCTCCAACCTTGCACACCACACAGCTTGGTGTCACCAACAAACCTGTGGAGAGTGTGCTCATGTGCGAGGCCTGCCTATGTGTTTGTCAGGTTTGTTCCTTGGATATTTCTTGGGTCCTGCTGCCCTTTGCATGGGACAGTGGTTTCAGCAGAAACTGTTCCATGAGGAAGAGAAGAAAATGAACATGTAAATAATAGCCTTGAGTCTTTTATCGATCTTTATGTGTGCTGAATAGTCTCCCTTTCCCTGTTCTGTCAAATCTTTTCCTTCAGGCACTTTTCTGTTAATGCTTTAGTGATGTCTGCAGTAATGACAGATGTGCATTTTTCACTGATTTTATTATATGTAGATCTTCCCAATGTATCAGTTTGATATAAAATGATCTCAATGGCCTCAGGGCTCTATGAGAGATTTCAGATCTGTGGGAAAAGGGGCTTGTATATCCACATCATCTCTTGCACAGCACTAAGCTCTGCAGGCAGCTCTCCCAACTTTCTAAATCCACTGTGCTACTGAGGAGAGAGACAGCTTGCTCTGCCTTGGTGGTAGCAGATTGATGAGTTTGGCTGGAGGTTTTTTGAGCTGCAACAATCGTGGGGATTGTCATAGTAGTAATGGAACAACAGGGTCCTTTGTGCAAATGTAACAAATCCCTTTGGGATGTCTGTGCAGAAGCACTTCTGTACCCCAAGCAGTGGGCAGTGCTTTTTGTGACATTGCCATGGGTCAGCCTGTGTAGGTTTTGGAGAAATATGGCATAGCTGCAGTAAATCTACATAGCCTTGTATTGGGGTTTTAAGAGTTCTCTTTTTATTTTCTTTTTCTTTTGAAAGAATTTTCCCCCATATGTGTACATTGCTGAGAGGGAGCCATTGCCAAGGTACTTGAGGGAGACAAAGGACGTATCTACGGGGAGGAGCCCCGGCCGACTGGCCCCTTTACCTGGGAAGAGGGGGTTGGGCGGGGCCCCTAGGCCACTGGTGCGCTGGCATTCAGAGGGGAAGGAGGCTGCATCGCTGTGAAGAGAATCCACCACCACTGCAGGCTTCTGCCTTCTGCTGCTTTCTTCCAACCGTGAGTGGAGTTTGCTCACTGGAGCAACCTTTGCACAGGGACCCTATTTTTACACCCTACCTCACTAAAAGGAGACACCTTTCCACCATCAGCTCGGGTGCCTGAGGGAGACCCCTCCCCACCCGGGATCCTAAGCCCGTTTTCCCTGCCCTGCTGGGGAGCTGAGCCGACGCTGCTCTGCCTCCTCCCC
>VZTH01011343.1:78185-163372 GCA_013397815.1 Aleadryas rufinucha | reverse complement strand
TTTGCCTGAAAGCCCCTTAATTTCAAAGTTATAATAATCTGGAGGGAAGGGGGTTGCATTTTCCATTCCAAGGGAGATTCCTGCCTTCCTTACAGACACCTGTCTTTAAAGCCAAGACACCTTGATTTTAGAAATGAAAGTGATAACATCAGGACTGTCCACATTAAGTCTTCCATGTGCAGCTTTGTGTTTTCTGTGCTGTTTTAGGATGATGGGAATGTTGGACATTTGACCACTACAGTCTTGGCATGAGCCACAGCACACGAGGGATGAGAAACACCAAGGCCCTGGGAACTTCTGGCTGTGTGCACACGTTGGATTCCCTTAATGGACAGCAATAAGAGTAAACACTTGGCTTTGGCTGATTTGGTTTCTGGTTTGTTTTTATTTCCCTCCCCCCTTCACATGATTTCTTCTGCTTGAGAAGCGAAGATGTTGCAAACAACTCATCTGCGTTTTTGCAACACCTCCTCTGTTCCTTGATTATTTTAGTTTGTTGGTGTCACTTTGCATGTTTATACTATTTTCAAATGTTTATGTCACTCTCTTCCCATATTTTGTTTTCTCCCTGGTTGCTTTATAGCATTTGGAAGAGCTTGACTGCTTTTCTTTTGCCTCCTTTTTTACCTTAGTTACCTTAGCAATGTTAATTTTTATCTTCTTATTTTATCTGCTTCTTATTTTTGTCTTATAAAGAGATATGAGATTTTTTTCACCTTCAGTCTCACAAAGGAAGCTTCTTTCTGCACCACACCTAAACTTTCCATTTTTTTCATTATCTTTTGAGGAATTTTCTAACAAAAAATGGGGTTAAATTAATAGTGATACTTCAAGGGTGGAAATATATTCCTCATCCGTTCAAAATTACTTGTTATCCACCCCTGTGGTTAGGGAGACACTAATCTGAAGTGCTCTGCTACACATGGGCTGTGCACGTACATACTTCTTGTAAGAAGTTCCTTTTTACTGACAACAAAAGGATGTGTCTTCAGTATGTCTTTTTCTGCTGCATGCAGTAGGTACAATAGTTGCCCGCTTAGCTGCCACACAATAGAAATCTGGGGTTCATTTGAATTTTCAAGGTTGTTGAAAGTGCCTTTAGTATTTTTCTCTTCTCCCTTTCTCCCTGCTTTTTTACTTTTTTCTCTCCATAGACATGTCAGCCTCCAGCAGAGCTTGAAAAAGAGAAAAGAAGAAAAGAAGGGGGGCAAAAAAGAAATTTAAAAAGCCAGCAAGGTGTCCTTAGCGTTTCCCTGCACCTGGAACTACTCATGCTGGTTTCACGCAGTGCCCTTGCAGGGGGGACCGTGCACGGTAAAAACCCAGGAATCAGAAAAACGGAGCGTGAGGAAGGGTTAAGGAAGAAAAAAATAGAAAAGGGGGGAAAAAAGGAAACCCCGCAATTTCGCGCTGATTTCCTCCTTGCGGTGCGAAGGCACAAAGAGNTATATACACTTTTTTTTTTTTTCCGTGCCCCGGGTGTCTCGGCGCCCGCCGGGAGCGGAGGGAAGCGGCCCCTGGTTGCCCCAGCCCTTTGTTACCCCGGGCATCGCTCCGCGCCGGGCTCTGTTGGGCGTCCCTCCTCCTGCTAAAATCCTCTCTCCCCTTTTTAGTTTTGGCCATGACAGCGTGACCTTGCTCGTGGAACAGGGTTGGTGCTTAGAAATTTATAAATGCGGGAAAACGTAGATTTAAAAATGTTATTTCATTATTTGTATAATTATTTTTTATTTCTTTTAAAAAGGAGCTTTAGTGGAATATGCTGCTTCCTCTCTGTGAATGCCTTCTGCAATGTTTTTTATTCTTGCATGGTTTCTAAACAAAGCTTTTCTCCCCAAAATCATATCTCGACCAATAGCCTGGTGCAAACTTCAAGCACGCTGTGGTCCCTGAAATGAAATGTATTTTTTGGTCTCTGCTGATTTATGGCTTTTGCCTCCAGCATTGCTCGGACTGTTTGTCATGAATGAATATAACGTGTGTACATTGCTGAGAGGATCCTTGGCGTAGGTCCCTGCTTGCTGTAATTGTCATTCTTTTCTCCATCGTGAGCATTTCATTTTCCAGGACTGCGCAGAGCAATTGCAAAATTCTCAAAACATGGTTACACATAGCGAGGCCCTCAGCCAAAAGCTAGCCTGGTACTGCCCTGATTTTAAGAGGCTGAGCTCGGTTGGTGTCTATTGATCTAATTTTGGCCTTAGGTTCTTCAGCTTGCAACACATTTCCACATATATGATTTGTGAATTGTTGGCAAAACAATTGTTTTTGTTACGTTTTCTGTTTGGTTTGAAAAACAGGCTGCTGTGTCTACTTCCGCGAGAGCCATAAGGTTTTTAGCCTTACAGTAAGAGACAATTAGGTAATTTTTGGATGAGTGTTTGTTTCAGACAACATGGATACGCAAATAGGTGTTTTCCAAATCTTAGGAGTGGGAAATGAAATCTGACCTCTGAGGATAAGAGAGCTAAACTGTTGTAATTAATCCCTTTCTGATTGTAACCAGAGTCATTCTTGTAGTCTAGTGGGAAACTGCTCAAGTGACAATCAATTTACAGCGTTCAGTTTGTACAGCAAAACATTTCAAGGTGTATTCTGTTACACTGGTTGACAATTAAATAACGTTTAAATTGGAGAACACTCCTGTTAAAAATCTTATAATCTCACATGAAGGAACATGTTGCTGAGATAAAGAAAGCTATCAGATCCCCTCCTGAGGGTTGCTTTTTGTGTTAAGAAAGTTATTAAGAATGAGCTTTATTTTTACAGTAACTTCATTCATGCCAACACCACCTCTACTACATATTTATTCAAGAAATTTAACACCTTTGTTTTTGCTGTTAAGGGATCAAAATGTTGGTGGGAATTATGTAAACATATTTGTATGTCCCACTGACTGGTTGTGTTATGAAATGGTTTGCCAAAATCCAAAATAAAATGCCTCTTGTGGAAGGACGTGTTTCTTATCGGTTCTGTCCTTTCGCTGTGTGTCTCCTGTGATAGTACAAACTTTATGCTAATCTTTTGGGGTGGGTGTGTCTGTCTCCCTAGTACCTCTCTGGTACTGACTGTATTGATTGACAAGACAGAGCTTACTGTACCTTGTGTTTATTTTTAATACTGAAAAAGTAGCCAGAACAGGAAATGTGTTGCCTTAACATAAAACTATAGAGCTTCTCTAATTATTTTTTCTTTTAAGTAGCAAAATAGGAGACCAGTGGCAAAGTTAAGCTGAACATCTCAAGGTTTCCTCTTTTCACTAAATTCATAAGCCACAGCCCTTTTTGGCTTTCAGTGGGGATGCTGAATGAGCCTTCTCAGACACCTTTTTTTTCCCCTGATTTCTTACTATGCATCTGACTTTCTTTCTTTCTTTCTAGGGGGAGCTAGAAAAACTGAATCAATCTACAGATGATATCAATCGCAGGGAGACGGAGCTGGAGGTACAGAATTTATTCTTGTATTTTCCTTTCGTGCATGCTGAATTTTGTGAACAACAGGACAGTGTTTTGGAGTAGGTTGCCTCCTGAATTTGTGCATCCTGAATGGTAATTTTGCAGCAAGAGTCTGCTGATGGTTTTTTTTAAAGGTATGAATTGAGCTAACAGCTGAAACAGAAAGGGAGAAGGTAGAGATATGCTAGCAGTGTAAAAAACCCAGTGTGGAGAACCTCACACACCACCACTGCCAGAACTTATTTTTAGGTTTTGACACTAAGCTTAGACAAGTTTTATTTTTACAGGTCACTGTTTTGTGTTTGTTGATTATAGACAGGGAAAGTTTATTTGGTTAACAGGTTTTTGCCATACAGCTCTCTGCCAGGATCTTCTCTTTGGGGGCTGTTTAGGTTTTTTTTTAGCTTGTTATCTTTGCCTTTTTTTGGTCATCACTTCCTGAGCAAGGAAGGTGATGAAGGAAAGTTGGAATAAAAGACTTCCTGGTTATACAGAGAGGTTTTCGTGGATACTTAAAAATCTAATAGCAAGTTCTGAAAAAATTGTTTCTAAATCCCCAAATTTGAGCTTTATCTACTTGGTAGTTGTTCTAGAAGGTGCAACATTATTGATCTAATAGTGAAATAAAACAAACTGGCCTATTTGTGTGTCTAAATTTTCTTTTGTTTGCAAAACAAAAGATAAACCCAGTGGAAGTGTAAGATGAATATGCTGCTAAAGAAAAACTGGCATAAAATATGGCTTTACATCCTAAATAATTTTGATATCATTACAAAGATTTGAATACTGTATCAAAACATGCTGAGATTGCAGTGATGAACATACTGTAAACATACATCTGTAGATTTGTCTGTACCTTCAAAATGTCAGTCTGGTTTGTTTGTTTGTTTTTAATTTTTTTAAAATTTTTTTTCCTCGTGTGTGTCTTTTAATGAGATGGGGTGGTTTTTGGTAAAATTTTAAAATACTGGAGTATCCACTTCGTGCACTGAACAGAAAATAGGGTTATGATCTTGGGAAACAAAGCAGCTTTGTCTTGTATCTTTTTTCTTCTCACCACTTGTTTGCATTTTCTGTCATTTGTGGCATGTAGATCATGAATTTATTGGTAAATAAACTTAGTTAAATGGGGAACTACTTGCTGTGCAAAATTAAATGGTATTTTTGCTGTGAAAACTGTTCAGTGTCACTAGGTTGATTTAAATTTTATGAGTCAACTTTAAAAATCAGTATTATAGTCTGTAACAGCAGCAATTAAATAGACTTCAGGACTCTTTATATAGATATATTGAAAAAAAAAATCATTATATGTATCTTTTCAGTCTCCTTATTTCATGGTGAGGTACTGAAATTGAAAGATGGTGTTATGGATAGTTGCCTGGATTTCATTAATTTTGTCATAACCTTGCACTGAGGGCATATTATGAAGCAGATGGAATAGTAATAATAATGCAAAGGCATACTCTTGAAATAAGTCCCAGTGACTTTAAGATGGGGATTTTGCTGCTTGATTAAAATTATTCATGTGATCAAGTGTTTGTCGAGTTTGCAGATTTGTACCTACTGTATGTGTGTACATGCTGAGCTGTAGAGGCTGAAAGGCTCCTGGAAATATAATTGTAAATAAAAGAGCAGAATTTCCACATTAGCTTGGTCTTACATTGCTGCTTGCTTAGCATAATAAGTACCAGGTGGTAGATAGGTAGAAATCATGTAATCATCCTCTGCACTTTGCCATTAAGTGTTTACTGCACATCTGTCTGTAGTGCCTACTGTAAGCAGCCTTTGATGGAATTAAGGTGAAATACCACCAAGAGTATGCATTCTTGAATGCTTCCTCTTCACCTTTCATCCAAAAATCTTACTGGGTGGATGCCAGTTTGTGGTATCATGCAACTGCATAATTTTTAATCTGTAAAGATCTTCATTACATTTGATCTGCTTCAATATTGAGGACAAATGCAGTTGGATGATGTAAGCAAGGCTTAATTTATATACAGGTTGATAAATGCATTTTAAATGGACTTGAAACCTTTCTAGGGGAAAGGAATAAAAAAAATCCCACAACACCCAAGACTTGTGGTTAGCAGAAAATCTCTGCGTTCATACTCTGGACAAGAAAAGAAAGATTTGCCAAGCAACCTTATAGGATAAATCCAGTGTTTGGAAGGAGGAGTTTGGAAGTGGGATCATTCTGCTTCAAAGACTTGTAAAATCCATGAATGCTGTTGAAAATGTGGGCTTCTGGGAGAGTTTCATGCCGAGTTTCCCTTTGAAGATTTGCTCTTTTGGCTCTTATTAGCTGCTTTGGGTCCCTCTTGCTATCCCTTCCTAGTTTGTGGTGTTCCTGCTATATTTCATTGGAAGAAAGATGTGTGTGGGTGTTTTTTAACCAGACAATGGAGTTATATTTATCCTGTTTTGCTGGTATAATTTTCTTCATCTTTTCAATATTTTTACTGGGAACATGGATGTATCATTACATTATTTAGAGCACAAGATGCTGACTGCCAGCTTCCTCCAGCATTACTTTGTGGTCTATACATTCCCACTGTTGATTTTTTCCCAGAATAATCTGGAAAAGCAATGAGAGTGTTTGAGTAGAAGGTTTATTGCTTTGAAGGAAGTTCAGAAAAAGACACCCATGTTTTTGTGACTTGATGTGCTCTCTGATAAGCAGGAAGGGTAACCTTGTGGCATCTGAGTTCTGCAAGACTGTTCTGGACTTCCTGTATGTAGCTTTGTGTGAGTTGCTCTAAGTGGGACTGCTGGCTGTCTCCAGTTCCCATTAACTGGAAAAAAAGGCTGTTAAATCCTTCTAAACCCATGTTTCTGTTCTTGCTGTGCCTCAGGTCTGCATCTGCAGAATGGAAGTAATAATGCTGCTTTACCCAGTGGAAAATGTTATGGGGCTGAACTCAGTAGAGGCTTCTAGGATTTTGAGACTACACTGTCTTGGTGTAGCCACAGGAATGTCCGTGTTTGAGCAATGTCAAAAATATTGGTGTCTGCTGCTTACAGAGGTGATAAAATGGGGAATTCTGTTTTAAGTTGACCAGCCTGCCATTTCTTTTTTTTTTTAAGTTCTGCACTGAAACTGACGTGATCTGTTTTTAAGCTGAACTGCCTGCTTTTTTTAATCTTTTAAAGTAAGTTCTGCACCCGTACCGCCTGTGGGAGTACTGGATATACATGCATGGCATGACTTGAACAGATACGTTGAAGTTGGCTACCTCTATTCTTTTACTTGGAAGAATTACTCATTTTTTGCTCTTTTGACCTGTTCTATTAAACCCTGAAGAAATATCCTGACCTGCTGATGCTCGCAGCCTGTTCAGGAGTCATGGAGCTGCTGAAGGGCACTGAGTGGCTGGTAGTTATATGTTGTGCTAATGTATTGTCTGTTAATGAATCTTTGATTAGACTTGATTTAAAATCCATAATGCTGCTCATACGAAGTGCAACACTGAGCATTACTGACACAGCAGAAGGATGATGAGGGTTCTCTGAGGGATTTAACACTTGGCTTTGCTGATGTCCCTGTTTATGTTTGAAGTGTCTGTGAAGAGCTGGGGGAAACATCTTGCAGGGGAGATAAAAGTGTGTTTTGGCCAAATGCAAGAGCTTTTTTCCTGTTTATTGGAAACGCATCTCCATCTGAACTCGCATCAGGAGCTGTGAATGTACTTAACAAATGTGCATGACTTGCCTGTCCAGCCAGCTCATACACGGCTTGGACTGGCTCTGAAAGTACAACTCACATGTAAGAAATTCACCCAGGGACCCTATGGCAGCATTGCAGGGAGGGGAAATGCAGCACATACCATTAAAATTACCACTGGAATCCCAGCTATCCCAAATATGGTTTTTGTTAGAGTTTTTGTATTGCTGGAGCTAGGAGCTTGCCAATGTTTGGTCATGGGAGATACTGTACAGGAAAACTGGAGCTGAACAGTGCTGCTTTCAGCCATGCTTATTATTTTAGATTATTTTAGAGGACCTGGTTGGGATCCTTCTTGTGTGCTTGCCTAGATCCTCTAGTCCTGATCTGCAAGACTTTGTGTTACTTTTAGTCCTGGATTTATCATAAAGGTCACCCTGGGTTGTTGTTGGGTAAAACGAAAGGGGTTTATTAGCTGTGGTGCTCTTTCACTTGTGAGCCTTGTCAGCATTTGAACCCCTCTCAGAAGGGGAAGGACTTCTTGTCATGGTTTAACCCAGCTGGCTGCTAAGCATGACACAGCCCCTTGCTCCCTCCCTACTGGTGGGACGGGAGGGAGAAGCAGAAGAGTAAAAGTGAGAAAGACATGGGCTGAGATAAAGACAGTTAAGTAAAACAAAAGCTGCATGTACAGGCGAAGCAAAACAAGCTGCTTCCCACTGGCAGGCAGATATTCACCAGTTATTTAGAATTGCTTCTTACTTCTTCACTAAAATACTTGATTTTAAGAAAAAAACTTGAGCTGTTGACCCTGTCACACACAAAAAACTTAGGAAGATTTTAAAAAAAAATCCTCCATCTTTCAGGTTTTAGAAAAATAACCTCTCAGTGGCTGGAATCTCATTCTGAGCATGCCTGCTTGGCTTGAGGAAACACCTATCTGTGGAAACATCCGCCACCTTATCAGTATCCCTGTGCAGCATTTTCCAGTGTCCATAAAAGAATGCAGAGATAAGGGCAAAAGCAGCTCACTGGCTGGTGTTCCAGCTGGCTTTTGGAGGAGGATATACATGCGTGATGGATTTGTCCAGCACTATCAGGACAAATCTTTCCACATCTCTGTGATCTTGCTTCCATAGGATATGGCTCCTGTGTGTGAATTCCTTGTTGTTTTGCCTTCTGCTTTAATCCAAGGCTGAGTAAGGGAAGGCTTCTTCCTCTGCTGTGGCTCTGGAAAGGTTTTGTCAACCAAGTGAGTCAAAGGGCTTTACTTGTTTCATGTTCTTGAAGTAGAGATGGGTTTCCAGCCTGAGAGAGCAAAGGTTAGGTGGAGAAATCTTGCTTTGGAAGGAACACTCAGTGCCCTCTCATGCCTGCTTTCTTCTCTCTTCTTCTAAGAGAATTAAAAACATTTGTAGTAAAAATTATTGGTAGTCTCAGTTTGTAACTATCTGCAGGCAGGAGGTTAGAGCAACTGTCAGGCACTGTTTTTTTTAATTGTTCTTAGGTGGCAAATTAGTAGCTGCCTAAAAAAGAAAACAAACTAAAGACTTTTCCTATCCCTTAAAAATTGAGATACTACTTATCCCCTACCTTGCACTTTAAGGTTTGGTCACCAATGTGGCTCACTCGAACTTTTCAGGTACAAGATAGATGTTAAGTGTCTTTAACTGGTTTGATGCTTGAGGGTAGATTTCTGAGCACATCTTGTGCATCTCTTTGGTGTGTGTGTGTATGATACTGATCCTGGTTTAACTTGGAGATGAGCTTTTGCCACTGGTAGGTCCTTGTAGCAGAGAAGATGGGTAAGGATTCTGTCAGCCTCTTGGAAATAGATGAAGCCTGTCTCTCAGTCAGCAGTTCCATTTCCCATGCACCTCCCATGCTTGTCAGAGGTTCTGCACACCAGACTGGCAGAACGGTCATGGGACAACCTTTGTAAATGAAATTTAGATGTGCTTGGTACTAAGATGCTTCAGACATGGTTGATATGTTAAGCTCATTTAAAAAATAAAATTGTTTGAGAATACATATTTCATTTGATGAGGAGAAATAGTTATTTGCCTGTCATCTGGCATCTAACACCAGCTCATCACCATCACTCGTGAGAGAGGAAAACAAGTGTGCTTTTTTCTCTGACAGGTGCAGTATGGGTTGAAAATTGTATTTTAGGTTTTCCCCCCACATTTAAATGTTGCTGTGTGGATGACCTGTCCTTAAGTGTGGTCCCTCTTTTGGTGCAGTATCAAATAGCTGGCCAACAGCAAGTCACTGGAAACAAAGTCTGCTTTTAATAATGAGCTATTGCAGCAAAAACATATATGGAGTAAAGGTCTGGCATGCTCCCTAAGACAGTGCTAATAAAATCTATTTTGAAAGTTGATGAGCGTGGAGCTCTTGCCGCATAGAACAAGATCTTGAAATGTAAACTGCAGCTGTTCACGTGGTGCACTAAGTGCTCTGCCTGCTAGAGTGTGTGTATGACAAACACCTAGCTAGTGAGAGTCTACTTATTAAGGCTGTAATTTAAGTGAGAAGCTTCTCCTGCAACTTTTTTTTTTTCCCCACCTTGCGACACTCATTGAGAATAAAGTGCCTTAAGCGGCTTTTGTCCAGCTTGGAAAAGGTTTATCATCATCTCATTTGAGCAAATAGGAGGGAAAAAACATTGAAAGCTGACTGGCTAACATTTTCAATGTCACCTTTCTATTTTTAAAATCAGCAGCAAGGTGTTCTTGAAAATGATCACAGAAGATTAGGAGTGAGCAGAGGGGAAAACATGCTTTAAAAATGTTGGGGTGTTTGAGATGTGTCATGTCAGTTGCATTGCTTCTGTTAGAGTCTGTGTATGTATTCAGTGCAGTGATGAGAGAAAACAAAATGTGTTTTTAAAAACCAAAAAACCCCAAACCTAAAAACTCACCCAGAAATGGTGAGTGTGACTCATGAAGTACCTAAGGCTGCATACTTGCTGTTATCAATGAATAGCATTTCTGCTGGAATGAATTATCTTTCAAGAAACTGAAATGCAGAAACTAGAGATTAAGGGCTGTGCTAGAAATTTTCTATGGCATATGCTGCTCTGTCTTGATTTTGCTCATGACAACAAGTTTCAGGAATTGACATGTTTTCCTTTCTCTGTTATTCATGTGTGCTAGATAAAGGTCCAAATGAAGCAAGAGTTTGGCAGTGAAATAGTAACACTTGTATGGAGGAGCAAGTCACACCAGACGATTTGATATGTAGGTTGATAGTGTGGTTGTCTTCCTAACATGGATGTAGGACTTACCCTGGGGGGACCATGGATGAACTGCAGTGATGTGCTTTTCTGAGCCTCTAAGTTTTTGATGTGAGTGTCCTTACAGGAAACACCATTAAGAGGATTTATAGCTTTGAACCACTTCACATGTGGGTTGAAGTGTCTCACTGACAGTAACATGGGAAGCCAGACATAAAGCAGTGAATTAAATCAATTCCCAAGTTACTGCCTTGACCATAAGCCCATTCATTTCCATGAACAGCAGATGTACTTTTTATGTCATGTAAGGAGTAAGTGCACCAAGCTCAGTCCTGCTAGTGCAGTTGCCTTGGTGCTTCTGACCTTGCCATTTTCACATGAAGCATAAAAATAGCTGCTGCACCTGTAGTTCTTATTCAGACTTCCCCAGGATTACCTGGCAGGGGAGTTTCACACTGTCCCAAGGGTGATGTCTTTTGCAGATGCTCTGCCAGCACGTAGCAGGGCCCACAGAGTGAGCCGAGGCACGGAGTGTGGCTGTGTGTTTGCAGGAGGGAGCTGTGACCCTGCTCTCAGGAGGGGTTGCTACAGCTCCTGGATCAGAGGCATGGTCAGGAGAGCTGAGTCAGTTTGGGTTGAGGAGGCTGGCTGGTGTGAAGGCACTGGGCTGCCACGGGAGCACACACAGTGTAGATATACAATGTGGGATCATTTTCTTTTGTAGTGTAGTTGGGGCTGGTGGAGAGTAAAAGTGGTGTGTGTAGTGCAGCAGCGGGCATGGGTTTGGCACCTCACCTCAAAGACCCTGGCATCCTGTTGCTGGGTCTGAAGGGGATGGCTGGAAACCTTTGGTAGGGGGACTGATCCCAGCAGTGAATGAGCATCTGCTTGTTCTGTCATGCAGAAGGTGTTGGAGCCTGCAGGCTTGTGTTCCTGACAGTCAGGAGCCTGAGAGTAAATGTCACTTAAAATAAGTCATGTGATGGATGATACAGATGTAAAGTTCTGGGGTGATTTGGTTTTCGTTATTGTGCTTCACTGCAAGAATGAGGGTGGTCAGACCTAAATAAAGCCTTTAAAGAGGAACCAGTCATCTCTGGACGAAAATGATAAACTGGAATTTCACACCAGTGTGTTTTTCAGCTGAAGCTTCCTATTCTGTGTAACTAACTACTGTGTGGAGTTGTGCTCATGGGCACATGTGTATTTCACCATTTGTAAGACCTGTGCTTCAAGCACCAGTTAGAGGAGCACTTATTCAGTAATTTGTATCTGCTTCATCAGAGTTAGAGGGAGATGAATGGGTACAGAAGTTGCTGTTAATTTGACTGCTTTGTCCTTGGTGTCTTTTGGGTTTTGTTTTGTTAAACTCCAAGTGGGGACTAATCATCTTTTTCCCGTTGGATAAGACTGTATATAATTATTACATGAATAAGTTTGGGATAGGTCTCCAAGCACAGATTTCTAGTGATGATTTCTTTGTTCCAAGTGCTTATCTTATAAACATGGGAACTGAACTTTTTGATGAATCACTGCATAGGGCTTCTTTTACTTAAACTATTTGCTTTGCATAACTAATATCCTTATACGCAGCTTTCACAAAGAGAGTGAAAAGAAATCTTCAGGCTCATTCATTTAGAAATGAGCTTTTAATTCTGTTCCTGCACCTGCAAAGAATTTTTTTCTTTGTTAAATGTACTTCAGTACTTAATATTTTTATTGCAATATAGTCATCATGCTTGGAGGTTTTTTTTCAGTTACTTGTGAAACTCATTTTGAGCAGTGAACCATGTATCGTCCAGTAATTTAATTGGAAATTCTTCTCACTGAGAAAATCAGTGACTCGATACATATTGTTTAAATGATACATTTCAGGCTTTCACTGAGAAATGAGATTATTGACTGGATTTGAGTTAATGAAATAATAAGTTAATTTCCATTTAATTCTCCCTTTTTGACCTTGTTACCAATTTGAATAATTCCTTAGAATAAATTGGAGTACCTTAAGAATCCAAACCTATTTGCACTGGACTAAAATAATGCTGATGCTGGTTCAGGTTTTGTATAACACTGAAAAGGAAGCAAAGAAGCTTTTACAGAAGTATGTTGCTTTTTCTGTAAAAACTGATGTATTGTTGCATTTTTTTCCACTTCTGAGAGCATAGTGGCAGCTTGCAATGTATTTTAAATCTTCCAGTGAATAAGCAGTTTTGCATTCTAGAAATCCTCAACAATAATGACAAAACCCTCCTGAATTAGGGCACTTCTTCAAGCCAGCTGCTTCCTGATTAGCAACATGTCACTCCAGCGGTCTGCATAAATGCTGCTCTCTAATTAGAGTTACAAGCCTTGTTGAGAGCTCACATGGCCCTTCCTCTTCATCTACTTAAATCCTGGGTCGGGTACCAGCCTGAATTTGCATCAATCTGCAATAATTTCATATATTTAGAGTCTGTGTTGGATTCTGAGGTTGAAATCAAAATCACTTTGCTTACATATGTGGAAATTTCAGTGGAGGAGAGAAAATATTTTAATGGCTTTAGCTAATCATGTAAGGAGGGCAACTCATCCCATTTGGAAGTAGCTGGAATTTACTTTTTTAAAATATAGAAAATATTAACAAAGAAGTAGAATGTAGGTGCCCTTCTCCATTGACAGAAGTCATAGCTGAAAGGATTGGCTTTCTGTGCCAATTCCAGCTGATTTGCCAGCCTGCTGTGGGGATTTGGCCTCCCTGCTAGCTCTCTTCTAGCATTATCTATATGAGATGTCCTTGCCATTGAAGTCCCTCTGAGAACTTGTTACACTGCTGTTTGCCTCCTCACTGAGTGCGTAATTTACAAACAATTCCTCCCTGAGAAACCCTGCCAGTAGTAACGTTTAGAACAGGCTGTTGTAGGCTTTATATAAAAGCTGTTTCTGATAGACAAAGATTTGATGTCCAGGACGGCAGCTTTAGAATTTGGCTCTGGGTTCCTGGGTTCCTCTGCTGAAGAATTCTGGCTTAGTCCAAATGGCAGTAACTCCTTTGAATGTGTCAGCTCTCATGTGTCATCTAAAGAGGAGCCTGAAGGTAGAAACAAACAGGTAGAAATAATTTTTAAAGCTCTAATCTGCCTTTGTCCTTTCTTTCCTTCCTTCCTGCAACATTTTGAAGGATGCACGCCAGAAGTTCCGCTCTGTGCTGGTCGAAGCAACAGTAAAACTGGATGAACTGGTAAAGAAGATTGGAAAAGCTGTAGAAGACTCTAAACCTTACTGGGAAGCTCGGAGGGTGGCCAGGCAGGTAAGAACTTTCTGCCTTATAAGCTTGTGGTGGTAGTTGGAGAGCACACACCGATGGTGTTGCTTTCCTGCTATTAATAACATCCTAAGCATAAGCACTTGGCTGACACTGGTCTGTGTCTTCAGTTGCATGTCAGCCGTGGGAATCGATGGCAAAATGTATTTCTTCACAGCCACAGCTGCACACGCTCTTCAAACCTAGAACAGCTCCAGCAGACGCAATAGCAAACAACTACTTCTCTTCTCTCATTATAAATGGCCTTTCAGAGCCCAGCTCTTTCCTATCAGTAGTTGGACTTATTTGAAAATACAGTGTAGACTTTGTGTATCTGTTTTTGCTTCTTAAAGCAAAATGCTCAGTGGCTAAATGGCTGCAGCTGGAAGCTGCAGGGAAGGAGGCTGGAGTGGGGCGGGCTTGGGGAAACCCGCAGGGTTTGGTGCTGATTAGGTTGTGATGAAGCAGGAATGTGCTAAACGTGGCTCTAAAGTGTTTTTGTCTGGGGACAAACTGAGCTCTGCTTTCTCTGTCATCAGAGCCTTACTTCCCATGCCCCAACTACTAATTGGTTGTTGATAGGCCTGTGTAGCTCAGGGAGGGATGAGGTGTGGAAGTAAGGGACCTGCTGGATGAAGGGAAAGCCAGAAAGATTGTGACAAGTCAGGCAGCATCTCACTTTGAAGAAAAAGCTGCTGAGAGCTGTGTGTGTGGTGGCTTAGGCAGTGCTTCTGGTGGGAGTCTGTGGTGTGTGAGGCCTTTTGTTTTTTCCCCAAGGGGAGCCTGTTCCTGGCTGCTATTTCTGTTTTCTCTTGAGGCAGGAAGAGTCAGGAAGAACTGCCTAGAGCTGCTACTTCTGTGCTTGGCTGGAAGGATGTGTGGGGTGGCATCTGTGGCTGGGTAGCTGAGATGTGATTGTGTTCAAGGGGAGAGTGAGAGATGGGATGGCATGTGTGAAATACATGAAAACTGCAGAAGGATTTTGTTCGTAGAAGTAGGTAGAGGGAAGAGAAAAGTAGAGTAGGTGTGTGCCAGGAGGCAGAGAGTAAACTCTGAGGGTAAGAGAAGGGGAGAGAAGAGAGTGCATCCTCAGAGCAACACACAGGAAAGCTAGACACAAACACGAGCTTCATTCCCATGAAAGTTGATGAAGTAGGAACTGGATTGATGGGATGTGACATACAAGATAATATGTGACTATGTTGATGCTTTAAATTGCATAGCATTGTTCTGGTGCTATTGTCTCAGGCAGTGGGGATGAGGTGTAGGGGCTATTAGGCTTAATCCTGCAGACTAGAAGCAGTGTGGCAAATAGGTAAGCTCTACCCCGCTTGCTGTGCTTTGAAGGATCTACCTCTCATCTGTAACTGCTCTGAAACCAGTCCCTGCTCCCAAGGACTATGGTGTGTGCTAGAGATAAACCAGTGGTGAGCTAGAGGTTAGTTAATTGCATAAACTGGTATGTGCAATTTGGGGAAAAAAGAATCCCTGCAACCCTGCCTTGAGCATGATCTTACACTTCTATTACCATAAATGGCTGTGTAAGGCACTGTATGTATGGGACTTCAAGTGTTACACTTTGAAAAGTCAAGGGTAAAAGCACACACTTTGCAGTACAAAAATAAAATATCAAAAGGTCAATTGACTTTGAGGTTTGTAACATCACACACTCAGAGCAGTGAACTTTGCCCTCTGTCCTGAAGCTGGCAGCAGATTATGTTCTGGAAATGGAATTTTGTATTGTTATGTCTCTGCTACCCGTGAAATCCATTCAGTCATTCTGATTCAAAGGTACTTTGCAAGACCACTAAGAAACCCAAGCCCCTGAAGGTCCTTAAATTAGTAGAATCATTGCTCTGCTAGTGGGCTTGTTAGAGAGAAGCATATTTTTCTCTCAATCCATTCTGTCACTAGCTATGTTTAAATGCTATTTAGCCCTGATCTGTTTATTTGCTACACACTCGGGTGTCTTTTAATTCCTTGATAGCATTATTTTAAAGCAGGGGTTGCCCTGCTAACCACTTGTTTCACTTTTTTTTTCATTTTGTGTTATGAATCTGGTCATGGAACAGAGTTCCCACTTTGTATCTGCTCAGTAGACAGAGATGGAAGATGGGCTCTGGTTTCCCTTTGGCTCTTTGTCTAAAAACATCTTAAAATGGAAAACATGAGGGCCAAGAAGAATGCAGGCATTGAAAGATGGTGAATCTCTCTGGAGACTGGGAGATAGGAAAGATTAGATAGATAGGTGAGATAGGTGCCAATCATCAGTTAAGCATCTGCCTAAAGAGTTTTTCTAGTTTGAATTTAATCTAGAAAAGTTCCACTTAACTGGGAGCAAATCCACTATGATAAAGTAGGAAGAAGGGCTGAATAGGTAGGGAAATATGAAACTGGAGGAATGTACCAGAATATTAACATGGTTAGGTGCCAGTTTGCATCTCTCTTTTTACTTTGATTTACAAAACTGTAGAGAAATCATGGGAACAGCTTGTTATTTTTTTCCATTTAAATTTATAATAACATCTAGCCTATGAAGAATTGTCTTCCTCCTCCTGTCTTTACAGTTATTTTAGAGCCATGAGGCTGCCTCCAAAAATATAGGCACAGGGTTCTTGGGGGCTGAAACAGCTTTAATTGAACAATAAGGGAAAAATGCATGACTCTGTTGGTAAGAGAAGGGGAAGTGTAAATTCCTGCTTGTTGTTCTCACTAAAGGGAAGTGAAAATATGACCTATAAACTTTAAGCCTTTTGGAAATAAAGAATTGCATAATTAATGACGTTTAGTTTGGCAGAAATGCAGGAGTTGTCCAGAGTTACTTGCATTTAAGATGTCAGCTGCAGGGTAAATTGTCTGATGGAAGCTGTATTAAGTCACGTTGAGGAGCTTGCTTTTACTAGGCACCAGCATGAGTCTCTTTTGGAAATACTTGTTTCATCTATTAGGATAAAACCCATTAAGAAGGTATGAGGGCAGTGATGTGGGGTCATGAAAAACCAGGTCGTCAACTGAAGGATTACACTGGAGAAGCTTTCATATCTTGAGCCCTTTTGTCTACTCACCCTTATCCCCATCTTGTGTAATCCTGTGTTGGCAGAAGATAGGGAATTCAAAACAAATTAACTCTCCTGTGCAGAAGTCCTGTAGCATCTTGTTTGTGGAATGTTTGCCAAGAGAGCCTCGGCTTGGCCTGTCTCAGGGTGAAACTTTGCTTTACCAGAACATTGGTCCCTTAGTGTTACGATTTGAGTACTTTGCCCTCTGAAATGGTGGTGCAGGGAGTCAGGATGCTGTCTGTTGGTACCAAAGCAGTAATATTTTGCTTTTGCTGAGACTCAAGGGAGATCTAACTAATATTCTTGCTCAAGGAGATTTCATGTAACTTCTGCCAAGACAGAACTGTTTGTTGTGATTTCTCATTTGGTACAGCAGTGGGCCTTTTGTGTTGATTGCAGACACACCTTACTATTCTGGAGCATTTTGATTGCAATTTGTTGTTTAATGAAATTTTGAAGTACTTGTGCTGTGAGAACTGTTTTTTGTTTGGCATTTTGTCTTTCCATGTTGTTCTTTAACTTACACAGTAATGCCCACATTCAATGGAAAACCTTGGCACGTAACAGAGGATTGTCCACATTGTAGCAGTATGAAATTCCTGTAATCCAGAAGGTGGCCCACGTTCTAAATGTTCAGAAAATCATACTTCCCATGTCTGTTTGGTGTGGGTGGTGATTTTTTTCTTTTTTCTTTTATTTTTTTTTCCACTAGTAGCTGCTTCCCTAGTTGACTAGTCGAAGAATTAGACTTTTCTTGCCCAAAGGTAATGGGGAAGAAGGGTGAAGTTGCCAGGAAACATTAATAATGTAAACAGAAGTCCTGAGCCTCTGAGGTAAGGAGTGTCTTAAGCCACTCTTGACTTAACATTTTGCAGGGCTGGGGCTGCAAAGTGCCTACGCAATAGTGTTCACAGTAATGTCTGAGCAAGTGACAGAGCTGGGAAGTGTGTTACCTCCCTGGTGACAGCATGTTCTGGGACTGGATGCTGTGCAAAAGCAAGCGTGGTGTAATGCATAAATCACTGGGCTGGCAGGAGCTGATTTTGTGCTGCTGCATGGCACAGATTAATGACTTCATCTCTCTCTCAGTTCCCATGTAAAATGAAGCTGTCAAGCTGCTATGAAGCCGAGTTCGTTAAGGGAAGTAAAAGCACTTTGGGGTCACTGGGTGAGAGGTGCCATTAAAACACTGTTATCCATACATCATCTCTTGTGAACCCATAGACAAATTGAACAGGAGATGTGCCTTTCTGCTTTGCTTCTGCTGGAAAAAGAATCTGATAAAAATGTGTTCCCACCCCCACAAATAAAACAATCCATGCATTTCTAGTGACCCTAACCTGACTAAAAGCCCTGGAAGTATTGCTTTTAATTGAGTTTCAGCATTTTTTGATTTGTTTGGGGCTTTTTTTTTATTTGTTTGTTTGTTGGTTGGTTTTTGTTTGGTGGTGGGCTTGTTTGGTTTGGTTTTGTGGCAGGGTGAGGGGTTACATTTTATTGGCTTAGATTGGGAGTAGGTGTGGATGCTTTGCTCATCTTTAGTACTGATTTGGGAGGGACATGGTTTTGCTTTGTGATATTCCCTTTACCCCTCTCACCCCCTGCCTCATTTAGCTTTTACAAAAAAATGTCAGAAAACTTGCTTCACGCAAAAATAGGTGAAAGATCTATGCTAGGTCATACCTGTCTGTATCTCTCACTAAAGGACCCACCTGTACCATGTGTTCATACAGCAATATGTTGGAGGGATATGCATGTTCTGCTTCCTCTTGGGTCAGTCTTCCTAGATTTTACAACTAATTCTTTTTTCCATGTTGTTAGCATACTTAAGCAGCACTCTTTTATCTGAAAAGGCTTGGAAAAACCTGCTGGAATCAGTATGTACAGCGGTTCTTCCCCACTGATGTCCAGGCATACCCAAGAGGAAATGCAGTTGATAGACAGGTAGACTTTGTTCAGCAGGGACAGCTGTCCCATCCTGTTCACTGCAGCTTTTCATGTTGTAGAGCTCCTTTCTCTCACCTCACTAATAATCTTCCTCTCATGTAATATTTTATAACTGGATCGCCACATCTGTGTCAAGAAATCAGCTGAGAGAATAAAGAATTATTAGAGGTGAGCTTTCAGATACTCAGATCCTAAGCCTCCATTCTGCTTGTCTTCACAAAACTTAGGGGAGCCCAGTTACCACTGGGAAATTATTTCCTCTCTCAAATGTGAATTTTGATGTGATTTGATGAATTCTATGTTCAAAGTGAATCAGGATGAAAAGTAGCTGCTGCAATCTTGCACAACAGGAACGGAGGAGGAACTGAGCCCCTTGGTGGTGAAGGTGGGAGGGGTATAAGCTGATAAGAGCACACCTACCTAGCTGAGAGAGTCTTCCTCAGCAGATGAGACTGATACCCTTCTTTGTAGAGATCAAGCCAGTAAATGAACAAAACTTTCTGAAGTGGCCATTGCATCTCAGCTTCTAAGTGTGCAGCTTGACATGTCTGAAAGTAGTGTGGCAAGTATGGAAAGTTACAGATGGTAACTTCCTTAGCTCAGGATACAACAGCTTTTTAAATTCATGTAACTTGGAGGTTCAAAACCGCCGATCGTCCTTAAAAATTAATTAGGAACTGGAAACGGTGGTTTTGCCAGTGTCAATTCCCACAGCACCCAAGTTTCTTATCCAAATTCACTCAGTGAGTGAGAGCTAATAGGATCACAGCACCAGCTGGCTCTGCTGGGGAAAGGAGGGTAGCATTGAGTGTGGATGACAGCTCCTGGCTCCAGTTCCAGTAGTGGTAGATATCCAGGTCTTTCCCTATGGTTCCTAGACACTAAATGTGTTATCCATCAGTATATTGACTTCCCATATAATAAGGAATCTCCTTCCCCATCTTTTATGAGCTGAAGTCCTGATCTTCATGTTTAGGACAACAAGGAGTTAAGACTGATTTGTCTAATCTGGTAGGATTATCTTGGCAAAAAAAAAAAAAAAAAAGGTGGAGGGAGAAGGAACTTGAGAAGCAAAAATTAAATGTCAGCAGAACTGTGACAGACTTGCATTCCTGTTTGGAAACTTGCCATGGAGCTAGTAAAAAGCAAAATTATTGGCACAGTTACAGTGGAACAACCAGCTGACCTTTCCTGGCTGAAGGAGTGTTTCTGGTTAACTGTTCATAAACCAAATATCTATCATGAGGATTCACGTTTTCAAAGGAAGGAATACAGAAACTTGAAAATAAACTTTGACAAACCTTTTACAAATTCTCCCAATTGTTTAAGGAAGAAACTGAACACCCAGAGCACTTGGGCGGCTATAGTTCAGTGCTATTGTTGTTGTTAAGTAATGATACAATCGTGAAATTGTTTGGGTTGGAAGGGACCTTAAAGATCATCTAGTTCCAATCCTTCTGCCATGGACATAGGTGCCACCCACTAGACCAGGTTGCTCAATGCCGAAGCCAACCTGGCCTTGAACACTTCCAGGGATGGGGCATCCGCAACTGCTTTGGGCAACCTGTCCAGTGCCTCACTACCCTGTGAGTAAATAATTTCTTCCTAACATGTAGTCTAAATCTCTCCTCTTTTAGTTTAAAACTGTTCCCCTTGTCCAATCACTAGGACTTTTTTTTTGCATTATTTGTATTTTGTATGGATGTTGCTGCTCTGGCCTTTTGCAGTAACCAGTCTAGGCTGGCAGTGTAGGTTGTGTTGTTTGTGCTCTGCCTGTGCTGACTGTTTGCCCTTTTAACTGAGGGTACTGTCTTGCAGCTGCCCTGGTGGGTCTTGGGGAGCCTCTTGGCAGTGGGAGATGGGAGGGAATGATATCTGGATTGGGAAAGTGGGATGAATGGTGTGAGAAGTGACTCACTCCCCGGATCTGTAAATCAATCATATGGAAATGGTTGTGATTTTTAGATTACTTGGTGGAGAGGCAGGAGAGCAGCTCCCTTCCTGGACTGGGACTTTCCTTGGTGGTTAAGAAACCTGTCTGTGGGATGGAGGCTGATGTGATGGCCTTGGTTAGCGCTGCGGCAGGCCAGGCACGGGAGGCAGGCAGGCAGCCCAAGCCTCGCCTGGAAAGAGATGACTGGTGTGCTCTGAAGGGAAAAGAGACATGGAACTTGCTGTGTGAGCAGTCGGGAATCTCAGTGCTATGAAGAAATTATAAGGAAATTAAACGTAGGTGAGCTGTCCAAGAAGTGCCTGAAAGTATGAAGCATTGAGGCTGTGTGTTGTACCTGTTTGCCTATGAAGTTTTGTGTGTCCTTTTTTCATTTTTGCTCCCTATGGGCCTGCTCTAGGTCTGAACCCCTTCTTCCCACCAATGTTTTCATTTTTTTATTACAAAACACTTCATTAAGTCTTGGGGAAACCATGCTGATGTGACGTCAGTCCTCTGGTGAAATGTGGAGTTCCCACTGCTGTGATGCCAAAGGGCATTCTCAGTATATTAACCTCCCTTCCCACATGATGCACGGCTGGCTGTGGGGCTGAAGAGGGCATAAGCCAAGTAAAGGAATCTGTAATTTTATTACTGAGGGTGAATAGTCACTTCCTGGACTTTCACCAGGGAATCCACTGAGTTTTGTAAGTTTTTTCTAAAGCGGGGTGTACTTTGGATTCAGTCAAGCAAAAGTTTTTCCATGCTCAAAGTTTGATGGAATGGCTCTTGTGCTCTCCTGCCATGTTTGCACAGTTACATCCGAAACCCCTTGAGCACCGTGTGAGAATCACGACCCTGCGATCAGGGTTCAGTCTCTCCTCACTGCTGCCGCACAGAGCTTGTACTTGGTGTGTTCTGTTTGTTCCACCTGAATGCTTAAAACTTGAAAACTGTGTTTTAAGTTTTGAATCATGGTTCTGTTGCATTTTCCTTCAGGCCAAAGTAGCAACAAAGCCTAGGAAGCAGGGAACTCAGGGTCACTTACCTGGGTCAACAAGCTAGGTTTTGCCTGGCTGATTTATTAACATTATTTATTTACTTAAAGACTGACTCAACGTGACTTTTGTGTTCTGGCTTTGTCACCTGGTTGAGCAGTGTGATATTGGAGTGTGTTAAACTGACTGTCCTTAAACTGCCGAGAAGATGACAGATGTTGCCTGGTTGGATTGGCAGAGTTACGCCAAAGATCTGATCTGTGAAGGAAAGCTCCTTAGTTTGTTTTGTCTTCCCATCAACCTTACTAATGCAGGGCAGTAGGTCGGTGCAACTGGCAGGTTTTTTACCCTCTTAATCCAGGGCAGGTGCAAATCTGCCCCATGTTTGGGAACACTGACAACTGCTACTTCACAGATGAATGGAAAAAAATCCTTACCTGATTCAAATTTAGTGCTCTGTTGCTTATATTTCCTGCAGAGGAGGTGGCATCTGTAACGATATCATCTGCAAGTACAAGGTTCCTGGCACATTTGGATAGTGGGAACTAATTTTAATTACTTGCTTGTTGAAATACCTGTGTCAATAAGGTTTGTGTGTATGTGTCCCCCCCTCTAAAAGTTAATCACCTGTATCTCTCTGAGCCTCTGTGCCTCAGTGAATGAGTCTAGTTATTCTGGGTTGGTATTCATGCACCCTACATTTCTGGTTTGTGTGAGCACTATTCTGTTGATGCATGGTTAGTTTGTATAAGCTATTGATACAAAACCTGTAATTGGTTTTCTTATGGTTATTCGCTGATGTGCCTTGGAGGGCTCCATCATGTAAATTTGTTGACTGTGCACTGTAAGTTAGAGGTTCTTCCCTCTTCTGCTTTTCTTTGCTGAAGTAGAAGAAAATACTGTTTAAACTGTTTTTAAGAATTTATCTAGGAGAGATGAAAAAATGTCTCTCTTTTAGTGTCTCTTTCTCCCACTTTCTCCAACTCTAGAAAGCCTCCATCAGTTCTCAGCCATTGTTGATGACAGTAGTTCAAAGCCAGATAGCTGTTCAACCTCCTCTCCATTAATTGTCGGGAATCAAGTGACTTAATTATTTTTCTTACCTTCAAGAATGTGGGTTTTTTTTTCTGTTGTGAAATACTTGACATATTGTGCAAGTAGGTCTGAAGTAATGGAATACTGGGTTAAGTTGGTGTGGAAATACCCTCAGTTCTTTGGAGTAACAAGGAGAAGGCTGGTGCATAAAAATTTGGGGTTTTTGATAGATGTCAGCTGATTTAGGCAGAAAGAAGTGATATAAGTGATCTGGCTACTACATTTAGCCACAGATGCTGGAACTGGCAGAAGGGTGTAAGCAACTCTCAGAGGGTGCTGGGATGTGAAAATAGAACAGAATCTCTTTTTTCCTCTGCTGTTGTATGAAGATTTGAGTAACATCATTTTGCATCCTCTTCAGTTTGGAAAAACCTGAGAGATTAGGTTGTGCATTCCTTAGCGTGACTGTAGCACTTGCACAGCTATTGCCAAAACACAAGTCTACAGGAAAAAAAACAATTTAAAGGAAAGGTTGCTTTGCTTGGTTGTCTCTCACCATTTCCTCCCCTGATTTTTTTTTTCTGGCCTCTAGTAAAGGCTATTTCAAGAGGTTGTAAGCCACAGACAGGATAATCTGTTAAAAATAGTATTTGGCATTTGAGCCTGGGTGACTTGAGGTCAGGGTGATATCCTACATACCTGTTTTGTGTGATAATTGCTCAGGGATGACTGCTGAAGGTAGCACACATCTAGCAACTTTGGGGAATTTGTTCAGCCAACCAAGTCTTTTTTGTGTACAGTGATCTAAATAGGTGGGAATCTATTTTGTAGGGATAAATGCTCATGCTAAGGTCCTCTGCCAAAACAGATGTGATATGGATGTTGGTTACTGCCTTCTGGGTGTGTTTTGTTGTGACTTCTAGTAAAACAGCATGAATTTTGGAGCTTTTGTCTGTTCTTGCTGGAGAAGATTATCTGAAGAGTGTAATTTCTTATTAGGAAATTAGTGCGTGGGAATGGCTCTGCATTGACTTCATTTCTGTAAGAAATATATCTCAACTGCAGCAAACAAAAAGTTGGATTATTAAACAAGAAATTTTGCTGCCAGGATGTGGAAGAAATGTCCACCTCTTTTAGCTGTGTTTTCTTCTGGTGGTTGCTTGTTTATTGTTTTGTTGTTGTTGTTTGGTTTGTCTTGGTAGGTTCTTTTTCTTTTAATTTGGTGAACTGTGCTAATGGCTTGTTCTCAAAGGAGGATTTTATTGCTGTGAAGTGGAATTGACATATTCCCTATTGCTGCTGCTACCTAGAGTACTTCCTTCGAGGAATGAACTTAGCCCTTCATTAGTGCAGGACACCACCCGCAACTTCTTTAAGTGAAGCAAGCCTGTTATTCATATGTGCTGTGGAGTTGTGTGATTCGATTAGGAAAAATGTTGAAGGGTCAATAGTTATCTTCAACATGTCCCTTAGGAAAATGCCTGTCTCAGAAGTATCTGTGAGCATGCAAAGGTGTACAAGGTCAGCCTGGAACTTTCTTCCAGAGCATATTCCTGGTATTGAGGACAGGCAGTTGCTGGTGGGTGTGAGGCTTTCTGGGAACTGGGAGAACGTGTCCACAACAGCCCATCAGCCAGGTGAAACTCCTACCCACGTGCCTTGTCTTTGCTCATGCCAGTATGCATGCACAAGATGTGCTTTCAGAACCAGGCTGCCAATTCCTTGCCAACACTCTGGAAACTTCTACTTAAAAACATTTGTTGCTTTGGTGGCAATTACATGAGACAACGATCCAGTGTTTCTCCGGAACATACCTGTTGCATCTGTATGTGCTGAATGTTGATTATCTTGGATAATTAGCAAAAGCCACTAAAGCAGGCGGTGTACCTCTTGTAGGGTGTATTTGTGAGAGTTGTTCCTTGCTTCTATATTTAATTCCAGCAAAGCAGGCTGCTGCCAGGTGCAGATGAGCATGTAGAGCCTAGGTAAACCTAGAAACCAGCTGTAAGCCCTAGACTCGCTGACTCACTGCCTAAGCTCTCAGAATGCAGGTGCGTAGAGCAGGGAGGATTATCTTGGTGTTTTTCTCTCTCAGTAAGATCTTTTACCTTGGAGATCAAAACCTGGACATATTCTATCATCCCCTCTCTTCCAGAAAGCAACAGCTTAATAATTTTGCCCGCAAACAATTACACAACTAGCAAGCAGATGGCAGTGAATGCCCAAGAAGGCTGTGCCTGGATGGTATTAGACTGAACAATTTGTCATGTTCTGCTGCCATAGACTCGTTAATTAGTGTGAGTAACTCCAAGTGCACCAGCATGTCTCAACAACCACATGAGAAACAAAGGAGGGGCAAAAGGCTTTGGATTGTGTCTCCCATACAATCTCTGCACCCGAGTGAGCATCGCCTCCCTATTCCTTGTAAGGCAGGGAGGTACGGCAATTAAAACCAGTGAGGAGACCAGTACGTTTCAAATGACTGACTGCACAGTGGCAGTGATCAGCTCAGTGGGGATATTCTTGCCCTTGTTTCACAAGATCCTGGTTGCAACCTAGATGAGAGCCGCCAGAGAACAGAGAAGGGCTGGAAGCTGATTGTCCATTCCAGGCCAGGACTGGTCTTAACAGTGTTTAATGAAACTGTGTGTTCAGATATTTTCTTTCTCATTTCCTTCCATAGCTCCCAAAGAGGGGAGGTGGGATTCTGCCTTTAGGAGTCCATCTGTCTGCGTGCTGGTAACAGAAGCAGCTAATGAATGAGCTGCTGGTTGTGCCCTGAACCTTCTGGATCTTCGAACACACTCGCGATCCTGTCTTAAAGGAGTTACACATACCACCTAACTTTAGCACAGAGCTAGATGTGTCTTGAAACATGCTTTGTAGGTCTGCTCTTATTTCCTGCGCCTTTTTATAGACTGCAGGAATGTAATACAGAACCAGGAGTCAGGTCAGTTCTACAACAATTTGGCTGTTAGAAGAGAAGGGGTGGATGCGTGCAGGGGACCAAATAGCCCAGCACAAGAATAAGACACCTAGTCAAAAGCAGAGACTAAGGGACACATGGTTATAGTGTTCCATAGGCATTTCATTAGTTAGGCAGCTGGGAGGAAATAGTTTGTGTTTCTCAAAACTCTAGCATGGCTTGTTTTCACCTTTTCCTCCCCTTTGCCTTCTCCATCCAGTTAAAAATCTTCAAATCTGCTTTTGAAAAAACAAATTCTAACCCATGTTCAATTGTGTAGCTTTATAATAAACTGCTTAAAGAATACAAGGGTATTTCAGACTCTTGAGAGACTGTATTTTTTGCCAGTAGTGCAAACAGTCATCGCAGATTATATAGCTCAGGCCTCATAGATCTGTCAAAATGAGATCACTCGCAGGGCCTTGGATTTTAGAAGTTGATTATAAAAGTGTCACTAGGAGGGGTTTCTGGGGTGTTTGTACTGCTTTTCAGTTCTTGTTTGGATCAGAGTTTTTAGGCTGTAGGGAGAGGGGAAAGGAAGGTCATGGTCCATAAAAAAAGCAAACAAACCCTTACCCCCCACCCCCCCAGTTGCACCACTAGTCTGTTTATTCAGGGCAATAAATGCATCTGAGTATCTAGGAGAACAGTCAGCATCACTGCAAAGTTTTTACGAAAATGTTCTTCAGGTTTTGAGAAACTAAGAAAAATATGATGGTATTTGATAGAAATACTTGTACAGGACCTTTGGAGGTCATCAGATCCCAACTTTCTGCTCAAAGCAGAACCGTCACATTACTGGATTGCATCAGCCATGGCTTTGCCAAGCCTTGAGGACCTCCAGAGATGGGGATTTGAAACCTCTCTGTGTAACCTGTCTGCAGGATTGGCCAGCCATGGCCCTCTTATTTTAGCCTAGGGCATGGTTTGCATTACTCCCAGTGAGACTGCACCTTTTCAGCTTTCTTAGCCTGACACCTGTTGTAATGTGCAGGTCCTTTTTGACAGGGTTGACCGTGGGATTATTTGACCCCAAGTGCAAGATTTCACAGGTCTCTTTGTTGTAAAGTGTCTTGTGGCCCAGTCAAGGTCCATTTTGATTGAGGTTCTACCTTTTCAACCACCTCCTCTGACTTAGTGTCATTCGCAGGTTTGCCGTGGATGGAGTTGAGCCAGTGTCAAGGTTGTTGTTAGTTGTTTGGATGCTGAGCATTATGAGCCCATTTGTTGACATCTGGGCTGCTGCTCTTGTTACTGCCTGCCAGCTACATTAAAACAGGTTGAGGAAAACTGAAACCGAAGTAGCAGCACTCAATGGCTGATTACTGTGAATGGTGCAGAGAGCACTGCCTTCACCTTGTAGGCTTCTGAATCACTGAATCTGCTGCAGGGGTGGGTAAGATGGGGATGCTGTGGTCAGTGAGTGGTGATCCTGCTGTCCTCATCCCTGCCAGAAGCTTGTGCAGGATGCCCTGGTGCAGTCACTGCGATCAGAGGGATCCCTGAAGACAGGCAGTGCTACAGCAACTCTGGTGGGCGATTGATGGAGTAAAGTTCCTGTTTCAAAACATGTTCCCTGTTGTACTTTGCACAGCGAATTAACGTGGGATGTTGATAAAAGGAGGAAAGGGGGCCAGAATGAAAACATCTGAAACTTGTTTCCTTCTGAAGAGTGGGACTGGAACACAGTTAATCATTATCTACTTGCTAGTAAGCAAGTACGTGTTTGCTGGTAGCAATTAAACTATTGTTTTAAAGATTAATGGGTGGGAGAAACATTGGTTTCACAGTAACAAACAAGTGCTTTGTAGAGCAAAGGCCTTGGACCAGCACGTGGTGTGCTGGTGCCTTGTTCTGAGCAGCAACTGTGTATTCCCCTCATGCTCCAGCTTATGGTGATTTCATAAACAGATTGTTCATGCCTTTCATTGGCAGTAACGCAGAGATGCTGAAATAAAGTGGATGTCAAGGCCTTGGCAGTGCAGGATGAGATAGATTCACCTGGATAAATGAGAAGCCAGTTTTGAAAATATCTGATCTTTGCTGACTGATATTTCTGGTGGGAAATTTTCTAATTGTGTTAGTGATGCCCTTTTCATTAAATATCTGTACTTGTGGTCTGGTGCTCTGGTGAGGCTGGCCAAGGGGAGAAATTCTGCATAGGCTTGTCTCCACAAAATGAACCCTCTGCATCTATTTGGGGCAGCCTGGCTGGGCTGTTAGCTGTGTGCAGGTGTGTTCATATGTCAGAGGCTGAACAGTGCCTACCGGGGTACATTAGATGTTGGCTCACCTCAGAGGAATGTTATAGCAGTGTTATACCATGTTTCAGTGTCAGTGATACTGTGCAGAAACAAAAACAAAAATCAGAGATGAGATGAAATGGAGATATGTCATAGGTTCAAGCTATATATGGGAAGGTGGGGAGAAATCCTCTATTAGCAGCTGGGCAAGGGCTGTGACTACAAGGAGGGCTTGGGTAAACAGAAGCTATGTGGACTAATCAGAAAATTATGTTTCATAATTAAAGAGTGCATGGTTTTCTGCTCTGAAAGTGGACAAGCAGATGTCTGTATGCTGCTGCCAGTTCCAGAAGGACTACATTTAAAAAATGCCTGGTTTTGTTTTCTTCTATTAGCCTGCCATAGCCTAGCGCTTTTTAAATTTCTAGCTGACAACATGATCTGGCTGTTGTGCATGATTCCCTTCTGTGCAAGGCCTTGTGTAGGCTAAGCAGAGGACTGCCCACGAGGGTGCAGCTTTTATCCCCCAAAAGGGATTTGTCAGGACTGAGCACCATTCAGCAAAGTATTAATAACTTGCAGTTTTGAACCCTGTAAGAACCCCTTTAATTTTACATAATTTATTTTCTAAGCTGACATGTTTTGCACCACAGTGCACCATTTGCTTCTGTGAGTGCTGCTACTGCATGTCACTTCTGAGTCTTTGGGAGCTGCCTGGGAAATTCAGGGCTGTGTCTGTCAGAGCCAGGGAGATCAGGGGAGAGAGATGAGCTGGTGAGAGGAGGTCACATGTGCAGAACAGCACAGGGTGGATAGCAGTGTAAAGGAAGATCTTGGCCATGAGGAGGGGGCTGAGTGGGCAGAGCAGAGCTGGATGTGCTGCTGGTTGTAGGGAAGGGATTTATTGTTGAGGGAGACATGTTTGTAGCTGGGTTCTTGTAGAGGACTGAGTTGCAGAGGAGGAGCAAACAGAGTGGCAGGAAGAGTTGATGCTCTGTGTGAATGGCGTGTGACAGGTGCTGTGGCACTGGGATTCTCTTTGGCTTCAAACTCAGTGGCTGCCTAACCGTGGTTCTTAAGGACTCTTGTTTTATATTTTACACTGATAGGGGAAGGGTCTGCCGTGGTGAAGACATTCAGCTGAGTTTCCTGGCAGAAAGTACTGATCCTGAGCCACAATGAGCAGTGTCACCGTGGCAGTAGGAGCTGGGGCACAGGTTCCCCACTTCCCAAGGTGTCAGGACTTTCTCATTTTCAAAAAGAGGTTTCACTGGACGGGATCTTCTGACTGTAATGAAAGATATCCTCACTTCTGTATTGGGTGGACTCCACCAAGCACCAGCGATATGGATGACAGGCAGAAAGTTGACATCCCACTTGCCTCCAACCTCCCTCAGCAATTTTTGTCCTCATCCCTAGTACATTTTCTCTCATTCTACCCCAGGGCTAAACCTCTCTCAACTCAAACACAAGTTTGTGATGAAAGACAACCTAGTGTTCAGCCATTCATTTGAATTTTGGATTTTGGTCTTGAGAGAAACAGCCGCTGTCTAAATTGATAAAGTTTATGTGCATTGTAAGGAGGCTGTATGGAGACCTGAGTTCCTGCTGGTTTCTCTGTAGTTTTAAAAGCACATGAAGAACATGGCTACTCTCTTTTCCATCAATTGGAGTGACCTGCGGGCTTGGGACTGAGAGCAGTCTGTTGGTGATGGTGCAGAACAGCTTGTATGTGCTGGAGAGAGTTTTAAATGAAGGCTAATTATTGAGTAATTGTACTAGAACACAAAAAAAAGTGTTTGAGTATCCTTTTTCACATTGGTAAAGCCACAAACCTGTTGATGTTTTTCTAATGACAAATTTATCATTCTTTACCCTAGCACTTGGCTTTTTTTCTTTCTCAGGCTTTCAGTAAGCTGCCTAAAATAAAGACTGTAGACTGACTTCAGATAACTGTTGAAGCTAAATTGCTGCTTGGGCTAACTATGTTGCTTAAAAACAAAACAGTGTTTCCAAACCGCCATTTCAGAGCAATATTCAACAAATGCAGCTGGGACGGAGTGTTTAAGTATGGCTTTGTTTCAGTTTTCCATTTACTCACACAGTTACAGAGCATGAAGCTGAATGGGTTATGGGCCTAGAGTTGTGGGCCTGCCTGTTAACAGCTCCAGCTCTCAATGTCCTGCAGATCCAGGTGCAAGCAGAAATCTAACTGAATTGTAAATTTGGCTTCTGGTTTTTTTATCGTGAAGACAATTTTCCTGTTTTGGAGTCAATTGTCTGTTAAGGCCTTCATCAGAACAGCTACTAGTACTGCAAGCTACCACTAAATGTTGTTTTCCGTGGGGATTAAGTATCTCAGCTCCTAATGCTCTGCAGGCTTTTTGCTGGCTTAGATGTCTTGATCCCTGACCCAGGTATCTGTGCCAACAGAAACTTTCAAGTGCTGATGCAGTTACGGTAAGAAAACTACTTCTGTGCTCGCATTGCCCCTGGGATCTGGTTTTGCTGGAGTTTCGAAAGCAGTTACTTGCTGGTGAGGTTCTGGCTGTGCTAGAAATGGGTCTCCAGTCTGTTTTTGTGTTTGTAAGTAATTTCTTGCATGGGCAGGCCTGCTCATACAGCAGGGCAGCCAAAGAGCTGGAGCTGCCTTCACAGCCTTGTTGCTGGAAGTTATTGGGACCTGGCTCCCTCTCATAGAGTCTATCATGAAAATCGGTCTTGCTTTTCCTCCAGAGGTCCTCAGCATTGTTCTGCAGTACTTGGTGCAGGCTCTTACTGGAGTCTTGCATTTTATTTCCCCTCTTAAAATCCCATCTCAAACTAGTTTTATGGGAAACTTTTTGCCTTTATTTGTATTTGATTCCTTTACTAGCATAGGTCAAACTTACTGGACGGGGAAAAAAAGAAAGTTGTGAATTTTTAGAAAATTCAGTAGATACTTTGGGGACTAAGATTCAGGCTTTTTACTGTATTCTTTGTTGGAAGCCTAGGCTGAGCCTTGTTTGAAGATCTTCAGATGGCTTTCTTGTGCTTGCTGGGTATCATGGTTTAGGTTAGTGGCTAAATAAAATTATTTTGTAGTCAGGTTTATTCTGAATTTATAAAATGTGTTAATACATTTGAAACAGGCAGCTGGTGACTGGGGTGATGAGGAGGTGTAACGTGTGGGGGTTTTTCTCAGAGAGGAAAAGAGATCATATTGGCATTGAACTTACACCAGGATGCTGTGCACCCACTAACCTTGGCCCAAAGATCTGAGCTGCCTTGGAATGTGCAGTTCTGCATGGAAATTAACACTTTAGTGCCCTGGCTCTTCACAAAGGCTGTAGGCAGGGTGATGTGGTGTAAACTGCCTGAAAACAGTGAAGGGCATGGTTAGATACAATGTCTCTGTGGAAAATGCCACCAGCCATTTCAGAAGGAAATGCATCAGGGACCTTGGTTGGAAGGAAATTACTGCTCTGATTGTGATGACTTTGATTTTCCTCTCTATCTAGTAACTGAAGGACCTCTGACACATAATTCCTATTTTTGCATGGTTACCTTGGGGTGAAGTACCTCCATGTGAGAGAGGGAAGGAAGTAAGAAGAGCTTGCTGCTATTTCAGGACATGGTGAGGGAAACTTAGTGCGCTTTATTTCCTTTTGAGACTTGTGTTTAAATTAGGAGCCCTCCCCTGCCATGGGGCAAATAACTTTACAAATAACTGTGGTGTCTCAAGTGTGGAGGTAGGTATTCGATGCAGCTGGTGTTGAGGGGGTGTAGCCAGCTGTTTGCTGGAGAAATGCACCATTGTTCCACTTATTTTGTATCAGGAATTTTTAATTGCTTCCTAAATGACCACCATTTCTTCACACTAAAACCTTTTCCTGTATTCATAAGACTTTATCTTCCTCAGTGTAGTATTCTGTATGCCAGAGTCCTTTCTCCTGTTTGATTCTCAGACTCCTTCTGTGCATATCATGATACATAGAGTTTTATTAATTATTTTGTTCTGTCAGTCATGTCTGGTCAAAGACATTTCTCATAGCTATAGTCTGGGTAATTCCAGTTTATTTTTGAAAAATCATTGGAGTGTAAATGAAAGCTGTCTTCACGGTCCTGGATTCAATTAATTCAATTCAATTAATTGAATGTAAGGCTTAGATTGGAAGGGTTGTATTTCTGAGCAAAACAGCTCAAAAATACTCCTTTAAATAGAAATCTATGAAATATATAATGTATAAAAATTCAGGTAAAGTTTTTTTTTTTAATTCCCTTGGTTATTCTTATGTCTGTGTGCTGGGGACTTATTGCACCGGTTGTGTACCAGTGACAGCAAAGTAGAAGAATGTCCAAAGAATTAGCGGCCACCATCTCAGAGAACTTGTTTATGCTTTATAGCAAGGCAATAATTCCAAAATATTTCCTCAGCGTGATTAATGGTGCATCAGATAAAAATCCACCCTGACTAAATTCAGGGAGTGCCGTTCTCAGTGTATTGTTGACGTGCCACAAGTTTGCCATTGCGCTTCCTTTTGGTTTGTTTTTCAGTGATTAAACCTACATCATTAGGTGTTATCTCTCAGCCGGGTGCTTATTTGTAGGCCATCAGCTGAGAGATTTTTGACCACAAACACCATGAGACACTTCTTGGCAAATGACCTCTTTGGGTGGGAACTGCTGTCTTAGCAGGACTTACTCCAGTGAAAAATACGTGTCACTTCAAGTAAATGGTTGGGAAACAGTGGTGCTGGTGTGGCTCTTTTAAAAAGTCTTTGGATTAGTGTCATAGATCTTCTAAACGTGACTGTGAGGGTTCCTTTGACTCTGATCTCAATTTTTTTTTTTTTTTTTTTTTTTCAAAAACGTGTNTTTTTTTTTTTTTTTGTTCCTTCTTTAGGCGCAGCTGGAGGCTCAGAGGGCGACTCAGGACTTTCAGAGGGCCACTGAAGTGCTGCGTGCTGCCAAAGAGACCATTTCGCTTGCTGAGCAGAGGCTACTGGAAGATGACAAGCGTCAATTTGACTCTGCCTGGCAAGAGATGCTCAACCACGCTACTCAGAGGGTAATGCTGACTTGCCCCAGCATTTGCCTTTTCCATGCTTTGTGTTCTCCTGTGGTGTATGAGGCCCAGTTTCTGAAAGACCAAATGTTTCTTTTGGTCCAGATACGTGACATGTAGGAAATGAAGCTATGAAAAATTATGAGGCCTAAGGTTAAACGATCTGGGCCTTGGGCTGCTTCTGGGACAGCTATAGTTCTCTGTCTGGTGGTGCTATAGTAGTGGAGTAGCTCTCTACAGAAAATAAAAAAAAAGTTATTACCATCTATATTACAGGGATAAATAATGTCTTAAGGCATATCTGCATTTGGAGTTGTGCCACTATAATTGCAGGGGGATGGCTGTTCCTGAATACATGTGTTATGGGAGCATTTATCCTGGAAAAACAGGGACATGTTCCAATTTTAGTATAACCTGTTCTTAGTATGGACTAAATTGAACAAGTAACTTTGCTTCAGAAATGTGTGTTTGAATGTAGAATTACTCAAAATTATGTGTTGCATTTTAAGCTTGCATGCTGCTTTATCCTGAATTAACTTTGGAATTTGGACAAAGTCCTGCCTCCTTTGTAAAGTCTTTTTAAACTTACAAAAGAGATGAACCATCTAACAAAGAAAGGCAGTATTCTTTCTAGCAGATGTCAAGAAGAATTTTCCTGTCATTTGTCTTGTCTCTTTTTTCTTGTCTGTTAAAAAAAAAAAAAGCAGAAAGGTTTTTTTTTAACATAAAAGAACCAAAAACCGAAGTTAAAAACCTTTGTTCTGTCATTTCCTTAATATGCTAGTGTAGCTGAACTTGCTATTCCAAACATGTTATTGTGCCATACAATGCTCATATTGTCTTGCAGTCCTCAATGCAACAGCTCTGTTCTGTTGCAGAAACTTCTCAGTTATAAGAAAGCCTCTATTTCAGAGTGAATTTTAAAATCCAGCTGCCTGATGAAGAAACAGGGAACAGAAAGGATGTTGGCTGTATGAAGGGGAGAGGTAGAAAACCTGGTATATATTAATGAGAAAAAGAACTCCAGGGTTCTGTTTGTGTTATTGTCCCTGTTATCGTTTGGTATGCAGATCTGGTGACCTCTGTGTTTATGAGGGGAGCCCCACCTTTGCAGTGTGTGTGTGCTGGCTGTCATTTTTCCTAGCTGTAATCCCTGCTCAATATGAACAAAGGACAGAAATAGATAATTTTTGATTCTAAGAATTGATAGATGAGAAAACCAGAACCATCAAAGGAGTTGCTTAGAGCTCCTGACTGCTAAACTCCTGAGTTTTGGTGGACAGTGACAGCAATCACATCTGGCACTTACCTCTCTCTAGCTGGCATAATGAAGACTTGTGCTGGGGTGGGTAAGGAAAGAAGCAATGGCAGTTCGAGAGTACAAATGAATTCTTCTTTTCCTTGGCTATTTCAAAGGCGTCCTTCTGTCCTTCTACAACCTTTGATTGTTCCCTGATGGTCTGTGAGAGGTGTGCACCTGAGATGAGCAAGCCCAGTGATTCAGAGCAGCAGATGGCTGCTGGCAGTGTTTGGTGGAGTCATGCTGGTGGTGTTGATAGGTGCTGTCACTGATTGCAGGATACCGGCTTGCTGGGGGCTGATTCAAGCCACAATGCCTCTGATCTGTTACAGCTGAACAGCAAATAAGGCACTTAGGTGTACTTAACTGCAGCTGTAAAATCTCCTAGGCACTGACTGGACTGTATAGAGCAGCTGAGGGCTCCTGGAATAGAAAACTTGTTATCCAACAATTCCCTGTGCTTAAAATAGCCTGGGTAAGCTCAGTTCCCAAAAGGCACCCATCTGCACCTTTCCAGGGTGCAAAAAGTTTTGAGAGAGTTACGTGGAAATGTTTCTTGTGATTTTCATGGGGAGGTCTTGAGGCTGAGGCCAGAGCCAAGAAGGGTGAAAATGCTGTTGGAAGTCCTGGCTGTACATACCCAACATTAGTTTGTTTGGAATGCTTGACTGAGTTTTGTATCTGCTCTAAGAGTGGAGTGAAAACTTCACTTGACTTCAGTGCATGCAACTAATGAAGTGCTTACTGTTCAGTGAGGCAAACAGAATAATCGGGATCTCAGGGAGCAGCAAACATTGACATGCCCTACCAAGCTATGGATGAAAACAGATTAGAGGATGAGATCTTCTAGAACAAAACTTCTCCTTGACTGCCACAGTGTTGCTGACAGCTCAGATCGTTAACTATGAATTACATTAGAAATCACTAATGGAAAAGACTTTCTGAGGGTGAAGGCTGAGGATTAAGAAATAGACATCTTCTACTTGCACATATAAAATTGCTCTTGGAGAAAGCTTTTGCACTCTGGTTATTTGGGTTTTCTAGCCTTTTTTGCATATATTTATAGTTGACAGTTGTACTGGGCAGAGACTAATCTTGCACCTGGCCTTGTACAGCAAGGACTCAAGTGCAGAAAAGCACCTCTGAGCCAGATGTTAGAAGTGGGCTACTAATTCATTTGTTTCTCTACTGATAGAAATGTCAGGCAAGAGTAAAGTGTTTTTATTTGCTGTTCTAAGGCACAGGTAGCAGGCTTTACTGAATTAATCTGAAACTTGGAACCAAACCTGAGCGCTGTAGCAGCTTGGTAGCTGACAAACACTGTAAACAGAAAGCATAAAGAAAAAGGGTAGGCAAGAGAACAAATGAGAAACTGATTTCTTATTCAGTTACGTGTGGAAATGCTGCCAGGTTACTTTTGCACTTGACCTAATGGATATAGACAAAGACTTGGGTTCCAGAGTACCAAAAAGGAAATGCTGTTTCCAGACCCTCACTGGGAGGAAATAGAGATAAGGCTTCTATGTTGTAATTGCTTTTTGATGTCTTAATAGTCTGAAAAGCTATTAACACTATTTTTAGTGTGACAATCTGTTGGGCTTCTGTAAACAAGACTTTTTGTAGCCACTGATGTAGAAAATCATACAATTCAACTGATGCAAAACGGGAAAGTTACTGAAATTTTGTTTCTCCTGGATGAGCTGGAAGCATAATATGTGGAAAGTCTCTATTCATGGAGCAGACAGAACCAGCATGAACAGGTACAGGGAGTATAGGCTGTCACTCAGAAGTTTTTTACACCTTGCAGCTTGAGCTATGTTTCGAAAGGAAGCTGGGGGCATAAATACAAGCTGGATTCCTGCCTACCTGCCTGTGAGGATGCAACTAATCCCTGCAAATGTCTGTACTTGAGCGAAGTGTTCACAGCAGCGAAGCACTGGACTGTGGTGCAATCCTGCAACTCAGGCAGCTGCTTTGCCCACTTCTACTCTTAACTTGATGTGTATTTTGGGGTAAAGTCCTGTGTTTTTTTTCTAGATGTCCATTTTCCACAGATCTGAGAAATATAATGACACTTAGATTGGAATTTAGCTCATCATTGTCAGGTGTCTGGAACCTGACTGTGTATCACAATTACTTGCCAAAAGTTCCATTATGGTGAAAGGTGATCTGATCAATAAGTGGTGTCTGGAGAGCAATTCATGTGGCCAGAGGGGCAAGTTCATTTTAAGATAAATTCTCTGTTGATTATAACGGAAATGTAGACAAGCTTGATGAGCTCTTAAGCTGCCTGGGGAGGAAGAGTACTGTTCACTCTTAGTCACTGGCTTACCAGTGGCTAAGAGATTTTGGTAGCTGCAGTGTCTCTTTAAAATTTGGAGATGATGTTTTTCCTAGTGGGTACCAGCCTATTAGTACTTGGAACTGTAATGCTGCGGTTTGGGGTGCAGAGAGCAGGGCTGTGAAAGAGAGTCCTGTGAAAGGACCAAAGGATATTGAATTTCAGAGGGATGGAGGAAAAAGATCTTCACATTTATGCTCCTATTGAAAATAATTCATAAAGATGTACAAGAGGAAAGTACTGACAGATGTGTTACCTCTAGTTTGAGACAAGCTGGAGCAGAAAGGAAGACCCTTCATGAATTTCAAGGGAAATTGCTAATTTCTAATTGCTGATGCAATATGCAGTCTTAAAAAGGTTCTGCTTTTACAGTCTTTCCTGAGATATGTTCAGTTCATAAATTCTGTCAGGGAGAAGAAATGTTTTGGCTCTTGATCATGAAGCATTTTAAAAAGGAGAGGATGAGGGGAGAGTAAAGAGGGAGGAGGCATGCTCCTTCTTGGATGAATTTGGCTTGTGAAGCTCCCTTTGATATTACACCATGAAGTACCATCTGTCGGTGTAAAATGTGTGGGTGCTTTCATGATGTAGAGAGGAGAGATACTTCCTTCAGCTAGAAAAACTTAGAGGAAAAAGGGGGAGAAGAAAAGTCTGTGAAAAAAACGACAAAAATACCACATCCTTCCTTGTCCTAATCTGTCTGTCACTTTGTCCTGGAAATGCAGTGATTTTTTGCAATCCCTTGTGTTGTTGATTCTCTCCTCCTGGTTTACTGATGTTGCATTGTTTCCTTTCTCTTTTATTTTTAAATCTTCCTCTAGAAGAACAATCAGTTTAATTTTTTGTGAAAGAAACAGTCCTCCAGAGTAATTCTTTGGCTTAGATGGTCAGCTTTGCTCAACTCCACTGATAAAATTTTTCTTTTGCATCTGTTGTTATTACTGAAATTTTGCCTGGAGTCCATTTTTTACTTCATATTATGGAAATACTTTGGGTGGAACAAAATTACTTGTACAGACTTATTGATGGTAAATATATACTCTACACTGACCTTCCTTTTCCAGATAGCTGGGTAGGAAATAGGGGTTAGGGAAGGAGAGAAGAGGAGTTGATCAATCCCTGTGTTGGGGGGTTTTCCTTGCTTTGTTTTCTGTTACTTGAATCTTACAGCCTGTGCTACCTGGGAGAGTGAGTTCTGCCTGGAGTAGGTGATCCAGTAGTGAGGGACAGGCAGGGGCTGCAAGAATGTCCAGTGATTGTGTGGGTATCCTAGAAGTTCATCCATTCTGGGTATTTTTGTCCAAGAGTATGTCCCCTGTTCACCCTGTCCCCTGTTCACCCCAGGGGTGAGCTGAAAGGCAGGTACAATGTAAGGAGGTGAGATGTGTCTTGAGCAGCCTTTGTTTAAAGAGGTGTTATCCTCACTTCTTTTTCTGCCTTTTTCTAAGTGATGCTGTTGCATCTATGATGGCTTAGGAGCATCTACAAGGCAAGGTGGGTGCTGGAAGCACTTGTGTTAGACAAAACAGCTGATTTGGTAACTGTGACCAAGAGCTTGTTTACAAGTCCATCTGACACTTCAATTTTTTCACCAAATGTATTATTAGCTCTAATAAAAAGTACTTCTTTCCTTCACATGCCTTTCTGTCTTTTTCTAAGCCTTTTCCCAGGTATTATCCTCAGCCTCAGGCGTGCACCTTGAGCTGCTGTCCCAGGGAAAGGGGACAGGCTGTCTCTGCAGACTTGTGTGGACAATGTGAGCATGATGACAGAATGCCCATAGGAAAAGGGGGGTGTGTGTGGGGGGAGAGATTTTCTTACATCACTGTTTTCTCAAAAGGATGAAGCCTTTTTTCCCCTCTTCCTTTCTGGAAAAGGTAATGAATGTGGATATATATGACTGGCAGCAAATTCCACATTTTGTCAGATATTTTGAGGCATTTGCAATCTGTCATCCTCAAATCCCGGTTCTGCAGGGTACAGCATTTCTGTGATGTTTGATATGAAACATTTGAAAAATCAGCATGATACTGGACACCTAACCTGCTTTATGACCCTGGTGTTGGTGGTACTTATCATGTGATTTATCACAGATATCAAAGTTCATGCTAATTTTGCCCCAGGAATGGATGCGAGGGACTGACATGTAATTGAGCATTGGCAAATTCCAATTGCTCCATTATTTTGTAGCTTACGGCATTTTTAAATTGCAGTTTCCTTGCCACGCTTAGAAGGAAGATGAACCACCTTCTGTGCAGTCTTTGGAGACTGCAGTTTAATTTAAGAGACTTCCACTTTAAAACCAGCCTTGTCTGACATGCTTCACTAAGGCAAGTCATTGCACCAACTGGCTTTAAAACAGTTGTTGGAGATAAGAGGCTGCAGTTTATTTTCAGGATGCAGAAGAGAGTATGTTATGAGCCTGATAGATTTTTTTTTTTTTTCCCCTTTTCCCTTTCTTTGAAAATGGATGCCTTATATATATCAAAAAGTTGAAGGATGTTGGAGTTGGGTATATTATTTTATATCTGATCAAAAGATCCTTTGAAAATCTTTATTTCTCATAGTCTAAAGTTCTCTAGCAATTCTTTTCTTTAATAATGAGTAGTGTGTGCAGATGAGCAAGAAGTGGCCTCCAGGTGTGGCTGCAAGAGATACGTGTTGATGCTGATGGAGTTTGGCTTTGACAGTTTGACGCTTTCATTTAGGAATCAGAAAGGACAACGTGAGAGTTTTCCTGAGAGGAGTAGCGCTCCAAGCAAGTCAGAGTTTACCATCTCTTTTCCTTGTTCAATTCAGCCTGAGGGCTAGGAGGGCTAGCACACTTTTTCCAAAAATTAGAGCTTTTTGGATGAGGTTATTTAAAATCAAGATATCTTGGATATTCTCTCTGCATCTGAGAGCTCAGATGCACAGTCTGGTGGTGGGAGCCAGTTGGAGCAAATTTGCTTGAAGTTGTGGAGTAGTTGGTGTCACAGCTGAGGCACTTCAAAATCCAGTACTGGAGAAAATTAAGTCCTGCCATTTTTTGTATGAATACCTTCATAGCTGCCGGAAAGGAAGCTTAAAAAAATCGTCTGCTTTCCCCTCGTTGCCAGACCAACAAAGAGGTGTCACCACTTTTGTGACTTTAAACAAATCAGTCACCTCCCTGTCTGGATCTTGACTGCCAATGCACTAAAAATAAAACACGTTTTCTGACACCTCTGACATCTCAAATTTGGACAATAGAAGTACCCTGGATAGAATTACTGGCAAAGCTTGGCTATGGGATACCAACAGTGCAGCTAATGGAGGGACCTTTACTTTTTGTGTTCCAATGCTTGACAACCCTTTCAGTGAATAAATTTTTCCTGATATGCAATCTAAACCTCCCTTGGAGCAACTTGAAGCCCTTTCCTCTTTTCTGTAGCTTGTTACCTGGGAGAAGAGGCCAACCCCCCTCTGGCTACATCCTCCTTTCAGGCAGTTGTAGGGAGCCATAAGGTCTCCCTGAGCCTCCTTTTCTCCAGGCTAAACACCCTCATCTCCCCCAGCTGCTCCTTATCAGACTTGTGTTCATGATATCTGGATATATGAGGGTAGTGGGCTGGTCATCAGCACAGCTTCCCTTGCCTGCGAAGTGGGGGTGTCAGCTTGGGACTTGAACCTTTGCATTTTCAGTGTTGAAGCTGTGATTTCAGGCATGTCAGCTGTTTTAAGAGAAGAGCCATCTCAGACAAACAGTTTTCTAGTGACTGGTGATTCAGGCTGAACTGTATTTGAATCTTCTCTCTGCTGTGGTTAGTGTTCAGCCCTTTCCAGAGTGATGGGGCTGCAGCTGGGAGCTGAACAACCTGCCAACTCTCTGCTGGGGAAGTCAGGTTCCTGGGAGAGACGTGTGAGGAAACAGAAACATTGGTGTTGAATGTAACTGAGTGACTTCTGCTAGTATTCCTCCACTTGTGAATATCTAACTAGGTTAAAAAATAGATGATCCCAAAAGCTGAGGGTCTTCTGAACTTCCCGTAAGAGAGATTCCGCGAAAACGTGTAACAACTCTGTCATAATTTACACAGTGTTTGAAGGCCTGACACGTTGCTGCTCTTTTTGGGAAAGACTTTTAAGTAGGTTCACTGAAAGTAATTTTCTTCTATGCCCTCACTTTCCTGACATGAGCTGATTGGAGAGATTATAAAGTTGCTGTTAATTGAAATGATAAGAAGTGGATCATTGTGTCTTGCTGCTCAACCTGTTTTTTCCCCCCTTCTTGAAGGTCATGGAGGCAGAACAGACCAAAACGAGAAGTGAGTTGGTTCACAAGGAGACCGCAGCCAAATACAATGCTGCCATGGGAAGGATGAAACAACTGGAGAAGAAGCTGAAAAGAGCCATCAATAAATCAAAGTATGTTTTACGTTTGGAGAGGAGTTTAGTGGTGAAAACTGTTTGGGGGAAATACCTGTTCTATGGGGTTTTTGAACTTGTGAAACTATTGCTCTTTGGGTTCCTCTCTGTGTGTAGCAGCCTCACAGCACAATTGGTACCTGTATTTGTCCTTGTTGTCCTTCTAAGTGTCTTTTGAACCACCTGACTTGATAGACTGGTGAACTATGTGGGATAAGAAACGTTTTCTGAGGAGCATCTTGGTCTTGTTCTAGTGCATTGAACTCGTTGGTGGCATGTGACTTGAGGAACAGGCTCATGGAATCCACGCAGGTGCTGTCTGCAGAGCTGTGTGGGTAGATGTTTCACAGCCTAGGGTTGTTCACAGTTCTTATTTTTAGTTAGGAGGGCAACAAAGCAAGTGACAGAAAGCTGAAAGGTGTGAGACTGCATGGGTGTAACATGCATGAGGCTTGTTTACTTCCTGATGCTGCCATGGCAAAGCTGTGTGAGAGCTGTTCTTGGGGAAAGAAACACCCTTCAGAGGGCATAGCTAAGCAGCTTATGTCATTAATAATTGTGTCTGCATTTGCTGTGCAGTTTGGCTCTGTTGCAGAGAAGTGAAACAGCTTTTTGCTCAGAACCTGTGTAAAATTTTGGCCCTGTTCACAACCAATTCTTAATCCTCTTCATATTTCACAGTCTTTTTTTTTTTCCTATTTCCAGACTGTGGCTCGTCTAAACAATCTGCTTGCTGTATTTAGTGTTTAATCCCCTCTATCTAAAAATGACTTTTTGGTGAAATTGGTCAACTAAAAATCTATTTTGATTGGTGTTTGCTCAATTCAAGAAAGGATTAGCACTTCTCAAGCAAGATTCAAGTGTGTTTGCCTAAACAGCGTAGTGGTGTGACTTCCTAGAATGAGTGGCATGCTGTTTGTCTAGCACTGCACAGGGGCTGTGAAAACCATCATCAGATCACTAAATGACACATTCCTCTGGATAAGGGCAATATCCAAGAACAGTTTTGGCTGCTAGGTGTTCCTTCCTTGCAATAAGATTTAAAATGAAGACCATGGTTAAGTTGTCAGTGGGGTCCTACATAGCTTTCTATAATGATGGTGTGGAGCCTGGCATCCCAGCTGCCTCTTGTGTGATGTGCCTCTGAGTTTTCATTTCCTTGCTGGAACTACCCTCAGAGGGGTGTCTCTTGTCATTCTCCTCGGGCCAAGCTGGTTTTCACTTCTGTGGAAGGATCCCAGCATATTCCTTTGTCTCACAGCAGGGCTGACTGCAGCATAAACCATCTAGGTAGGGTGTTTTGGAGGTCCTTTAATAAAGGGTGTACAGAAATGCTACTTCTAACCTAGTATTGACGTGGAAGATGCCTGGTGGCACAAATGGTCATGGATGTCTTTGAGGTCATGCTACATAGGGATGTTGGAAAGGTCAGTTGTCTCCCAGCACTGCAATTTTCACATAAAGGAGAATTGCAACTGAGCTGAAAACATCAGTGCTGTCAAGTGGCTACAGAAACTGGGAAATGAGGCTGCTGAATTTGTGGCTGTTTGTATTGTAGGGTGTAGCTGGCCTCTAGCTGCTTTTCAGGAAGGATTTAACACCAGCATCCTGCTCTGACCTTCTCCCTGGGTGGTACGGGAGCCCTGGCTGTAACACTTGGGCCTTTCTGGCCTTTTGTTCATCTTCTCTTTAAAATCATGGAGAGACATGCTGAATGAGTTGCTCTCTTTTGGGCAGAAAATGATTTGCATTTGCTCCTTGCTTCAGTTGGGATTAAGATGCTTAAAGCATTACTATTTTGAAAGCAAGACTGGGGCATCCTGGAGGAAAGTAATTTAGATGATTTACCGTGTAAAGTTGATGAGTGAAGGATTATTGGATAGTTTTGTTTTGGTTTTGCTTTTAGTTTGGTTTCTGGGTGCTTACTTGCTTGTAAGCTGTGAATGTGCATATGGCTGCATGTTCTTAACAGTCACCAGATCTTCTGGCTCAGTGCCTCTGAGCTGTAGGATAATGAACTCGCCTATGTTAGCTGGTTTTTGGAAGTCACTTTCTGCTCTGGTGACTTGGGCAAAGTGCCTTTCACTCTTCCTGTCATCCACTTGAAAAGCACTTTGTGCAGTGCCCTGGACTCAGCCAGCTGGTGATGTAGGACACTGATCGCATCAGGGAGCGATTCTCCTGCCCTGCTGAGTTACTGATCAGCCCTCAGTGGCTACAGGGCTGTGGATGTGAGGGAATGAAGTGACCCCAGGACATGGGAGTCCCTCCCTCTGCCAGTGCCCTGGTTCCTGCTGGCATCATGTGCCTGGCTGTGTGTGAGCCTTGAGCGAGCAGGAGTGTTTATGTGTGAGTTCCTGCCTGTCAGGCTCTTTGGTCTCCTTTCTGAGGCTGAGGTGACGTTTTTCTTACCTGTTGCAAATAAACATTCCTGCTCATAGGTGCAGGGGTATGTGTTTGTGTATACACACACGCATGTATGGATTGTTTGTTCACACCATGCAAACACACATGTGCTTGTCGCTGATAGAGAGGGGACTTTTCCCTGGGCTTGTGCAAGCTGATGGGAGGTTAGGACTCAAGCCTGGTTGTTCCCTCCCAACTGGCACCAGGGTAAGGAAGGTTGAGAATCGGGTCATTTGAGGTGAGTGGGTTTCACTGCTTTCCCTGTGCATGTTTACCTGCAACACCATTCTGTCAGTATCTGTGTGCTACCGTTGCCTTGGGGTACGGCTGTAGGAGTCCTTTATCTGTTGGATCCACATTCTCCACTGCAGTGTTTTATCCTGCCTGGCAGGTGCATCTGTGTAGCCTTGGGCAGGGTTTTGTCCCAGTAAGGGAAGGCAGAGGTGCATTTTGGCTGGATCGTTGTCACTGGAAACATTGAGACTTGGCTGTGTGCTGCTGGTGATGGTGGGAAGGTGCTTAAAACTATCAGAGCTGGAAATAACCTACTCTAATGGAACCACAACTCAGTTATTTTGTGTGTGACTCTGTAGTGAATTCAACCCTTCAAAGAATATAGGATCAGAAAGCCACAGTTTCACACTCCTGAATTCTCGTGCACAGTCCAAAATGCAGCTGCAGTAGGGCTTACAGCTCAGAAGACCCTTTCTGTCAGGGTAGAAACACAACAAGAGTAGTTCACATTCTATTTCATGTGAAACCATATCTGATTGTTTATCTCTCCCCTGCTTTCCAGGAGAGCTTCTGAGAGGGCAGGAGGGTAGTGAGCCCTGCTGAAATAACAGAGCTTTTTTTTTTTTGTCCTGCTCAGTATTGTATCAGATGATATTGGCTTGTGGGCTTCAAAACTTTGAGACTGGAAAGTGGTTTCTAGGCTTTGTACTGCACCTCTTATACCCCTGTCCTCTTACAACCTTATAAGCAAGTTTAGGGAAGTGCCTGTTGGGCCGCTGTTGGGAAGTGCTGTGCCCTTATATGTGGTGCTCTGACCTCCCTTCACACCCTCTCCTTCACTGAAAAAACCCAAAAACTGCCCCTCCACTCCCCACACCTGCACACGGAGCAGGTTCACCTTCTGTGGGAATTTCTGAGAGGATTACTATGCCTGAAGCTGGATGTTACATTTAAATATCTTGCAGAATCTAGGCCTGGAGGAATTATGCTGTCAGCTCCAAAAACTGAAATTTTGCAATCTGTATTTTGGTCAAAAGACCCATGAGAAATAAATGCATCAGAGAGTAAGAGAGAGACACTGTGAGCATGTGTAGGTGTTCCATCATCTGGATAGTGGCCTCTTGGGATTGCAGTGATACACAAAATAGCTGTGTTAATGCTACAAAGAGAGCAACTCCCATGCCAGTACACTGCATTCAGTCCCAGTGCTTGTAAACAACTGTTCTTTGTTTTTCCACAGACCTTATTTTGAACTCAAGGCGAAGTACTATGTCCAGCTAGAGGTACGTATGTAATTCACATCCATCTGAAACTCTTTACTGCTTACAGTAAATACTGAAATTGCATCTAAAGTGCTCTGACAACTGTGTTGTTTCTATAGAAAACCAATTCAAAACCTCTTGAGCAATTTGCTAAGCACATTTTAAAGATAAAAGACTAAGAGAGTCTTTGTTTCCTTGTGTGAAATATGAGTGTTTGAACTCTGTCAGAACCAAAAGAGCACAGTTTGACTATCTTTGCTTCTTGTAGTTTAATGTGTCTGGGGTTATTTGTTTGTTGTGGGTTTGATTTTTTTTCCTCCTATATTTTGTGCTTCAGACTGTTTAACTGTCCTTGGGGTGCTCTTTTATGTTCACTGGTTGGATCAATTAACAGAATAAATAACCTGCTTGCAGTGCTCAAACATCACACAGATGTGATTTTCTGATTTGGGGTTTGGCATGAGAGGGATTTGGGATTTGGCTGGATAGGCTTCCAGGGCTTTTTGGCATCTCTGCACTGCATTCTGTGTGGTGCAATGATGTCTGGCCAGTGCATAGCACATGCCTTGCAGGGCACAGTGGCCCTGAGGTGGGCATGGCAATTCTGTGTGGGATGGTAATCCCTGCTGTTACAGCCAGTCTTGGAGCTGCCAGGGCTGGAGGGCAGAGTAGCCCTACAAATTCTAATGCAAGAATCACTCTCTACTTGAGTGACACTTGCTGCATGTGGCCCCTAATACTGGGAGCCTGGCTCCTCGGAGTTGCAGGGTAGTGGCCGGTGCTGTTGTTGTGTGGGATGTGCTCAGGGTTTACATGCAGTACGTTGCCTTGGACTGCTGGCCATGGGTGCAGGAAGGCTCCAGTGGGGTGCTGGGTCAGTAGGAGCCTAGCCTAGAAAAGGATTCCCATTCCTTGTCTGGGGTGCAAGGCACGTCTCACAACAGTTTTGTGAGCCCTTCCCTGGGCTGCCTGAGATTCAACAGCATTTTGTAAGCCTCAGAGACTCTGGCATGCACCTTTTTCCTTGCCAGGATATAGGGTTGGGTGCCCTCTCCTCCTCTGCCTTGCTTGCTGGCAGCTGCTGCTCCATCAAGCTGAACCCTTGCCTGCCCTGGGCTGGGTGCCAGCCCAATAATCCCATCTGCCTAGAAGCATCTTTTGAGAAATTCCCTTTTTTTCATGGGCAAAGGCCCACTGTTTGTGGGCCTGATGCTTCTCCATGGCAGCTGCTCAGTGCCTTCCTGAAGCAAGGTGATTGTGTAAACTGTGTGAAAAAAACCAGCACAGATTGCTTTTAATGCACAATAAAAACCAGCACTGAGACAGCCACAGACACACAATCAGTGTTTCCCCATTGGGAAATAGGATGTACAACACTTCTGCCCTTGCTGTAGGGTGATGTTTGTGTCTGGGGACACAGGAACTGCTGTTTTACAGCTGTCAGGGTTTGAGGTTTGCTGCTTTCTGCTCTGCATGTATAGTGAGCAGAAGTGATGGGTTTGGTGCTCAGCAGAGAGTGGACCTTACCTCCTCAGGGATGACCCCCAGCCCTGCTGTGCCCTGCAGACAGGGGCTGCCAGCAAACCTTGGAGTGGTTCCGGGATAAGCAGTGGCATAGTTGAGAGTGCATTCCTGTTAAGCAAAGATCCTCTATGTTCACATGTTACCAGGGCCTCTGCTCTGTGCTTAGCCAGGGGCCGTGACAACACTCCAGAGGCAGTCCCAGTCCCTGGCTTCCGTGATTGGCCTTGCTGTTCTCTCCTTCTCAAGTGCCACTTCTTGTGCCAGGGTGCTTCTGAATTCTGAACTCAGCCATCCCCTAGATACCAGCCCTGGTTTGTGCTCACCTGTGGATAGCCAGGGCACCTGGACACATAACAGGGAACTGTGTGCTGTGCCTTGTTCGTAGTGAAAGTCCATCTAATACCTGTCTCCCTTTGTTAGCAACTGAAGAAAACAGTGGATGACCTGCAGGCCAAACTGGCTCTGGCAAAGGGAGAGTATAAGACTGCCTTGAAAAATCTGGAGATGATCTCAGATGAGATTCATGAGAGAAGAAGGTCCACTGCCATGGGGCCCCGAGGATGTGGCGTGGGTGCCGAGGGGAGCAATACCTCTGTGGAAGACCTGTCAGCGAGTAAACCGGAGTCAGACACCGTCTCCAGTGAGTACAGAGCACTGTCATGCTTGGGAATATCCCATGGGCATTGTTAGAAATGCTGACGTTAGGGTTGCTCTGTGTATTCTGCAGTTTTGAAATTTGCTGGCTGTTATGGGACTGTGGTTAAGTTCTGACGCTTCTTGTTATTGCAGGAGTTGATTACATTCTTTAATAGCCAGTTTTCAAGGGAAAGGGTAATGAGTTAAAGTGCATCAGCCATTCCCTTAACATCCCTGTAGATTTTTGTACAGTGCTGTGTGTAAGGAGCAAAATTAATGCACTTCAAAGCGTGTGTCTCATTTTAAGCCAGTGCTGCTGCTGGCAGTGACTCACCTGAGGTGGTCTCAGGCTGTCACAGATCGTTCAGCCAGTCTGGGAACAGACTTTTTGGATCAATTGTCGTCTTCCAGTGCTGGGCCTGTGACAGAGGGAACTCAAGTTGTGGCTACGGTAGTACAGAAAGGCGTGATGCTCACACGGAAGCGTGTAAGGATAAGCTCCTTGGTGCTGCAGAGTCTTTTGCCAAGATGTGATTTCAGTAGAGCATGTGTGCTGTGAACAAGGGAAGTGAAGAAGCAGCAATATGCTGGTGCAGTGTGCTGAGGGGCTCTGTAGGAGAGATGGGTGACAGCAACAACCTCCAAGCAAGCAAGGCAACCTCTGCTTTCTGGTGGCGTGTGGGAACCTTGTGTTGCAAGGTCTGTTATATGACAAGTTTGCATTTGTCCTGACTGTGGGTGAAAGTGAATAGATGGTCATTGCTTGTGGCCTACTTTTGCCTCCTTCCTGGACACTTTTTCTCCTTGATGCAGGAAGTTGTCTTCTTGCTGCCCAGTCCCACAAATTCCAGTTTAATTTGTATTTAATCTTAATTTCTGCAGGGAAAAGTCTAGGTCAGGATTGCAGGAGTTCACGATTGCACAACCCTGGTGCCCAAAGGCAGAAGATGCAATTTCCCCACAGGCAGCAGTGTGTACTGGCACTGAGGCCTTGCAGGTCCGTGGTACAGCCTTGTGTGAGCCGTGGGAGCTGGGAGGCAGTGCTGGGCTGGCCTCCACCCTCTGCAAAGGCAGGAGTTTCTGCACGATGTGTTGGCGCTCTCTCACTCAGTACTGTGCAGCTGGGACCTGAGTTGCAGCAGCGAGTGCTGTGTCTGGACAGCTGATGCAGCCAGGTTTTGGTGTGGCTGCTTATCTTCTGCCACCCTGAGTTCCTGAGGTTGACCCTTTCTGAGCTAGGCAGGAGTTTCCTCTTTCAGATAACCCGCAAGTCCCCCTCCTCATGCAGAAGGCCTCCTGAAAGCCTTAGATACAGTTGCATTAAGAGTATCTTGTGCTGGGGGAGTTCGGAGGCCTAGGATATAGGGGCAGAAAGAGCCGGGAACCTTAATATTAGTTACTATTAGTTGCTGGCTCCCCTGGCTGCTGCTGAGGCTGCAGACAAGGACCAGCAGCGTGGGCTCATCCCTCTCTTTGAAATGCCCAGTCTGACATGGGTGGAAAGACATCAGCTTGTGTCTGGTGCCAGCACAGAACTGGATTATGACAGGGCAGGACTAGCAGCCTGCCAGACTTAATAGCTAAAATAGCCTGGGTTAAGCTCTCATTGTAACGTGGGGGAAGGTTTCCACCAAGGTCCTTTTATATCTTGATTTCTGTCTGCCGGAGTTGGATAAAACACCTCATCATCAGCAAGAGTTTCTTGGCCCTTGCAGATGCTCCTGTGTGTTATGGTGAATTTAGATGGTGAAAAGGAAGCTACAGCTTAAGTTGTGCCGCTTGTAGACTGCCTGATATCAGTGCTTCTTGCCAAACAGAGGACTCTGATTGGAAACATCTTCTTTGCCAAACCTTTTATTGCTTTTGCCCCCTGCAAAGTTACCTGTACTGCTCACCATATATTGATGAAACGCAGCAAGAGAGAAGAAAGGCCCCGCTGCAGTCTTGGATTTGACTTCAATAAAAACAAAACAACAAAACCCAAACCACAAGAAAAGCTGTCTCTGAGCATAAAGTGCCCTGGAGGAGGCTCAGGAAGGTGGATAACATTGTTATCCGTTTTATCTTTGAAGCCTTTTAGGTCAATTTTGTGATGGTTAAGTGCAGTTCTGCAGTCTGCAAGTCCAGCAGAAGGAGGCTGAACATCTCTGCCATAATCATGTCAGTAGCTGCCTCTGTTGGCACCTTCGTGTCCGAGCGGTGCCTGTGAGCCCCAGGCTGCCAAGGTGACAGAAGAACTTCTTTGAAGCTTCTCCTTTGAGCCATTTTTCTAACGCTGCTGCTTTGCTCCTGCTGCTTTCCCAAGGTGATTCTGAGCCTCGCTAACAATGGCAGGAATTGCAAGGAGGAGGAATTGAAGATAACCTCAGGTCACTGTGGATGTCTTGCTGTGTCTTGGACTTCTTCAGGCCAATGTGATTCCTGCATACGCTTGTGGGGTATAGGGGCTGATGTGTGTAGAGAACTTCTGATCCCAGTGGGACTGCTTGTGTGCAGAAGTCTTTGGTCTCCAGCTTGCAATGACCCTCTGAAGTGTGTTGAATTTCAGCAAAATCTACACCCTTGTGTTGCACAAAATGGAACCGTTAATGGGTTTCTCCTCTGGTTGTTCATAAGGACCCTGCAGCTTAATCTAGACAGACAGTTTGGAGCGGGTTTGCTTTAATTAGAATTCAGATCTGAGCAAACACAAGCAGGGAAAAGAATATATGTTGGTTTCTTTTTAATTTGGTATTGTTTGGTGATTCTCATTTAAAAAATAAATCTTGAGACCTATGTCTTTTTAATTAGCACCTTAAATAACCAGGAGGCTGTGCTGGGGTCAAGATAGTCCTGGAGGAGGCAGACACAAGGAATTAGGGCTCTAACCTAAGTTGTCTTCTGAAGACCATGAGTGAAAAAGGCCAGCAGGGCCAGTAAAAATCCAAGAGCCTCTTGGCATGAGGAGCAGTAGCTACTGCAGAGCTGGCCTGGCATGGCCTGGCTTGGCAGGTGTGCTGCTCCTCAGGGCAGAACCAGGCTAAGGCTTTGCACAGGGGGCAGAAAACCAGAGGGGGCAGCCCATGGGTTAGCAGTGTGTTTGTGCATGGAAGATGGAAACCTGAAAAACTGCTTTTGCCTGGGAAGGTGCAGGAGCAGGGGTTGAATTACTAACCGGAACATTCTTTGAACTTTGCAGTGGCTTCAGAAGTGTTTGAGGATGATAATGGCAGCAGCTTTGTGTCTGAAGAAGATTCAGAAACTCAGTCGGTGTCTAGCTTCAGCTCTGGTCCTACGAGTCCCTGTGATGTGCCCACTCAGTTTCCTCCTGCGACACGACCTGGAAGCCTGGATCTGCCCAGCCCTGTCTCCCTCTCTGAGTTCGGGATGATCTTCCCTGTCCTTGGCCCCCGGAGCGAATGCAGTGGGGCCTCGTCCCCAGAGTGTGAAGCTGAAAGAGGTACGCACAGCTGGATTCACCCTGGGTCAGGGTTTTTCAGCTTCACAAAGGGAGCAGGAAAACCTTCCCAGATCCCGTAGGCATGTGCCAGGGAACACTCTGACCTGCTGGCTGCTTCTTTGGGGAAGGTAATTTTGGAAGGCCCTGTGTCTCAAAGTTAACAATGTCTATAATGTGTTAAATACTGTTCTCCTGGCTGGGAACCTTCCCCAGTTCTGTCCTAGTGCAGGGGTTTGAGATTTCTCACGAAATAAGTGATCAGCGGGATTCTCATGGTACATTTACTTGGAGGAAAATCTGAGTTTATTTATTGAAATTACTGTCCTACTTTTTGAAAAACTTGCTTTCTGGGGGAAAAAAACCCAAATCCCCACAAAAAATAACATGCCAGAAGGAGCTTCTTGCAGGCTCTGCCAGCCCTGGCTGACTAATTCAGACTAGAGGATTACCACTGCCCTTGTCTGCTCCATCCTAAGGCTGTTCTCACTAATTTGCTGATGCAATGCACAAAACGAACACGGCTTGGAAGGCCAACTTGGTTTTGTTAGAGCATCTTGCTCCTGCTCCTGTAATTTCTGTGCTTTGGCAGAGGAAGCTGCAGAGGCACCTGCTTGAAGCTTAACTTGCAGAATGAAATCCGGGTTTAACATCCAGTTTAATCCTTTCTTTGCAGGGGATAGGGCAGAAGGGGCTGAGAACAAGACAAGCGACAGAGTGAACAAGAATAGGAGCAGCACCAGGAGCAGCTCCACTGAAGGGCTGGCTCTGGATAACCGAATGAAGCAGCTCTCCCTTCAGTGCATGAAAATCAAAGAGGGAATATGCGCGGGCAGGAAAGCTGCCCAGATTGGCTGAGTCCTTCTCGTGCCCTGTCCTGATTAATGGGAGTCTAAATATTTATACATGAACTTCTAAGTGTTTGAAGAACGTTGTGCCAATAATACATGCCAAATCTTAAGCGTTTACTCTGAGAATTTAAAAATGCACTAAGAAGTTTAATTGATGTGGAGGGCTGAAGTTTTTATTCAGTAAATCCTTTGTAGGCCGGATGAGTTATCAAATGTTTAAGCTGTGCTCATGTTTCACAGACTTTGTAAATTGTTTTGTAGCAGCGTGGCTGAAGCAATAACTAGTAATGTTCCCGTGTAAATTCATGCCAGTCGGGGGTCTGAAATTCAAGCCAGACATTTGCAGAGAGTGGTTTGGCTTCAGTTTTGTAGAATGAAATTCTCTTTAGATACAACCGATCTCTCGAGTACAAGTGGCATAATCTTTAAACATCTGTATTTGTCTGCATTATGCTGAAACTGTAGAAGTATTTTGTATACAGGAAAACTGTTGCATGTGTGGGGTCTGAAAGCCTTCACTCTTCCCTTGGTGCTCACAGAAAGGATAAAATGAGTCATGCCTCTAAAAGCCTATAAAACAGACGGATGACAAGAAAGGGATGGTAATGCCCAGGAGTGGGAAGCCCTTTCTAGACACTTTCCTGAGTCTGGCTTGGATTCTGCAGGTGATTCCAGTGACCAAAAAGAGTTGATTGGCACCTTGCCCTTCCACTCCCCTGAGAAGTGAAGTATTATTTTTCAGCACTTTAAAGTGTTATTTGTTTTGTTTTGGTTTTTTTTTTTTCCCCCTCAAAAATGGGAGTCATAGATGTTTTCAGGATGATTATGATAAGGGGTTTGTCCTTGAAATATGCATGAAGAAAAGGAATTGCCAGTGTAGATTGACAATGTGTTCTTAAGCTTCTCTGTAGGTTGTACTGTGTGGGGGTTTATAACTGTTAAAGGGACTTGGGATTTTAGTATGCCCTAGACAAAGTGTTCAATAAAACTAGAAAGGGCACGAGGCATGTTTTGCCAGCAGCTGTTAGGCAGTAGTAGTGTCTGATAATTATGCTAATAAGTGGTAGTAAAAATCCTAGGACTCTTCAGTTTTGGTGACTAAGCATTTCTGAAAGCACCATTTTACCTAAAATGTCAGTTTATATTGTTAATTTGATGGGAATTTTAGTATTGCCCAAAGTATTTTCTATTCTATGTTTTTGCAGTCCTGTTGTATTTCATCCCTGCCACAGCTTGTGTATCTATTCTCAAAGTTAATGTAAAATTCTTCACACTACAGTAAACATTGTTTTCCACATTTTGAGTCTGTGCAAGTGAAGTTTATCGCAAGTGCTAGGAACCAAATCTCCCACAGCAAGTTTAGTCTCCAAATACCCACTTCCAGCTGAAGACTGCAGGCTGGGGTCACACTGGTGGTAGAATCCATTGTGGTATGTGGGCAACTGGTGCCTCTTTCCAGCTTCCCAAATCCCTGCATACATGGTTCACTTTTTAATCTGAACTGTGCCACAAGATCAGAGCTTTAGTCAGGTTCTCCAAAACCCCCTTAGTGTGCAGGAGGAGGGAGGTGTTCTGTTACGTAAGACCTCTGTACCTAATGCTGCTGAAATCGGCTGTAAAGCCATGCAGCATTGGAGGCATAGAATCCTGTTTTCATAAAAAAAAAGATTCATCTGCTCTGATTCAGCTGTTAAGCTGTAACTGTGTTAGACATTTATGTTTACATCTTCTGAAGACCTTAAGGCTGAAATCTTTCACTGTCAACAGTTCCCAGGCCCAGAAAATGCTTAGGAAAGAAATCTTTGGTTCCAACTTCTGATGTGACCATTACTTGGGGAAAAGCTGGGATAGACAGTATTAAATATGAAAAGCAGTACAGAAGTGCCACGTTGTATTAAGTGTTTTTACTTAAACTTTCATAGTTGAGCTGTTTGTGCTGCATTCAAAAAGTAGCAGCGGTCTTTGTGGTTGAATCTCACTTTTGCAGACCTCCCACTCAACACCTGTTATATTTTCCCGGGTTCTTTGGATGGTTGTTTTGGTGGTGATTTTTTTTTCTTTTTTTTTTTTTTTAAACCTCCCTTGCTATCAAATTTCTTCTCATCTTGCCAGTTCTGACTGGAAACCCAAACTTCCCACACCTGGGTGCAATGAATTAATTTCGTGTGTGTGCTGCCTTGCATATGTCCTGATTGGGTTCAGCTCCCAGCTGGGTAAAACCATTGATCTGGAAGTTTGAAAGGGCGTTGAACCCCCTCTGCCCTTCCTTTTATTCCACCCTTCTGCAAGGCTTCCTCCTTGGTGAGCCCCAGACTTGGCAGGTAAATCACCCTTCAAATGTGCAAGGAAACAGGCAGAACTGTGTGTCTAATAAGTTAATGGAAAACTCATTTTATTTTAAAATTCATAAAAGCCATAATTATAAATATGACAGACTTAAATGAACATACATTGCTATGGAGTACAAGCAAATGAACAAGCTTTCTCCAGTTACTTTTTACTTAAGCTCTTCATGGATTCTGAAGTGTAACATGATGGTAGTTGCCTTCGTGGGTATAAAAATAAGCCTCTGGTGTATCAAAGTATACATGATTGCTTCAGCTGCCCTGACATGAGAATGTATAAAGCAAATGTTAACCTAGGAGTTCTATTTCTCTTTGGTATTATCAATTTCAGTGTCCTTTTAGACAAAGCAATGAAAACTTCTATTATATGTACACAAACCTAATTCTAAATAGGTGGCTGTTCAAAGGCTGCAGAGATTGTGTGGTTAAGTGCATAATTACTGTACAAAATAGTTACAGGAAGCTTGCAGCAGGAGATGAGGACTGAACTCAGACTCACAGTCTGGGGCAGTTGGGATAGAAGTTGTTGATACCATTCATCCATGGTACTACATCTCACTGAATCTTTGAGAACTGAGGGCTCGTGTCAGGCAATGGCTAACTTGTGTCTTCCTAACAAAACAAAGAGAACAAACTATGTTCTCTGTCATATGGCTCAAAAAATGCTAAACAGTACACGGGACAGAAAAGCTTAACTTAGTGGTGTGAGGTCATGTTAAAATCTAAGGATCAGTTCCCTTTGCAATCATTTTTCCAGATTTATTTGTGGAAAAAAATATAAAAGTATATATTTGACAGACAATATTAAAGCAAATCATAAATGCTTACATCAGCATTTCTTCTTAAGAAAAAAGGCAAGAAAACTTTGTTGTAAAAGTAATTTGCCATAACCAGAATCTCTAGATTACAATTTATACAGATATTTCGTAGTACCTCTTAAATACTCCACCTGAGTGTTCTGTCCTATGTCTGAAGAGAAATGCACAGTGATGTCATTTCTAGTAGCCTATCCAGGTGCAATATTTGAATAGAATTTGTTCTGTATATATGAGACTGACACTAAGCTTAAGTCCTGTGCATTAATGGGGATAAGCCCAATCCACTGACTGTTCCAAATGTGTAAGGAATATTGGCGTATCCTGGTGGGGACAGGAGCCTTTGTCCTTAATGCCTTTGCCTGGCATTAGGAAAGTGAGTACATTTCTTACTTTAGTTCAGTTCAAGTTCAGCACAGTACGGAAGCTGAGCCTTATGCTCCTTTCATGTAGCATAAGCTTTGGCACGAACTTGTGCTCGGGGGAAAAAGAAAGAAAAATTCCTTCCTGCTGAGTAGAAACCAGCTACTGAAGAACAACAGATTTTCCTGTAGGCAAGTCGACCAGCTTGATCTCAAACAGCAGAGAATGTGCAAGAACTTGGTGCTGAAAGCTGGCACTTCTGGCATCTGCCTTTTGTACTGCCAAAAGTGCTTGGTTGAGACTTCCTCACTACCTCTGACTTTAGAGGTGATAAGACACATGGAGGACTCCACTGCTACTCTGGTTTAGCCTCAGCTAAAAGCTTAACAGAAACTTGTAGGGAAAATGGGAGGTGAATGAAATTTCCATTTTGTAGGGATGAAGCAGTCCTTGGCCCATACTCCAAAAGCCAAGCATAACCATAAAGAACCTAATCTGTTTTTTTCTCAGCTTGTGCCCATGCTGTTCCCTCTATTGCTTTATTGCAATAATCATCAGAAACTTCCGAGCATAAGAAGTCACTCTGTGACAAACTTGTCATGAATTCCCTAGCCCAGATGGTCTCTGAGAGAACTGCAGTCAGCAAGGCATGTGTTTTCCAAGGCATGAGCTATCGCTGCCCTTTCAGTGCTAGACACTTGTTAAGCAGCTGTCTGATGAAGGAAATGAAACAAAAGGTTCTCATACTTTCTGGGGAGGACTAATAGCAGACTTCTGTGGGAATAATTTTAGCCCACAGCTATTTCTGGTGCTCCTGTAGAATGTGTGCTCAGTTTCCCAATGGCCAAGTGACACCTGTGCTCTAAAGCAAGGTTTAAATGCTACCTTTTTGCTTGGAAAACTGCCAAATGGGTTTGAACAGCAGCAAAATTCCCAAGGCTGTTTTAAAAATACCCTCTCCCCCAACTGTCAAATATTGTAAATTTTGTAAAAATGACAAAATTTAATCAATTTCAGGATCTGTGAGGCAGTTGCCATTAAATAAAAACTTACCATCTTGAATCTCCCTCAGATACAATGTATGTAGATCTAGAGGAAGAGCACACATGTGAGGTTTCTTAAAAAAAACTTGCTCTGCATTAATCCCACCTCCACTATTTTCTTAAGAACTCTGACCCTGCTTCTATTGATGACACTGGCCATGTGCTCATTCATCCCCTGGCTTCAATTTACAAGGAAAAAAGTATATTTTCAAAGATGTCTTGTATAATGGAATCAGCAAGTACATTCCTTGCAGCTGTGGTGTATGGGGGGAGAGGTTTAAATGATCATGCCCTACAGGATACATACTTATAAAAGTGATGAAAATAAAACATTTCTTGGCTGAGTTGCTGATGGTGGGCAGTTCCCTATCTCCTTGCACCATCATCTGAGACTATCTTCAGTAGATACAGTGAATCTTACAGGGGATCTTTAGGTGAAAACCGTTCATAGCTGCTCGAGGAAGGCTGCGCTGCACTGCCTGGACACTACTGCTGGATCACCTCCTGTCCTTCCTGCTCCTCGGGATCAACCTAGGTCTGGCAGCTGGCAGGAAGAAAGCCATAGAACCTCATGCTGTATTATGTACTAAAGTCATACAGATACGAAGTAACAGCTCTGAAAGTACATGCAACATGCGCAGAGCCATTGCTCTGCTTTTAGAAATAGCTGAAGCTGGAACCTTCCTTTTCCTTTAATCCTATATACATATTCCAGATAAGCTGAAACAATGAATACTAGCAGCTCAGCAGTAGTACATTTACATTTAGATGTGAGAACCAGTTCAGTGCTGAAAACATTTTAGATAGCAGCACAAATAATTAATAAAAGCTATTTGGTCCTGAGACTGAATAAGCAGAATACACAAGAATATTTTTTCTTACATATTTACTTTAAGAATAGAATCTTTAGCTCATATACCCTGTATGTTGGGAGGAGGGAATTTCAATGTTAGTTTTTCTCGTAACTCACTAGACTTTGATTCAAAGTATGGAAAAACTGCAATAAATTGAGTTCTGCTGATTCATTTGAATATATGCATTTTAGCCTATTCCCAAGCCTGTTGAACAGTGCTCACTCCTGGACCATAGCAGCAAACCCACAGCTAATCCCTGCCACAATTAACTGGCAATCCGTGATTCCATGCTTTTGGCTATAACTCAGGATGTAATTTTCTTTTGTGCATGTGTAGTAAGGGTTCTTCACCTGTTCTCAGGCTGTTGGACAGATCAAAGCCATCTCTTTAAACAGCACTGGACAGTTCTGTCTCCTCACTGCAGCTGTGACACCTTAAGAGGAGTAGTGCTGTTAAAATCTAAGAAAAAAGGGCCCTCTTGTTGAGGCAGGAATGTGGTGGGGATAATGTTGTAAACTCCAGCAAATGTGTTCTCCACCTCCAAGTAGCAAAATCCACACCTATGATAAAGAAAATTACCTGTTAGAAATGGGATCTAAAGTATGTTTCAAACCTCTATACAGACTTCATTAAGTGTTACCTGTAGTCACCACTGCTTTTTTTCTGAAAGGCATAGGAACCAGGATCTCCCATTGTTGAGATGGTGACAAGTTCAAAACCCACACTGTATTGCCTGCAAGTGACACAACAGACTTGCTTTAGGTATTTGGGTCATCAGGATTACCAAGAAGAGGGCTAGTTATGAAAAACTATACAGTATAACTGAAAGATGTCTAAAAGTTTTGTCACATTTGTAACAGAAACGTTAAGTCAAATTTACCGTGACATGAGTGTAGAATTTGGAGGAAGACAGAACTCAATTCAGGTTTAGAACTAGACTGTAGGGAAAATGCCTGCTAGAAGCCTGCCTGTGCACTCAAGTAGAATTCAAGTAGTTAAGCTTGTGACACACTCTTGTGCCACATGGCACAGATCCTGGGGTGTGATCTGATTGCTATCAGAGGACTCAGTGTCAGTGATCTCAGCAGAATTTCTCATGTTGCAATACAACTTGGGACACTTTGTCTGCTCCTGTTAATGCATGTGACAGGCACCACTGCCCCTGTCACTCAAACTACCCAAATATGATGTGCAAGTGTAGAAAAAAATGCATACAAAAACCTGCTCAATTCATGGAACCATACAGCCACACCTCTGCCTTCATCTTCATTTCATGAGAGAAGGAGTTTCCTCAAAGAGGGGAGGAAAGATAGAAAAGTTCTGCCATTTTGTGGAGCCCACTTTGCAAAGGGCAAACAGCTATGCAAGGATAAAAACTTGACTGCAGGTCAGGAGATGTTGCTATTCAGAAGTGCTGGACACTGGTATTTTGAGGTAATCATTAATTGTGTCAAAGGAATTTGGCCTGCATAAGTCTACTTTATAGGACACTGACATCTTGTCCTGGCCTGCTAGTGGCAGAATAAATGCACTTTCAGAGATGTTTGAGAGCCTGTAAGGGTTTAGTATCCTGCATATTAGCTCTACTACAAAATAAAAGGAATTATGATCATACTTAGTTTTAAGAAGAGAAGTCCTTTAGACCTTCTTCTGTAGCTCCGCTCAGACCCAAAACTAAAGAGAAAGGAAGGCTACTGCTGTTGTTATAGGTCAAGGATTTCCTGCAGTAGTTAAGGTGTAGGTTGAAAACACTATTGATGGTAAAGGTAGAAACATAAATAGTACTAAATCTGAGTCAACTCCCACACCTTGTCTTCTGGATTTTCCATGAGCTTCCCACCCACCCCAAGGGGATACTGACAAAGCTTTATCTTTGGCATGCAATGCCTTCACTGTATTGATGCATAAGTATCCTCTACAAACCTCGGGCCCCGTAGTTCAATTAGCAATGGTCCATTCTTGTCTAGCTGGAATTGATAAATGGGGTTATTTTTGTAGGTGTCTCTGAAGTTTCCACATCCTCCAGCACTGTGACCTTTCCACTGTCCATTAACCTGAAAGAAGTCAAAAGTACAGAAAACAAATCCTAAGGTTTTGTATTGCTTATATATACATATACAAACAAGACTAGAGGGTCCTCTCACTTTAGAGGTTCCTTTAGTGACCCCTCCTAGTTTTTAAAGTGAAGTGAAAGATTGTGTTAAGCATTCACAAAGTCTCATGCAGTTCCCTTACCCCCTCAATCAGAGCCTTACATCCCTTAGACATGTACTGTATTTTTCCAGCTTACATTAAACAAGTAATGACTGACTGTTTCTGACTATGATAAACTGCAGCTAACAGAAGACCCACATTCCCATCCATCCCATGCCTACTAGACTACCCAGGTTATTTTTTTTTTCCTCAGACACTCCTCCATTGGGTTAAATGAGGAACAGCAGTGATACAGGCAGCACAACACTAATAGTGTTGTATCCTTTGCTTTTAAAGATCTCTACCTCCAGCCCTGTCCATCACCTCTATGCACTCTGAGAACCAGCACCGCAGTGACAAGATAACCGTAAGGACAGATCCTGCAAGGACACAGACACACGAGGAAGAATGCTGCTCAGACTTTGAGAAACACACCATCTGTTTCCAAGTTCCTCCTGCCAGTCGTTAAACTGAAGGGTTAGACTTGTAAGACATGCCAGGCATTCCCACAGATTTATAGCTGAGATCCATCTCTCCTGTTACTCCCTTCCTGTCTCTGTCAAATCAGCAAGGTGCAGCACTTATCCTTGTGATTTAATTTCTTCACTCAGTGTCCAAACCCCTCAAACATGGTAAGTATGGAAGCAGTGGGGATTTCTCCCCTCTACCATGCTGCTACCCAGGAACCTAAAACTGCTGTGTGCTGTTGAGCTTTCTAGCCCTTTTCCACTTCTGCTACACTTAATTCCAGGAATCACATTAGGGCTTGGTGAGATCCAGAGGTGACTGCTTGACTCCAGTATAGGACATGTAACAGAACTTGGTTTTACTGTTAAACTGTGAATTAGTTCTCTGCTTGCTTTTGAGTGTGATGACTGCTAAACAATCACCAAACAGGCATTAAATACAGGCAACTAACTTTTTGTACTCAATCCTAAAGACAGAACTGGCCTTGAATAGATAGAACATACCTTTTTTTTTTTTGAATACTAGACAGACATCTTTAAATAATTAACAGGATTTTTCTACATACTTAATTTTCTTTTCAAACATATTACAACATAAAACAGATGTCCCTCCTCAAAAAAGCCTAAACCAGGCTTTTCACCTTTAATGTGTTTTTGACTTCTTCACTTCCTCAAAGTAAGCCCGGTTTTTAACAGCTATATAGGACAATGTTTTCTGGAAGAACCAAACAAATCATCTTGCTGTTCCCAGGAATCTCTCTATTCACTCACCTTTCTCTAGCACAGGCTTCAAGGGACTGTTCCAGAAATAGCAGCTGGTATGGAACACTGTCTGAACTTGAAAGCCAAGCTGCAAGCCAGCATGTCCCCCTGACCACACAAAGTAATGCAATCCTGGGCTTCAGGCACAAGTGACCTAGAAAATGGACTGTTCCACTGTGGCTCAAACTCCTTTGTTTCTCTCTTCCTTAACAAGTCACTGTTTGGACAGAAGACTTCTGACTATAATAGGATTCCCCAGGGTATGCATGGTCTGTACAGAGCTAAAGTTAACAGCTGCTGGCTTAGTCTTTCCTGAGGATAAAACTGCTAAAACATGAAAATACATGCAAGTTACTTTATCCTGTGAGCTCTTGGCTATATTTACACTTCAGCTGAAGGTGTAACTGCAGCTCATGTTGACAGCTGAAATATGAATAGCAGCTGCCCCCAAAACTGCCTGACCTTCTGACTTAGTTTCAGTCAAGTTCTTCACTCTCGCCCCTGTTCCTGTACTCTCAGGGAGCATTTCTACAGGATATGTACAGTGGATATACTTCCTTGATCCTGTTTGGCAATGGGAGTGCTTATTCCAATGGTTACAGACCCTTGAGGTGTCTTTGCAAAATTTAGGAACTGTAATGTGATGTGATATTGCCGTCCTAAGTTTGTTTCTTATGGTCTTGCTACTGGTGCCTTTGTTTTGGCATTGCTGATTCTGTCCCAACATGCCAAGAGGTGTTCCAAGTAAATCATGCAATTCTCCCAAGGGGAAATGAGCAACGTTTCTGGGGGGTTTTCACTCTGCACCATTCCTAGCATAACCTGATTTCTGCAGAGAGATGACTTATTAGGGTGTGAGTTGTTGTTCCAAAGGCCAGACTGTTGTACAGAGGCTTTGCAGCATGTCTGCAATGGCATAGCTGCAACAACACACTCCGTGGTGGAGGTGGGGCAGTAGGATCAACATACATTTAAAAACCTTGTATATCTCAAATATGGAAAAGCCAAACCAGTGACCCATAAAAGAAGATATTTCTTTACCCGCTTGGAAATTGTGTAAGGTGTAGGAATCTTGGAAAAGGTGAACTTGCACAAGGAATACACCTGTGTTGTAAAAGAAGCAGCAGGTCACACACTGATCTTGCACTTTTTAAATGAAATCACGACAAATTAAAAAAAAAAAGCAGAATTGCCTACACAACATTTTTAGATACTTGTTCACTACACGCCCATATTACCCACTAGATGACCCTGTGTCCAACTCAAAATTCAGAATAGTGCTGGGACTAAGACTTAGTTCTACTTAATTTTTCTTAACAAAAATACCAAACCAACCAAACAAAAAAGACCACCCCCCAAAAAAATCAAACCAAAAAACCCAACAAAACAGCAAAATGGAAACAATCTGCATTTTACTCTTTTTTCAGTGAAAAAAACCCCCTAGCATTGATCATTATGTGACTCAGCAGTTAAGAGAAAAACCCAAAACATGAGTCAAGACCTAGAGAAGTCAAAAAAACTTTAAATCTTAACCAAGATCTAAAATAGGTTAATTTTGGATACATGGAGAGTCAATGATCTGCCTGTACATAGATATTTTTTTATTCTAGGAAATAAGAGTATTTTTCAGCTGATTTTGTTACTAAAATTTTATTACTAAAACCACACTAATATCTTAACTACAAATGGAGAACATTATCAAACACTTCATCCAGTGGTTCTGCTCCATTATTCATAGCTTCCCTCCCCAAAATAGCAATATTGATTCAGAAGAATTTTTATCCAATTTAAAAACAAAGGACACTTTACAGTTTAATTGCTTACATTCATTATGAAACAACAGCACATACCCTGATGGTGTAATGGATGGTGTTTTGTTTCTCATACTGGGACACCACTAAGGTGAATGTATGGGAACCTGGAGAGGTCAGCTTTATCTTGGTCAGATAATGAGGACTGTTGATCCGGATACCATCAATATACGGAGGAGGATCAGCTGAAAAAGAAAAGAATGAACATGTTTCCCTGACCAAAAAATCCCCCAGCTTGGTAAACTTCTACAAAGATTAGACTGAACAGACCCAAGTGCTCTGCACAGAAGAGAGCCTCAAGATTTACCCATAAAAAGGACAGTCTTAACATCAACTACTGTTTTCAGAAGAGGTACATCACACATGACAAGACACAAATTCTGTGCTTGAAAGCACAGCTTAAATCCCAAGACTTGCAAGGACTGCTTATTCATCTCCCACCGATGTCACTACTCAAAGAAGACTACTGTAATTATGTCGAAATTTCAAGAGAAAGATAATGAATGTTTAAGCACTCTTTGAAAATCTCTGAAGTGTCTGTCCTTTCTCCATTGGCTGGACAGTTCTGAATGCCAGCTGCCAAGATCTTTGGCCACCTCGTAAACAATACTTCAAAACATGTTAATTCCTTTAAGTAAATCACGCATGCTTTCTCTCCCTCTCTCCTCAAATCCCTGTGATCATTACACAGATGTAGTTGCATCCCAATACCAATACCCATGTGGAACTTAGAAAGATCCCAAATGTTTGCTTTTACAATTAGACAGTGTAATTTGTTATTTGGCCTCTAATTGGTTCTTTCCAGACTTCTTTTAATTTCAGTGAAGCAGGACCAAGTCTAGCCAATTACTTCAATAGGCCCAGGATCAGGTCCTTTTATTTTCTTCCACAAAGCAACATGGGAGAGGGGAAAGGATTAATATAAAACAATAAGGAGCTTAGGAATGGGAAATCTCGGCCTTGCTGCCAAAGGATTAAGCTGCTTTGTTCTCATCTCATTTTAACAGATGGTTAAAAATAATACTGCAGCTTGACCAATCTATTTCCATGGAAAAAGGTTTTAAACAAGTTTGAGCTCATGAGATTAGAAGTTTTTAAAAGAGTTTGTGTAGCAAGACAAAACATATGAATCATTCAGTTTTTGCTACTCGTCTTTCTAGATTGTCTCTTTCAAGCACAACTGAACAATTCCCTCTACCATACAAATGTGCTTGGGTTTGCCCACTTAAGAACGTTTTCAGTGAGACATACGTGTAAAATAAGCACTGCTACAACTACCAGCAACACCAGAAGCAAGTCTCGGGCATCTGCTTCTCCTCACACAGAAGTTCTTGCAAAAACAGATGATGATTTGGTCAGGTGTCAACAGCTCTTTCCATAGAAAGACTTGGGTTCTAGGTGAATTGGTCAACAGAGTTGATTGAAAAAGATCAGATGTGAACAATGCAATGCTTACCAGCCATTCCAATAGAAAAAGTCCCACAAATTCCACTCTTTGGTGAAAAAAAGCTTTAAAAGCTACTAAGGGAGTTGTTGCATGAGCAGCTACCTGAATGCAAACTTGGTTCTAAAGAGGTTCCTATCTGTAGAAGCAACAGGCCAAATCCACCTGTTTTAAGATGGACCTTCACGGAATATTCCTAGTGATCTCTAACTTGATGGAAAGAATGAATAAAAAGTACGATCTTATTAGCTCTACCTTAAAGTTTCAGTCTATCCATTCAACCTGGGCATTACCTTTACACCCTGTATCTCAGCCTGTGTCTCAGATCTGCTATCTGTCTTGAAATAAAGCATACATGGCTGCTTCACAGCTACAGCAAAGCTCCAAAAGCCAAACCCCTTCTCCTCAAGGTCAAAAGAATCTGACATATAATGACCAAGAGTGAGATTTTGATAAAATTTGAACATTTTAAGCATTCCATACCTGATACTTGGAAATATGCTGAAGTCTTCACCTGTATTTCATAAGCTTGCTTAGGTACTTTACTAAGCCAAGTTCATGGGACAATTAACCCTGATTAGTTTCATTTTGTGGAAGCTGTAGACCTTTAAGTAATTTCACAAATGTAGGAAATAATTATGCTATCAGAGAAACTAACGCACAACATCTGTTCCCTCTAAGCATTAACTACTGGCACTGAAAAATAAACAGAAAAAAATAAAGAAAATGCTGCATCAAAATAAGTGTCGGCAGGACTATGTAGACCTCTTAAGACTGCTTACAGCATGTGTAGAATGGCCTATTCCTTCAGTGTAGACTATAAGTGGGATAAACAGAACAAAACGACTATTTCAGAAGACTGACCTCTTAGTGAGGCATCAAGTTTTAAAGCAAAAAGTGCCCTTCCTCTCCACAAAATTCTGTGTAATTCTTCATTTATTTATGACATCAGCTTCTTGACAATTAAGGTACACTAACCTGGATAGTAAACTTTTTTGCCATCAGTCTTGTACACAACCATTGTAATGAATTCCCGATTGTGTGCAAAGTCATCCTATTAAAAAAAAAAAAAACCACAAACACAAATCAGAGTTGTGCAGTTCTGTGAAACATAATGAATGCTTAATCAGCGTCAAGTACACATTCTACCATACCTTTTGATCACCACACAGTATGATCTGATATTTTTATTTATTGGGATACCAAATAGAATTCTTTTTAAAACTCCTGAAGTAAACAAACAGACACTAATTTAACTTATTCAGGCCCCAGGATTCAAAGTCACTTCAGAACCTTTAGAGTGGAATAGAATCACTCAGCTCAAATTTTACTCTGGGTCTGTTTCAATCGCAGCTACATGCACCTGCTGAATTAAAAAATTCTACATGTACACAGGCATATACACCTGAACATAGTTAGTAACTAGTAAGAGAAAGCCATACAGAAAGATTTACAGAAGCTGTGGCAGAGCTCGCAGTGCAGAACCAGCACCTTGTCAGTGATGTGCCTGCTGAGCAGGACCCAGACGGCAGCACCACCCTGTGGACACTGCACCTCCAGCTTGTACTGAGGGTTGTTGGCCAGGCTGTAGGCATCCTTCACCGGGCCCTGCTTTGCATCCCACGTACTGGAAGTGATACAGACATGTTATTAGATCAGTAAGAAACCTAATTTGTGCTTTGAAACGAACTCCAAATCCTACACATACACAGAGCGAGATACTATCAGTAACAAGTTACCAAAGCCTAGTTTTCTACTGGCATCTATGGCAGTGGTTACATAACACAGTCACATCAGAAGCATTATCTTAGAACCTTGTTTTATAAATGAGTTCACCACAATGCATGTATGCTGACAAAAAATGCTGAATACAAACAGCCTGGCTGGTGACTGCAACCACACAAAGCACAGAAAAAGCAGAACCATTTAAGCAGCCTAGGCTACACAACCATAGTCATGATTGCACACATCAATATGAAATGAAAAACACCTACACCTTTGTAACTGTAGAAATCTATCTATCCATCCATCCCTCCATTTATCTATCAGCTATGGTTAGTTTCAAAAGCTTGCCAAATATTCTCCTCCATTTTTTTTTTCTGAGGCAATTTTTATTTTAAAATTTGCCCTGTTTCATGTTTGGAAGGATGCCCTGCAGGAAGTGTTAAAGATCTTTGAGGTGCCCTACTGCAGAGTCTGCCTGCAGCCTTGTGAAGTGTCTAGACAAGAAAAATACAATGTGAAAAAACAAAAAGTTCTGATGACTGAACACAAAGCGTGTGGCAAACTGGAAACAGAAGTGTATACAGCTATTCCTAAGTCTCCTTGTCTCTCTCACGCTTGTGAAACTGAACAGCATATGTGGAAGGTTGCATTAACAAAGCTTCAAATTATCACCGTCATTACTCTGCATTTTATGGTAACTGCCACTGTGCTAAGGCTTTTCCCTACACAGAGGGACAACAATCACTGATAATGTAAGGACAGACAGACCAGGAGGTGAGCTCTGACATTAGCATACACGATTTCATCTTGCTACATCACCACTGTGTATTTTAGAAATAATTGGAGCGCAAAAATGGAAGGAGCCTTTACAGATAAGCTCAGCAGTCACACTGTGGATGAAGGAGCTTGTGCAGAGCTAACACACGCAGAGACAGTGTGGAAACAGTGTGGAAACAGTGGCAAAGTGCAGTCTAGTGGAGTGGAAAAGTATAGAAGCCCTTGCTTTCCAAAACTGAGACACAGACACACACACTTGTCCCCAAACTGCGAGACAAAAAACCTGAATGTAAAGGATATTTGGTAAGAGACAAGTATCACATTCAGAAAACAAATCAGCAGGCAAGGAAGATTACTTATGGTAACTACAATTGCTAAAACCCAGAACTGGTTAAACCACCCTGATGTCAGTGAACACACCCTGTAAAGACAACAGATGCTGCACAGCTCACTTGCAACTGGCCAGAAAAATGAATTCCAAATAGTAACTAGGTCACTTAAGCACTGTCTGGTCACTGCTTAGAGATGGACTGCACAAAAATCTGATTTTTGTTCTCAGAGGGAGATGCAGGACCGAGATCAGAATCTGGTTACACAACCTTAGTTCCACAGCAACATCACAAGGGTCACTGAGCTCCACTGATGTTACAGAAGCAGTCAAAAACAAAGCCTAGGCTGAGAAAGTGCAGTCAGGCTCAAGAGAACAGGGTTGGAATTCAAGCCCCTAGCTGTAACTTGGAAGAATGGAAGGAAGGAAACCTCACATCAGAACACTTACTGAGATTTTGAAACAAAAATTTTATCTTTTGGACCAACCTGTGAATACATGTAGATTCTTTAAAAAGATTTGGGTTCCAACTCAAATAAATAACATCATAGTACTGGCATAGGTCCTCCCAGGAAATCCAGAAAATGCCTGAAAAGGAAATGCTGTTATTGTTTTCTTACCAGATACCTTGATTTTACTTATTTCTCAAAAGTCTCTTTGTAGGCAAATGATATAGCTTATAAAAGCCAACATTTCTGCAAAATGTAGTAGTAATGTCTGCATCGCCTAAATTGCTAAATTTAAACTTGTCCCCCAAACCAAGTTAAAGCAAGAAAAAACAAGTTAGTCTCTGCTTATTATCAGGGACTTTCTGAAGCTGTCAGAATGCTTTTCATTGTCAAGTACAAAGCAGAAGATATGAGAAAATCTGCTATTTTGAAAGAGACATCATTAGGTGATTCTGACCTGATTTCCCCTTTCCTAGGTTTCTAAAAACAAGAAAATAAAATGCACAGTCAAACAGGTTCCTGCAATTCAACAACCTACTTCAGTAGTCATGCAGCACAATCGAGTATTCAATCAACATGTGCGTGTTTGAATGTATTTCTAAGATACTTCATCCAACACCTATGTCACTTGTTTTTGCACCCTAAATTTGCTTCATCTTTAGAATAAATGCATGAGAATTTTGTAATTTTTCATAGCTCCCTTAATTGCAACTCCAGCCAACAACAGTGCCTGCAAACCAACAGATGCCTAGTGGAATTAACTTTTAAAATGGTAGCAGGCTTATAAATCATGTCTCTGACATAGCCAGTTGCAGATCTTGCAGCACTAAAAAACAGTCATAACAACTACACAAAAACAAGAAAACAACAGCGTAAATCTAAGTAGAAGGAATAACTCCATTAAAATTACTAATGTAGTTTTATATAAAATTTTAACAACTAGATGCTACAAATTACTTACTAAATGAATCAGTAAATAAATAACAAGCTACTCTCTCATAACTGTCACAAATCCAGGGCTGCTATTTTTATGTTTGAATCAAAAGTTTTCACCAGGCATTTGCATGAGGCTTATCAATAAATGCTAAAATCTAATGGAGTTGGAGGCATAGTGTTGTAAAAACAGTGGCACTGAACAAAAGGGCTCCCTCAGAGATCTGCAGACAGCAAGTAGGACACAGTAAAAGGCAGAAATGTCTTTCTGAAAGTAAAATGCAGCTGCTGCAGCAGAAAGACTGATTTAAATACTGATTACAGTAAGCATGTTGATACATATTTGAAAATGTTGTGTTGGAGAGGGAAAAAAACCCCACAAAAAGTCCATTCATGTATTAAAAAGCAGCATTACACAGCTTGTTGTCAGAATGTTCTCTTTGCACTGAGCTCTCACATACTGAGACAGCACACTTAACCAAGGAGGTACTTTCTTGTCAATGAATTTGAGATATATTTAACAGTCTAGATCACTTATAACCCCAGGCAAACCTGAAATGACAGATTTAAATACACAAATACTTCCTAAACTTTTGGACTATTTAGTTTCTAGTATTTGTTTTACTAGTATTCTAGTAAATTTTTAATTAGTTTACTAGTATATTCCAGTATTTATTTGTCTCCTTGTGCTTAAGCATTCCTTTCCACCTTCCTGCAGGAATACACCACAAAGATCTATACTACTCAAAAAGATAGTGAATTCTTAAATCTTATTACCATTGTCTATTTTCTGAGCTGTTCTGGGATCAAAGTTCAAGTATTTTTGTAAATCAGGGGTCCAGTTTCTTGTGTCATTTTCACTGTATCGTCCCTTCCAACGTAAGTGGCTCCAGGGATTTTTTAGCTGAAGAAATCGAAGTCCCTAAAAAACCACAAAGTAAAATTGTCAATTCATCTTGTCAAGGTAATTTTTACATATTGAAGGTGGTTTTTATATAGATCAAGAAAACACAGAATCATAAAGTTTTCTGAAATCTCCCAGTGGAGTCCAAGACAAAATAAACTATATTAACCATTAGAAAAAAAAAAAATCAGTAGCTACCCATCTAGGGTAAACCTAAAAACACATGTAGGTTTCAAACAGGAGTTTGGAAACACCTTCAGCTTCACTTGATACCTTATATTCTCTTATATCCAAGACTGCATATGCATGGGTTGGAACTAAACCCCACTTTTCTCCTTCCTCTTCAGACATCACCCCTGTTGCTGTTGTGATGAGAACATCTCCCTTGTGAAATCTGTTCAAAAAGAGGTGAAAAAAATAGCTTAATTAAAATCTTGCAAGTTGCAGTCTAACATTTGCCAGACACTGCAACAGCATGTTTGTACACTGTCCATTAGCATGATCCTGCTTTATAAAAACTGGGATACAGGGGCTTTTTGTCAGCAGAAATCACTCCTGAAAAAAACTTGAGAAAGTGGAACTATTTTTCTTTCAGAATTAAGTATACGCTTCAAATTAAAAATTATTATTTTAATATAATTTCGTATTTTCATAAACAAAATTCAGCATTTATCAACCTGAAGCTCAGCCTGTGTCACTTTTAAAATACTCTTCACAGATCTTCAGCTGAGCACAAATGTAGTTTCATCAACACTTAGTCAATGACTGCATATAGCAAATTATCAAGTCTGTCACACCCCCAGGATTCTGAAGAATGAGAAGTTCATGCTTCTATACTTTTGCAGGTATTTATACTCAAGGTTAGTGTTCTGAATAGCAATTGTTAATTTTGGAACAATCACTGTTGTGAAAACACACTAACATGTTTCCAGCCCACACTAAAAATCCAAGTACATACTCAGTGTGTCCCTAGACAGGTTACGGGGTCACGGGACTATGGATCAACACATTCTCAGTCTAGCACAGGTAAACAACAGCCATGCTGCAATGGCTACATCCCATCCCTCAGTCACACCTTCGAATTACAACACCAGTGTCTGAAAAATTGTTGACAGCTCTGAGAGCTCCTTAACCAAGTGAAAAAAACACTAGAAAGTGTCATGCTCTTCTATCATGGATGCAGATGTTTCAGTCAACAGAATAATCCCCTTATATCCCCTTGAAATACATAAGACACTGGCTGCACAAAACCATCTTGGAAGAGATCAAATACTTGGTATACCTGGCATTTATAAATCACAGCTGTATCTTTCACCATAAGCAAAATAATAGAATCATTTACTTTGGACCTTTAAGACCAGCAAATCCAACTGTTATGGTATGTCTGAAGACAAGTATTGCAGTTTTGATAGACTTCTGGTGCTCTTCCAGGAAATCTACTGATGGGGCATAATCTTGTGATACAATTAGAAATACTGAATAATTTCTGCTTGCTAAGGACAGCAGATAAAATTTAGTTCTGGGGAACTGTGTGGAAACACAGAACACATATCCTTCTACTTTTTAAACACTTAACTGGTATATTGGTTCCAAGCTGCTCTTCTCTGACTCTATATTCTATTTTCTTTATCAAAGAAAGGGCTTCTTTTTTTTTTTTTAATACATAAAGAATTCCCTCACACAAAATTCCCCAATATTTTAATCTGTTCTATCAAAGCCATCAGTATTTCAATTTTTCTTCTTCCAGAAAGCATATGGAGGTTTTATAAAGCACAATTTGTAGCAGTACCAAAACGCTGTTGAAGTATCTGTGGTGACTGTACTGCTTTTAGAGTGGTAACACAGCTACTACACAGCAAGTATTTTAATTACTTAGGAAAGAACAAACGTTTACCTCTGATAAAGCATTCTGAAAGTGCTATCTTTATTGAAGGCTTGATTGTCAGAGTGCATAGCAATTCTTTCAGGTATCCAACCAGTCAGTGCATGGAGATCAATATTCTGAAATGCAAGTATTCAAAAGAAATCAGAACAGATAATCCATATATAAACACATGATGTCTGTACACAACTTATAAAACGCCTTGAGGAATTAAGTACAAATAAGTTACAATACAGCTCTATGCATAAAAGGGTCGAGATTAAGACTAACAAACAAAAACTTCTTTGATTAGATAAGGACAAAATTTCCAAGTAGCTTAAAAAAAAAAAAAGCTGGAAAATGAACTGATGAAATAAACTGGAATTCCAGAGCAATGGAAGTATATCAGAATCATCAGTCATGCTCAATTGTGTGATGTGTTCTATTTATTTCATTGATTTACAGACTTTTAAAGCACATCTCAGAAGCACTATTTGAAACCATGCTACTATATATGCATTTTAAATAATTTATGTTTTATTTCTAAAGCTCAGGGTTTGGGTTTTTTATTCTTTTTGGAAAAGCTGACACTGACATACATTTCCATAAAAAAATGCTTTAATCTCCCAACTCCTTGAAATATTGCTTATTTCCTATTCTTTTGCTTTGTACTCCTCAAAGCAAAAGCAGAGACTGTAAATGCTTGAAGTGTCAATAACCAGCACTGGGGGGTGGGAACTTGAGGAATTACAAGCACAAGACAGCCTGATTGTAAGTAACCCTGATTACAGAAGGAAGCTGGAATACAGTGGAAAGTGGAGGGGGCAGGAAAGGTGGAGATTAAATGTCACCAGTCAAGCTGTTTTTCCAGATAGCAAGTTAGAGGATGACAATGGGAATAAAACACAGTTATTCTCACCAGCTTCTGTCCTTCAAAACAAAGCAGCCTGACACTGACACACATAAAAATGTGTGCTACATTTACCCCTTACACAAAGTCACATTTGTTTCCATAATAATTTTTTGAGAGGTGATGATTACCAAGTATATCCACCAAGAATGTGATTGTCAAGACACCAATTAGCACCATGAAATTAAAAAAAAATCTTTAAAATTTTAATAGTATGAAGTTAAAGTCAGAAAGGCTTCCTAAGTAACAAATTATGTGGGCTACTCATTTCAGCAAACCGTCCCTCTTTAAAGATTAACTTGCATGTCAGTTTAACTGCAGCATGATGACTGTTTCTTTAGTAACCACATTATAGAAACCCAATGCATATTTATGGAGATGAGTGGAACAATCTGATAAACAAACTTGCACAGATCAAAGTCCTTGCTCCCTCTGTAACGACCTTCTAAATGACTAGACTGTTCCTTTCCTAGCTGACTCCATTACCAATGAGGTAGAACTGCCCTATTTATTGAAAGACTTAGAAACCAAAATCAGAAGTATTAATATGGGCAAAGAGAATTTATGACTTCACCCAACACTTCCATCTAGACTCTGTATAAACACTTCCCCCCCAAAAAGCATCAGTACTGAAGTCTGAGAACTAAGATTAACTCTGACCATCAAGATGTCTTGCTCATTCTATTTTGATGGAATAATTTCATTAAGTAACAGCTAAGAATATTTGTGAAAGAAAGAAACAGAAAAAAATGTAAGAAAATGTCAACCCAAATACTTGTCTCCTCAAGCTGTTCACTTTGATTTGACTAGAAGGAAATTATTTTACCCATAATTATCTAAGTAGAATTTTTTCCTCTTACAAATAATCTCATACTTACGGAATTTGATCCAGGAAAATCATATCCTCCCATGACCTTCATGTAGGCCTTTTCTATTAGTGACACCCATAATTCATTCTTATTATTGGAATAAGAACAGAGAAGTTCCCCACTGTGATCAACAGGTAACTGGTCATCTATGATTACCTGTGTGAAATGAATGAAAAATCATCATAAAGCTAATAATGTATTTTGAAAGTAATTAGAAAATAAAATAAACCTCTCAGTAATACAAAGCTTCTCAGACACAGCCAGACCTGACCATTATTCTCACATATGGACACCTCTATCAATCCTGCAGTGGCTTGCCCAAGTGAACAAGATATTCTACTGCCAGCTCTTACTTGCACTGGTCTAACTGGGTGACATGCAAGTGGCTGCCTTGACTGATGGTGACAGTACAATCTTATAAAGTGTGTAGTACTTTACAAAAGGCACTTGCAGAAAAGTTCAGTGCAATTACAAGCAGAAAAGTAAAGAAAAGCCTAACAATATTCCTCATCTAATTAGGAATCACAGCATGGCTGACATTTGGTAGCCAGCAGAGATACAAATATTTTTCTATAAAGAAACAAATTGTGTCGTATCATTTTCATAGCCTCTAGTTCCACATTTAAGTTTCTTCTCTCTGAAAAGTTAAAACACCTCAAAGCAGCAGCTGTGACAGTATTAACATTCCTTCTTTAAATTAGGTAATATATATTCATCATCATTACAGTTTCTCACTGCATATCTGCAGTGGTCTGAAAGTTTCCCTGAATAGATGTTTCGGTTTCCTGTTGGCACTAGTCCGTTACAAATACAGGCTACCAACACAGCACATTCTCTGGTCAAATCCTATCTGTGCAGGAATGAATAGACCTTTTCATAGGAGAGCAAATGGCCATTCATCCTAACAAAAGGCAGCCATTAGGAGATATTTTGGAAAGAGTATTAAGAGCAAGGCAGACACAAAAGTGATACTTTTGCTGAAACATTCAGATTCTGGAATTTTGCAGCTCAAGGACTTTCTGACCCAGAGGTTATATCTTAACAGTTAAGAGCCTTTGAAGAGTTTCCCCTTACTTCCCCACCTCATGAGTATGACCACTCAACTTCTGAACTCTCAAAAACATTCACAAGTCACTACGACCTGTGCTACAGTAAAGTATTATAAGAAGAAATACATTTTTTATGTTCTTATTTATTGCACTGAAAAGAAAATGAAGTAGTTTGTGAGTTCGCAAAGTTTTATCTTCAGGTATTTCCTCTTCTTACTAAAAATCTGTAGTCGAGCAAGGCCTTGCTTGAGTTATCAATTGAGTTTTTCCTCTGTAGTCATTCCATATCTACATACTCTTCCTGATATCCCCCTCTGTATTTTTTAATTCTTTCTAAGATGGAGTGGAAGAGTGCACATCTAATTCATAAATAGGGAATACATTGTTTCGTTCCTGCTTGTTTTTCACAATTCTGTTAATACAAGGCAATTTTTTTGCATTAATTTAATGTAAGGCTATTTCTATGAATGTCTGTAGAAGAGTACAGAAGTACAGACAGAAGAAGTATTTGGTTGCATACTTCAAAACCAAAAATTAATCTCAAAAAGGCTTAAGCATTAAAAACTACTTTCCAAAAACACCTGCTAGAGTTTTTGCTATGCAAGCACTTAATAGTGAAGCAAATCAAGCCTTTAGAACACCTAACTTAAAAGTACTAAGGTTCCCCAAAACCATTTACCTTTCTAGGAACACCATTGATATGAAGCTTCACCATGTATTTACCACATGGATTATATTCTGGTTCTCCTTTCTTATTCTGAGGGTAAATTATACTGTTAACAGAAAAAAAAAAAAAAAGAGGAAATTATGACATAAATGACTTGGCTGTACGTACACTTATAACAATAAAAGTGGGATTAACACAGTTTGTTTCTGGAATTTACACTGAACAGAAATATGGAATTTTTAATGAAGTGCATCTCAAATTTAGTAAAAATAATCATATTTAAATAGGTTTTATTTTTCAAGCGCTGCTCTTCCTGCAGTTTTCTACTTAATATAGTAGCAAAAAGAACATAAGTAACCTAATTGTTTCTCAAACAGAAGCAAAGCAAACAAATTTATCTTATTATTAAACAAACAGTATTTACACATCTATAATATAAATACAGTATTTGCCTGAATAATAAGTTAAACTTTTGAAGGAGAAGGCAGTGCAGAACTTGTTCCTCTTGAACAAATTCAGTTCTAACAAGAACAGGTTAAAACAAAACAATCCAAGAACATTCACACACTAATCTGGCAAGAGCCCTCCAGCAAAGTCCAGAAAACCCACGGTAAATTTATCATGGGAAGCCAATTGAATGGAGCCGAGCTAGTGTTGTTAACATTAAATCTACACTGAATTGTAAAAAGGACCACCTGTTGCACAGCAGCTAACAAAGTAGGAAAATGCAACTACAGAGCATTATAAATAAAATTTATATTTTAAAAATCCCCAAGAAATAAAGAATACTTCCAAACTACTTATTACTCCTCAAAGCACAACTGAAGTTAGACTCCAGTGTCTGTATACATATGTATATTGACAGTGAGTTATATCTTAGTTAGCCAGGAGTTTTGTGATTTTTTAAAAATTTTATAATGAACTATGTTTAATTAGTTAAGGAATGTTTGACTGTGATTTTAGCTGGCTTTGATTTAGATCTGTGTTGGCTGAGTATCAATAGAAATCCCTGAGAAATTACCTCATTGCACCTGCAGAAAGCAACTCCATGGACCCTTTAGAGAACTTAATCAACAGTTGAAGAACAAAATTCAAAAAAAGAATTGTTTAATGGCTATCATACAACTAGAGATGAATAAGATGTCATAGAAAAAGAAAGCTATCTTGAGCAAGTTAAGGAGTCAAAGGCCCATACATCCCAGAAAACCTGATTAATACTTTGCAGGTGCAGTAAGGGAGCCACTTCATAGGCTTGCACACACCAGAAAAATTAATCAATGGTGATTGTCTAACCAGGACTGCAAATTTAATAAAGTGCTGTTTAACTGGATAGAACTCAGGTTATCTATTAAATAAAGATAGATGAGATGTTCTGGTAGTAATAAAAGAAACAGAACACCTATACCATGATGCAATAAATTGGGCAGGTTTTTGAGAGCATCTATAAAAAATATTGGATGTTACATTGTATATAAATGCCTGAAAATTGTTGTTTCTTTGAACATGTCCATGGCAAATAAATTCCCGATCTGTTTCCAATTTTGACTCAAAATTGTTTTTAGGAATGTTCATCTAACAGCTTTTTGCTGTTAGATTTAAAACACTGTGTTTCAACATAAAGTTGGCTTCCAGCTTAGAAGTGCTGAAACCACATGAGTGCCAGGGAGATGAAGTTGAAACAAATGCTGGTTTTTTACTGTGTAGAACTGTCACAGAACATACTGCAAAAGCTTGACAGTATTAAATCTGAAAAGATCTTACAAAGGAACAGTTACTTACCTCGTGATCAATTTTTTGTTATATCTTCTTTCATATGCTGCACTGATAGCTAGTGATGCCACGAAAGAACAATCTGACACTATTGTCTATACAGAAAAGAAAACAAAACCAGCGAGGACATTTACTAATAACTCAGATACTGAGAGATGAATGCAGTGTGTGAAGGGGAGGAAAACAGTCAGTTAGTAATTCCCTTCAAAAGGGAAGGATTTAAACCAAAAGAAGCAAAGCTACTTTTAAAGAGGCAGAAAACGTATGCTTGCTCAACATGAGGCCCCTACAGAGCAAAATTTTTTCTATTTATTTAATCTCATGAGAGCCAAGGAAAGCTCTCTCGCATCAGGGGATTCCTTTTTGAACAAGAAAGTCCCCCACAATAAACCACCAGCACACATTTCTCCTTAGGAACAATTTACCTGCTTTATGCTGAAACTTGATACAGTGTAGATCATCGTAGGGTTATTTGTTATGTCATCTGGTCGCACCCACTTGGCAAACATTGCTTTCTGTTTGGGGGATAGAGGTAGCTTCCCACACTTATCACTAGATTTAAGAGAGGAAAAAAAGTAGAAATAAATCAATAGCAGTTTAGAAAAGCTTTCCATGGTATGTCCAGTCTTATATATATCTGATAGATGGTGCAAAATATGCACAGAACAATTACAAAGCTGTAAAACAAGTTCAAGGAACACTGTTTCTAAGTTTGTGATTTTTAGGGGGGAAAAAGGCAAAAATGTTAAAAAAAATTCAACCAACCCCAATGTCTTTGTCTATTATGGCTGTATAATCTTAATTTATTATTATTGCTCATGAATGAAGGTCTAGCTGCTACAATATCACTCCTCCTTGGAATAGCCCTTTACAGAGGAAACAGCTATCACCTGCATTTCACAGGCAGCAGAGCTAAACTCATTAGCATGGAGCAGCTTCAGAAGACAGACTAAAGTTGCCAGTCCAGCCCGATAATCCAAAAAGTCAAATATAATATTGTCCTTGTAGGCTTGAAGACACAACTGCAAAAGCACTACAGAGCAGGATCAGCTTACAACAAAGTTTTAAGTTCAGAGTGGAAAAAGGAAGTGGTAGCATTTAAGTATCTCTGCCTAAATTATGCTTAAAATCCTATGTAAAGAATTTTAAACTCTGAAAAAGAAAATACAGAAATACCAAATATGGGAAAGTTTTGAAAATAAAAAAAAAAAAGAAGTTCAGTAATTGAAGCATACTTACGAAAAAGGCATAGGGAAGGCAAAACGTTCCCTCAGATCAACACTCATGAAAGGTACATATTCAATGCCATTAATCTTTGAAGTCTTCCTGCAAGTCATAGGAAAGACAAACAAAAAAGGAGTTACAAACCTATCAACCATCTTCCAAAGGCTAACTTGCAGAAGGTAATAACAAAATGAATTTTTAAAAACAAGACACAGTGCTTGAAAACAAGACAACTACCTCTTGAACATTATATATTTGATAGTTTTCAAAAGTCACAATTTAGGCTAATGGTTTTATGCATTATTTGTAGCTTATTACACCTATAATAAAAAACAAAGTAAAAGGAACTGGACGTAACAGAAGGCAGAGTCTTATAAAATATTACGCTCCCTCGATTTCCAGTGAAGTAGCAGTTGTATAATTGTAAAAACAACTTTGCACTTTGGCTTCTCAGAGCCAGATCTTTTGTGAACTCATTTTGGAAAATCTTCAACTTACCTGAGTACTTCAATCTCCTCTGCAGTGTATCTCTGACCTTGAGATTCACTAGCTTGTACTGCTCTGATTGTCTGTGGTTTATCATTCAGAGAAAAATCAGGTCCCAATGGAAAGAATGTTCTGACTGGCTGATTTGGCTTAGCTGTAGTTGACTTTTCTTTCTGAGATGACTTTGACATGGATTCTTTCAGTGCTTCTGCTCTAAAGCAAATAAAAAATGCATTTTCTTTACAACAGTGATAAAAATATAATTACAGTTCAATTACTCATTTTCTTGGTTCAAGTTCCCACATATGTTAAATGGAATGAGCAAATGCCCAAGTTGACCAATACCACATTTTCCAAAAAAACAAAAATCAATTTCTGATGCTGGTACTTCTTTACTTTTTTGTTCTTGATTCAATTAAAATATAGCATTTCCAACTCATACAAGCTACTTTTGACAGAACTCATTAGATTTTTATTGCCTCTAAATTATGCTAATGGGAGAATTTGTGTAAGTGTTCATTATGTCGAATCTCAGAACAAGATCACTGAAACACAGAGAGAAAACTGATTTGCATCCCCTCTTACCTTCCAGATTTATTTTGTCTAGCAAGTACAATAGTAGTAAAACCCCTTGGGCATTCTCACAACCCAGCATTTCAATTGCTTGAACACTATGTATTTTGTTACTGCTGCATTAAGCTGCTGGATAGTCACACACATGCAAAATACTGTGATTTTTTAATGAACACAGACTGAGAAGTGCTAAAACCCATCTTATACTGAAACTTCGCCCAACATAGCCTCTGATTCACCATCATAGAGCTGATTCAAAAGGAGGTACATTGAACTTGTGCAATTTGTTTCAGACAGAGATTTCCCTACACATATACCATGTAATTAGACTGCTATCATCAAGATAAGTGTTTTCCAGTTTCCAAGTTGTCTTTCTTAGGAAGGGACACTGATACCTTGACCACATGCTAGCCTGAATTCAGCATCTTTATGGAGGCCAATAATTATAGCACTCTGGATTATATCTCTGAAGTAGTGCATTTGTTCTAACAAGCACACAGTCCTTTCCTAATTCTGCATGTCCCAAGATTCCCAGAGGGTTGGCACAACAGCTGCTACATTCAGCAGTGAAGCAGCTGGCAACTAGCTCCAAGGTGAACTCTGCAGGAGCTTAGTCTACACAGAATCCACATAGACATGTTAGACTGAGAATCCAACTCAGAGGGTGCACTCAGACCTGACAGCAAGTATGTTTACTAACACTAGCAGTACCCACCTATCTAGTGCTTGTCGGGCCAGCTGTTTCAGTTTGGACTGGAGGCCTGCTTCTGAAGTTTCAGCAGCCTAAAATGCAAAATAAAAAGAAAATCTACATATCCAAAAACCACCAACATGCTTTATAAGCTCAGTTGTCATATTTCTAGATTACAGCAAAGAGTAACTAGCTATTTCTTCCAATTCTCTTTTTGAAATGAGCAAATGTTTTCCTTTGTTGTTGTTTCTTTTTTTAAACGCAGCATAAAAAAATATACTATGCAAGCAAATATAAATTTGCTGTTCTAGTGAAACATTGATAGAATGAAAGTTATGTTTAAAATTCTTCAGCCACAGAAGAGGAGTAGTGGCTGCTCTCTGACTACTTCAAGGGTAAGGAAGAAACAAATCTCTCCACCTGAATATACTGAGGAGAAAAACAGAATTAAAGCTTCAGTATAGCAGAGTTGCTTCAACTCCTTTCATCCTGGAAAGAAGAAGGTACTTTTGGGTCACCCTGAGGGACAAAGCTTACCATCATGTCAACAAAAGAATATGCTAGTCAAGATTAAAAGAAACTTCGGCAGTATCTTGTACCTAACAAAATACCCAATAAATGCAGTTCTTAATATGAGATATTTTCAGACTAACTTCAGTAATATTTGCATGCACTGACACAACAGAAGGAGGAACATAGCAGAGGAAAAGCAGCATGCGGCTGCAGTAAACGTTATGCAATAGACTGAAAACGTCCTGTTCCAACAGCTCAAGTGGAAAAACTAGAGCAATTCTACTAACACTTGATCTGGTTACACTGTATCACCAGGGGGTTTTAGCCTAGGTAAAACCTGTTTACGTAATTCAGAGGAAAGGATTTACTTTAGTATGTAGCAACAGTACCACAACACCCCCAACAACCCACAAATATTTTTACATCATAACACTGAAAATAAGAGAAAAAGAAAAACAGACTTGGTGGAGTTACATTATGATGGTGAGCTCTTCTTGTAATGAGTTAGTTAAGGCAACTGGACTTAAGGGAGAAAAGCAGTACCTGTAATTATATTCTTCATTGTTTACATAATGGCCAATTCATTTATTAATTTCAGTGTGACTTGAATTCACTCATAATAGCTTTACTGTGGAACACCTGAGTAATCAAGTAGTATTTTTAATAGTTTTGGCATCAGTAGACTGTTACGTCTTCAGAAAATGTTATACACACAAATTTCCCTTAAATGACTTCCTTTAATATAGTCAGAAAGTAATACAGTTGACACATTAGCAAGTCATCTTCATTTTTAACAGTTTTTAATTTCTGTTTGTGGCATTTGCTCCAGGGCAAAAATCAAAATGAAAAAGGTTCCAGAATATTTCTAATTTTTAGGATAATCCAGTTCAGAGAAAAAACACATAAATCACAAGTCCCTATAAATTTACAATGTATATCAACATAACAAAGACTGGAAGAAACACTAAAAAAAAAACCAAAACCACAACAGTGAAAAGAAAAATTAAATGGTAGTTTTTACAAATACAGGTACTCCATTTTCAAGCCAGCTTTTAAGGGTCAGTCACTTGTGAGAGTGGAAGAATTTCTTACCATCACATAATTCCACCAAGTTAACCTGTAGCTTAACATACTGTTTTCAAACAGAGTTCCACTGCTTCTGTGTACAACTCTACGGCTTCTTCTGCATTGCCTTTATCATCTTCATCAAAAGCCTGTGTAACTAGGAAGTGAGCGCGCTCCAAGTCCAACTGTTGTTTTGACTTCAGAGGGTCTGTCTTCTGCGACTGAACTGAATGAAAAAGAAAGTATTTAGCTTTTTACAGCAGCAGACATGTAAAAACATCCTGAACGTGTCACCAAAACACTAGCAGCTCTAATTAGATGGGTAATACCTATTTCTTGTCTGGAAACAAAATCCTTCTAAACTTTCCTAAAAACATCTATGGAAGGACAAAAAAACACCATCACACTTCCCTGAAGCAGAGGTTAGCTCTCAAGATATTTCAAATCTGAAATAATGTAAATAAAACCTCTTTCATACTACACTGAGAACAAGGATGTTTAATTACATAAAATACCGCATCGTGTGTGGAAACACATCACCTATGACATTATACAAATTCCTTAGGTGTCCATCTCATTTAATACTTTTATTAACAAACTGAAGGAGAAGACAGACAGCAGGCCTCACCAAATCAATTCACTCAAGCACACAGCTGCTTCTCAAAGGGACACAGACAAGCTAAACTAATGATCTGACAGGAACCTCAGGAAATTCAACCAGGCCAAATGCTATGCCCTGTGCCTGGGACAGACTCACACCCTGTAGGGTACAGCTCTGTGGAGAAGGGCCCTGGGGACAGCTGGATGAGCCTGAGGCAGCAAGCCCCTGGCTGCAATGAAGACTACCAGCACCCTGGGCTGTATCAGCAGGACCTCAGGCAGGAGATGGGGGAACCAATTATCACCCTCTACTCAGCACTCAGCAGACTCTGTCTGGAATACTGCATCTAATCTTGGGTCCCTAACGAGACTGAGGGTGGAGGACGTGGCCTTTTGAGAAGAAGCTGAGGGAGAATGGCTTGTCCAGCCAGGAGGAAAGATGGCTGTGAGGGGATCCAATAGCAACCCAACACGAGTTGCGAGGTTGTCAAGGAATGAATTCAGGCTCTGCACTGCGGTGTGAAGAAAGGGAATGAAAATCAGCAGTTATGAATGGACACCAGGGGAGATTACAACTACATATTTATTAAAAAATAATCACTAGAAATACAATTATACCCTGGGGTCCCAGAGGCACCAAGAAATTTCTATCCTTAGGTGTTTTTAGGACTTGTCTGAACCTAAACAACCTGGTCGAAACATCAATGTCTACCCTGCCTTGAGCAGGCCACAGGTCTACAGGCCTGCTGAGGTCCCTTTTTGGCCAAGTGATTCTATAATTCTGAGAAATGCAGGTGTGCAAAAATTCGAGAATCTGGTCTAAACAGAAACATGGAAACTAGATCAAACAAGGAAACCTTTATGAGAGCAGAGAGCTCCTTTGCCCTCTCAGAGTTAGTAATTCTACATGAATACCAGAAGTCACTTGCTTCAAAACCATCATGCAGCTGAGACTTAGATGCCAGTTTTGACTTGTTCCTGATCAATTTTTGGTGCATATTTAATTACTTTCTCATGTTTGCTCTGCAGATGTGGTTCCTCAGAATATTTAAGAGCAAAGAATACCCACACCCAAGTCCTTAGAAAGTCAGTCTCCACTTAATTTATGATGTATCAGAACTCAAAGCACTGATGTCCTCATTGTATTTGTGGTTCCTCACAAAGGACAAGAAAATTAGAATAATAAAAACAGAGCAAACACCATTGATATGTATTTCACAGCAGCAAACAACTTTCCACTCAATTAATTTAAGCAGAGGTTTAATTAGAAAGCTCCTTACCCACCTGCTGAATGGAGAGCTTGAACTCTCTCCAAGTACTCATTTATTTTTTCTTGAATATTTTCCAAGTTGGACCCAGCCATCCCAGCATAAATCAAGGCTTGTGCAGCTTCCTGCAGGGAGAAGAATTGAGACAAAGTTAATGTTTGCTGCCTGGAAAATTACTTCCCATAAACAGAGGGCCTACAGCAGCCATGAGTTGCACGAAAGCAAGCCCTTACATCCACAAAAAGACTCAGTGGCTGCAGGGAAATTCTGCTCAAAAGAAAAAGTTTCAAGTTATAAGCTAGATCATGTTTAATTTCTCACATCTGGGACAACCTATAAAGACTATAAAAACATTCAGAAGTTCTGTAAGACCAGATCTTAGGCCTGCTTATATAGTAATGTATGACATCAGGAGATTTTAAGTAAAACTTTTCAAGCATGCACTGAAATTAGTTTGGTTCTAAAGCTGAGGATTTAAGGTTAGGAAAAAAAAGTAGCTATTCCACTCATTTGCATTTAATCTGGTAATAATAAAAGTAAACAAATATAAAAGCTTTTCAAAATCAAACATAAAGAATTTTTGTTTAGAAAGTATTTTTTTAGTTATTATTACTCAAAAAAAAAGCTATCAAACCTGGAAAGTCTACAAATGTGAGGTTTTCTACCTTTTCAAACTTGTTTTTTTAAATGTTTGCATGTACACAAAATACTGGATGCAAGTCTCCTTTCAGGAGGGAGCATAGGCCTCTGGCTCAGAAGCACAGTACATTACCCACATTAAGGCTTTTTCTATACTGTACAAATCTATTAAGAAAAAACACCTTCAGTTGCATAAGATGTCTATCCCTTCACTGAATTTATGAAAAACATGTAAGGTTTGGCAGGGTTGCAATAAATAGCCAGAGCTGACACAGTCTCAGAACCATACGGAGAATCAACATTCATCACCCCATAAAAATGAGGACAGAAACCTTGTTTTGTCCTCATTATTGACATGGGAAAACCCCCCACTTTTGTGGCAGTGCTTGCCTTCCCAGCAGCAGAAGAGGAGAGGAGGTGGTCGTGTAGCAGGCAGGCTGGGAATGCAGAAAGCAGAATAGTAACTACAGAGCTGCTTCACAGAGATGGTGCTCGAAGAGGCTGCCCTGCATAGGGCAAGCACAGATCCACGGCCAGGGGTCCCTTGTGTGTTTTATGGCCTTTATTTTTGTCAAGCTTAGCAATTTGCTCCCATATTCATCTGTTTAGTTTGCCCAAGCTTAAAACTGATCCTGATACAGACTGTATTTGTTATCAGGTTATATTACATCACCGAGAAACATCACAGAACCAAGTACTGCATGCTTCCTGCCACCATCCATCTTCACATTACATTGCATAAAACAGCCACAGCAAGGTAAACAGAAGTACATTTATATGTAGCAATTAACTACCATTAAGGTCTAGCACACAACTATTTTTTGCAGAGGAAAAAAGTGCACTACAGCTACGTGCTTAAGGGATGGATATATTTGTGTGTGACATACTGCAAGTACAGACTGACAAAACAGGTGCTGCATCACAAAGGTATGTGGTGTACATATGGTGCAATGAACAAATGTGGATTTCCAAACCAGTGCTGCAAAACCAATGTTTAATTGATATTGCTTCTGTGATTTCAAGCACAATTGTTTTTTCTGGTTTTAAGATGTAAACATAACAGAAACAGTGTTTTATAAATCAAACCTGCAAAGGACTGAAGCAGTTGACCAAGTGCCTATGGAGTCACTGGAAACGCTGGCATGCTGGCCAGATGGATGTGCAATTCAGACTCAGCATTTATGATCTCTCCAATGTCACTACTGTTCTTTGTCATGAGTAGCATGCCACAGTCACACTACTAACTACTGATCATCAGTCTGCAAGCTGCTAATGGCTGGTCAACAGCCAAACTTAGCAACAGCCTTCAGCAGTTTTGCTGAAGTCATTGGTGTCCAAATATGATCCTGACATTTCTGCAGAGAACCATTAATTAGCAAGCTGCCCTACATGCAGCACTCATCTAGGCATCTATCAAAGTTAAACGGTAGCAGGAAGCGAAGAGCACTTGCTAGCCATAGGAATTCCATTCACACAGGTCTGTTTTGGTGCTATCTATGGCAATAACTGTAGCATTTTTTGTATTTCATCCTTAAGGTCAAGTTCCTGCAGAAGCCAGTTCAGTACCCAAGCTTTCCCACATGCTTATTTGCACCAGTGGGCTCTGAACTGCTTAGAGCAGTTGACAAGAAAGCTGGTGACAGGCCAGGTTACTTGCACTGTGCTTAAAAAAAAAAAAAAAAGGCATAAAGTATCCCTGAAATAATAAATGACATTTTGTAACTACTGTGTTTAATCTAACATGGCAGTGATTCTTCAGGCAACATCCGGAAAGCCAAACGTATCTACGTGACACTCTTGTCTCTCGCGTAGCTTCGAGTGCACTAAGACTGCCAGGGGTGCATTTTTCCACTTAGCAAGAATATCACCTGTATACAGTATGTGAAAAAGGTTTTCCATACACTGTTCAAGAGCACACAAGAGTGACTACTTGCACAAAAAGATGTTTTCATTCTGAAGAGCACTGAATAATTTCCTCCAGATAAACAGAAATACACAGTACTAAAGCAGAACTGCCATCGTTATCAGACCATGCACACACACTGCTGCTGATGAACACTGAGCTTATCGGTGTTATTATGGGTAACTACAACTTTTGCATATATATGGTTTACGTATATAAATTTAGCCCACACAAAATTAAAAACTGGGTTAAACAAAAAAGAAAAAAAAAAGACTCTTCTGACTCTTCTTTCTATTCTTTCACACTTACATGCATAGGCCACCATGATACTAACACTATGCTTTTTAAACATTTCACAGATACCTTGTACTCATGAAATAAAAGGCCAACTACAGATCCTTTAACAAGTTAATGGAAGAGAATGACTTTGTCAGGATAATTGAATTTATGGAATGATTACTGTGATAAGGATAAACAGAGGCTTCAAAGAGATCCCTTCTTGCAGGTGAACTGAAGTTGTCTTACTGCTGAGCATCTTGTATTTCACCACAGACTTCTCTATTTACCTGATGACTGTACAACAGAGTTGCTCTCAGCTGCACACCCAGGAGTGGGACTATGCCCATTTGCGGTTCTCCAAAATGCCCAGCAC